>VWZO01012053.1:406296-457916 GCA_013396975.1 Bucco capensis
GCACCAGGGGCCACAGCAGACCCCAAGTGATTTTCAGACTGTGCCTGATTACAAGTCTTACAACAGAGATAATACACAGATACATAAATATGAAAAGAAAAGCCCACAAATCAGTAGTTAAACATGCACTATTTTAACTCCCAATTCACAAATCAAGAAAAAATGCTGCAGATGAACAGGTTAATTCTCTCTGGATTATTCACCAAGGAGGGGGTTATGCACTATATTACAGCAATACTTAAGGCATTGCAAGCCTAAGGAAGAATGTGTAAGCACAGAACATACTCAGTCTAGAAACTCATGCAGGAATTACATGCAGAGTTAAACAATTTTGCAACAAACTAAACTACTGCAAACTTACGTGATACTTCTTCAGGAGAATTCAGGTCACATCCTTATGTAGTTGGCAGCAATAAGAAGCAGAGCATACATATTACTTGTTTTCCCTACTGGAAATGTTGCACTTTCCAATGAAAAGTCTGATACCTCCTACTGCCTCTAGAAATTTTTACCTCATTTGCTTATTAACTTATAAGGAAAGAAAAGAAAGCAAAAGACAAAACTATTATCTATTTCAAACAAGAAAAAAGGGCAAAAGTCCAAGGAAGAAAAAAACAAAATTAATAGAAAGAGTTGAAGAGCTGAACTGGTGATGTAAATATCTAGACTAACAGGAAATCAAAGAAAATAAGTGATTAGATTTTTATTTGAGGAGGGCACAGGAGCAGGGACAAAAGTATACAGAAGATAGAAAATGGGAAACATCTGCTTACACTGGAAGAAAAGAAAGCAGCCCAGTGACAGTGGGCAGCTGCTTCAGAAAGGAGGTGACTATCCAGGGAGAGAGATGCAAGACATCTCGAGCTAATGGGAGAAGAATCAAACTACGAGATGTCAAAATGCACAGACACCTCTCATTGCTCCAGAAGCTGGATCAACCTACTAAACCATTAACTTTTATCAAAATCACATGCCTTATTTCAGGTATTGTACAAATAAAAAGGAATGTTACATATCAAGAACCACCCATCCTTTCAAGATCTGTCCATATACTACATCTGTCACACTGAGGGGGCACACACATGGCCCCAGCATCTGAACTGGAGAATTTATAGTCAGTGGTACCTCATCTGATGCTCCAATTGCTCTGCCCTCTCAAGCTGAGAAACAAAGTGCTAGAGCACTTTGAAACACACAGAATTCATCTCCCACCCTTCACAATTCCTCTCATCTCCACAATCCCACATCCTTATTAACTTGACTCCAAAATTAACAGATGTGCTTGTCAGTGTACAGATGGACTAATACCTCAAAGGAGTTTTAGTTGTTGGAAAGATTGCTTTTACTGTCTCCTTCAAACATGTGTCCATATACACATTCAAATGTAGTCAGCTACCTCCATCTGTGGCACTGACCTGACTGAAATTAAAGTCCTGAAGGGAGTGGTGACAGGACTGGTTTACAAATATAACATCACAGTTGGAAGCCTACAGAATAACATTTCACAAAAATGTGGACAGAATCCTACACTGCAGATCTCTGAAACAATTACATTCTTGGTAGGTGCCACTGAAATAATCTACATTCATGAAGTGCTATCTACATTTACATTTCTGCCACAGGTCTTGATATAATCTGCTACCCACAATCTTTGTGTAAGAAAAATCATGCCTGTGCATCTGTATGCTAAAGGAAAAAAAATTAAAAACCTAAAATACATCATCCTTCTGAATAAAAACAAAATGCCCTTGAAATACAGGCTTCAAAAGAAACATGCAGATCTGAACGTTTATTTTTAAAAGTCTCAATTTTTAGTTCAGATGCAACTTGAAAACTACATTACACAGAAATCTACAGAACACTCAGTGGAGTTATTTTGTCATTAAGTAACAGAGTGTACAGACAATTATACAAGACCTTGCACCTTTGCTACCCTCTTAGCTAAGACAACAGGCATCTTGCAGTCTGTTTTCACTGGAAAATGAAAGCACAAGCCTGGGGTCATGGGCTCAAAGGATGTAGCCACTCTGAGTCTCATTTTGTTTTTATGAAACTAGATGCCTACCTCATGGGTTTAGAAGTCTAACTCTTAGAAGTAAATGATAGCTTGTGCCCCGTTGGAGTAGGATATTCAACTAAAAGACCTGCATCCTTTATCTCCAAAAAGTTATCTGGAATCAAAGGAATAGATCTTTAATAGAAGATGAGGTTGCAGCTAAATAACAAATACTACAGAAGTTCTTAGTTACTCAAAGCAAATGTGGAATAACTTGCCACTGAGGCTGGAAGGGACCTCTGGAGTCACCTGGTCTAACTTGCCTACTCAAGCAGGGCCACCTACAACTAGGTGCCTAGGCCCGTGTTCAGGAAGCTTTTGAATATCTCCAAGCATGGAGGAAGAGTCCACAACCTCTGTGGGCAACCTGTGCCAGTGTTCAGCCACCCTCACTAAAAAATAGTGTTTCCTGATGTTCAGGAAAAGAACCTCCTGTGTTTCAGCTTGTGCCTGTTGCCTCTTGTCCTGTCACTGAGCACCACTGAAAAGTGCCTGTCTCCATCCTCTTCACAACCTTCCTTCAGATACTTACATAAATTGATAAGATCCTGAGCCTTCTCCATGTTAAACAGTCCCAGCTCTCTCAGCCTTTCCTCAGAGGAGAGATGCTTCAGTCCATCATATTTATGGCCCTTTGTTGGACTTTCTCCAGTAAGTTCATGTCTCTCTTTCACTGGGAAGCCTCAAGATGGACATAGTACTCCCAAGTGTGGCCTCACCTCTGTTGACATGAGAGGCCTGACAAGGAGCATGTGTCTTTTGTCTTACAGAACACAGCTTTCTGAAGACTCAGATTGTTTTAATAGCTCCACAACTACTGTCCCAAAATGTGACATGCAATAAAGCAAAGTTTAATCCCAAAAAAGGGCATAGACAAGACTATTTCCTAGACTGTGACACTACATAGGCTCCATCAGCACCATTTGCAGATTCCATACTGAGCTGCAGGGTTCACCAGCACAGTTGTTTGTGACAAGCTGCTTCAGAACAGCAAAGAAATTATGAACTACTATTAATGATTCTGTAATATCATTGCAGACACCTATTTGCTTTTTCTAATAAAAACAAAGATAAAATGAGGATACACGGCCCACAGCAGGAAACTGGTAAATATTCTTCTTTCCAAAGAGAGCAACCTAAAGTTGTAGCAACACAAATGTTAGCCTGAGAGACTGTTCATCACTGCTAATAATCTAATCCAGCCCTTTCATGGGGTACAGACTATCAAGTATCTGTATCTTATTTTAAATCTATACATATATAAAACTTGAAAAATCAATATGAAGCTATTAACTAGACTAGGAATATAATGTCTCAGTTTTACCTGTCAGCTTTGAAGCTGAAAATGTATCTATGATGTAAATTACATCAAGTTGGACTGCAAACTCCTAGAAAGTATGGGTATTTGCTATTCTTCATGTTCACAACAGATATGTAGAAAAATATAATGCAAATGTGCCAATGTATTCCAAATTCCTGTTCATTCAGGCCTCTGTCCTTTTTGACAATTTTCTTTTCATTGGCAACTTTTATCTTTGGAACTGTAGTTGCTGCAATAGTGAATATTTTTTAAGTGCTAGCATTTGTTTTCTGAGCAGTTTGTAAGAGGCTGTCACTTCTTACCTCCCTCAAACGTGGTCGGTCATGCACACAGGCACTGGTGTGCCTACACTGACAATGCTGCTGTCGAACTGGCACAAGTCATGCATATATCATTATAATTCAGTCATGCTTCAGGATGACTCAAAGTCATGCATCATAACTCATTCAGAACAGAGGATTTTATCACAAATAATTTCTCAAGGGTACATAAATGGCATCATTGGTAACAGCAGAGATACAAATGTAATCAGGCATTTTATCTCTGACAGGCTATTGCAAGGTAATTCAGAATAATATTCCTCTATAATCAGCTATTAAACATATCCAGTAACTGACTTTATACTTCCACACAAAGATTCTCTATTAATCAGCCTATTTTTAAAATATTTTAATTTACTACAAAGTATCTACCCTATTAAATTTGTATAATTGTATCATCTGCATGAGAAAACAACTGAAGCATATGTAATATCTATGAGAGTTGGAGAGTAATTTTATTTATAAGTGTAATATACTGATACTTTTCTTATAGCTCTGTAAAATATTAAAAGAAATCTGGAACATTCTTTCAGATGGTTTTAGCACCTAGTGCCTCTTATATTGCTTAATACAGTCTTTCATTTTCTGTATGTATATCACATGCACAAAAGTACCTCAGCTTAGAATCTTTACAGTTACCAGCACACACATCTTCCCCATTGAAATACTGTGTAATCATGGTATGAATAGGTGAACTAAGAATAAAAACAAAACAAAACCTCACAGGTAATTAACATGGACATATAAGGTCCTTGTTTGCAAGAAGATGTAGCAATAACAGACATAGGCCAACTGATAATGTAACAGGAACTTGTACACTGGCAAGTGTTTAACCAAAAGGACTTGTGTTTGTGCTTCCCTCAGCAAGTTTGCTGACAACACCCAGCTGTGTGGTGCCTCTGGAGGGAAGGGATGTCATCCAGAGGGACCTTGACAGGCTGGAGAGGTGGTGCCCATGCCAACCTCATCAAGTTGAACAAGACCAAGTGCAAGGTCCTGCATGTGGGTTGGGGCAATCCTAAGCAGCAATATAGGCTGGGCAGTGACTGGCTTGAGAGCAGCCCTAACGAAAAGGGCTTGGGGTGCTGGTGGATAAGAAGCTCAACATGAGTCTCCAGTGTGCACTTGCAGCCTAAAAAGCCAACCCTGTCCTGGGATGCATCAAGAGGAGTGTGTCCAGCAGGTTGAGGGAGGTGATTCTCCCCCTCTACTCCACTCTCGTGAGACCTCACCTGGAGTACTGCACCCAGTTATTGAGCCCCCATTACAAGAAAGATATGGATGCACTGGAATGTGTCCAGAGAAGGGCCATGAGGACTATCAGTGGGCTGGAGCACCTCTCCTATGAGGACTGGCTGAGAGAGTTGGGATTATTCAGTCTGGAAAAGAGAAGGCTCTGAGGAGACCTTCTTGTGGACTTCCAGTATCTGCAGGGGCTACAAGAGGGCTGGGGAAGGACTTGTTAGGATGTCAGGCAGCAATAGGACTAGGGGGAATGGACATAAGCTTCAGGAGGGGAGATTTAGGTTGGATGTTAGAAGTTCTTCACCATGAGGGTGGTGAGACTTTGGATCAGGTTGCCCAGAGAGGTGGTGGACTCCCCATCCCTGGAGGTTTTGCAGGCCAGGCTGGATGGGGATCTGAGCAACCTGATCTAGTGGGGAATTGTCCCTGCTCATGGCAGGGGGGTTGGAACTAGATGATCTTTAAGGTCCCTTCCAACCCTGACATATTCCATGATTCTATGATTCCACCCTTTTCCTCCTCTTTTACAATGAACACAGGAGTTTACAGCTACTAGGTAGTGCTTTGGGGAAATTAGCCAATTAGCTAAACTATGCCACTCAGTTTTTTGAAGCATAAATACTATCTTCGTTTTATTTTTAAAACCTCAGTGTTATCATACTGAATAGTTTTTAAACAATGTTAGTTCATTCATAAACCAAAGGCATTAAGCTCTCACATTTTTCAATAGCAGCTGATAAAATTTCTGAAGAAAGAAAAGTCAACTCTGAAATCCTATTTCTTAAAAAGTAACTATCTAAAATATTCTCAGAAATATGGCATATACAAATTAGATTAATTTTTTTCTTTCTTACAGTTTGGACACCTTCTTGGCTCCACACTAGAACTGAAAGTTTTAACCAAGACTGATTCAACTCCTGGAAGGATTTAAAACTTCATCAGTTTTCCTGGGTGGGGAAAGGAAAATCATGGGGTTAAGATGAGCTTTCTACTACAATGGAATCTGAAGAACAGGAAGAAGTAAAATATCCTGGTATTCCCAGTAGTAAAGTTATTGAGAGTCTAGCTCCAGTAGACATGTAATTCTGCTGTTTTCAGACCTCTGTATTTTAAGATATATTCCTACCATCGAGGCTTAGCTACTTGGGTCTTACAAGGCTGATCAGTCACTTGGCAGAAGCTATCAAAAGCAGAATAAGAGGACTCGAGTGCAATTGCACCCAAGGGGAGCAAAGGTGATTCAAAAAACACCATAACGTTACTTATTACACCGTGAAATGGAATTATTACTGTTCAACTCCATTTTTTTTGAGTCCAATACCTGAAAGGAGACAGAGAATCAAACAAGAGTATAAGACAAGGAACCAGCATGGGTCAGATTAAGTGGGACAAGGCAATAGAATCAGCAAGATACAGTTAAAAAAAAAAAAAAGTTAGAATCATAACTACACTGCTGCCTCCAGAAACCTCTTCACAAGAATAACTATGTCTTGTTAGTTTTAAAGACAACCTCTTCCAGGGATCAGTAAGATGCACAGGAAAAAAATCCACCAAAAGTCAAGCATGTACTTCTTTGCAAGTCTCCACATATTGGCCTTTCAGAGGTTGTTCAATTCCAGAGCACAATCTTTTCATTTAATAAAACTCAGCAGATTGTTGTTCCATGCATTAGTGTAATTGCTTTATACATCTAGTAAATTTTAAACACTGATGTTCTTCAGCACAGAGTTCCCATTCTTAATTATGTACTGTACAAAGGAAAACTTAATATTTGTTTTGATTATCTTGATCAGTTCTGCTGTACCTCTACTATATCTTTGTTTAGTGAGAGCAAACAAAACCACATAAAGTATGCAGGAGGGGGGCACAGCCTGAAGTTGTACAGTGACATTTCCATTTATGATTAGTTTGTTTTTCTTTCCTAACTGTTCCCAAAATCCTATCGCTTTCCCCACTACTGAGAAGACTTTGCCAGTAGGAGTCATTCATTAAATTGTTAAGTAATTCTGCCACTTATTAATGATTTTCTACAGTATGTCCACCATGGGTATCAACTTTGCTAAGCACAAATCCTAGAAACCTTTTTAAAAACTGTCATCACATTTGTCACCTTGCTTCCTTTCCTCTGATGCTGGCGTACGTTCAAATAATAGTTTACACTGCACAGTTCACAGCTCAGCTGTTTCATCCTTCAGTTCCCTTAGAAGTCTGAGGTGAATAGCAGCTGGTCTTAGCAATCTGTTACTGTCCACTTTATTGACCTCTTGTAAAATCTCCTCTACTGGCCATGCAAGTTGTGATTCATCCTCCCCTCAAAGACCAGTTTGGAGGCAATTTCACTATTGGACAAACAGAAATAATTCTAAACATCAGCATTCAGAAATAGGAAAGAGGGATGTTACTCAAACTTTTTTTTTCCCTTTAGAAGACAAAAGGGTAGCAGTAGGTCATTCTTTCACTTTGCATTTCTGTGAAGTCTTTATCCAGACTCAAAATCCAGTAGTATGAACATTTTAGCACTAACTCAGCCATGGAGTAAGAATCAAAACAGCATTTGAAACATACTGAAGTCCTTGTAATTTAAACACTAGCATTTTAATACTAGAATCTTAAAAGTATTAAGTAAAATATGAATGAAAAAGAAATAATCCAAGACATGGCTTCTGCTGTTTATAGATTTTATGTTAAATATCACTAGTATGCTGCAGTATTTAGTTTTCCTTATGTTGTTGCTTACAAGTAAGACCACTAGTTAAACATTCTTTTTAATCTTCTAATGAGCAATTAATTACGTTGCTTGAGATCAAAACTCTTTCAACTTCACTAAATAGCTTAGAAAAGTTGAACAATGACTTGTTTCTAGACCAAACTCTGAGATACAAACTAAATTTACATCTTCCTGTGCAATTTTTCAGAATGTTGTCATTATTTATGTACAAGAATAAGTAAAAATATCTTTCTCATTTATACCTTAATTCACTACACAGTCAAAATTGTTTCATCATAATCATCACTTTCAATTTAATACATGTTTCTAGCCTTTGAGTTTCAAAGACTGAAAGACTTGACCCAACATAAAGCCAAGGTGCAGCTGGAGCTGAGCTTGTCATGGCATGCAAAGAATAGTAAGAGTTTCTACAGGTATGTCAGCCAGAAAAGGAAGATCAAAGAAAGTCTACCTGCTCTGTTGAACATGAATGGCAAATTGGTAACAACAGGCAAGGAAAAGGCTGAGGTTCCCAACAACTTTTTTACTTCAGTCTTTGCTAGTAACCTCTCTTCCTGTATTTCCTGAGGCTGGTGAAACAGTGGAATAGGTTGCCCAGAGAGGTTGTAGAAGCACTATGCCTGGAAACATTCAAGGTCTTTCCCAGACACACTCAGCTCTTCTCTTGCCTCCATACCCCTACCATTTCTGAAAACCTCAGCACAATAATCAGCTACTTCAAGAACTTCAACTCACTAAAATGACAGAAAAATTACCAAGAAAAAAACCAAAATATTGCATTGTTTTCTACGGAAGCAGCAAGTTTGGTCAGCTTGTAAAAGTAATCTAATGAGCACCAGAGTGGGGCAGATCATGTAACTAGGAATAGAGCAGAAGACATTAGTCAGGACTCTTCCCTTCAGCATCAGTTAACTGACTCATCTGCTCATTTGCTCACAGAGCATCACCCCACAATCCCAGCTGGGCACTGCATCTGAAAGAGGGCATTCCACCCTTTTTCCTGACACTTTGTACTGACCAGCATACTTTTATCTGTATAGCAAATGCCAGAAGCTAGTTTTAAATTGTCTCAGTTCCCTGTTCCAGTTCACTGCACAACCACAGAAACACTCATGTCAAACAAGAAAGACAATTGGACAACCCCATCTAGCAGCTCCAGATTCACCTGTCCCTGGAACATTGCACAAAACAAATTAATGAAATTGGCTACCACGTAAAACTATAAATAAAAGTTACACATTTTTCGATTAAACATTTGTTTTTACCTAAGGGTCATTTCTCTCAGAATGGTACACTAACACCTTAATAAGATAAACATTTTTCATAGTTGATTTGATCTTTGTTATTATAAAATTTAAAGTTACCAAGTACCACCTATACATACAGCCAAGTTGATGACATATTTCTGACAGAAAAGTTATTCCATTAAATTAAAAGCTCATCTCCTTCCTTTAAACTATGGTTTTAATTTCACTTCATAAATTCATGCAGCGTTGTATAGTCTTCACAGCACGCACCTCTCAAAATCAGTGTTTTACTACAAATCCTTACAGATGAACAATACCTCAAGGTACTCACAAAAAAGACAATTTATACTAGTTATTATGTAGAAGTCATTCCACTTCAGAACACGTATTGCACTGTAGAGCATGCTTTTGTAAGTATTTTCACTGAACACAGATTTTCAAAGGGTACTTTGTGTGTTCTGATGTTATTTTTAATTCTTATACTAACCTCTGATCTCAACTTAAAACAATTTAAGATCTTTCCAGCAGGGAAACACTGGATCAAGCTTTCAATCTAATTCATCAAGTGACTGCACACAAAAAAACAGGACATGGGAGCAAAAGAGATGAGGAGTGCAAGGGCAAGAACGAACACTGTGACATAAGAGGGACTGTAAGCTTACTAAGCTACCACTGTCACCTCATAGCACTTAGTGCCCCATGTATCAAAAAGGCAGGGACAGTACTAACTGATAAAAGTCTGATCATTAATTTGTGGGAAGAAACAGAAGTACGTGGAACTCCAAACTGAAACAGCAGAGGGGAAAGAACATCCAACTGCAATTACTAAGGAGTACCTGGTGCATGCTGAATGAAACTGAATGAGGAAGCCATGGTCAGCAGTGGACTGCCAAGTTACACAGGCAGCAGGAGACCAAGGACATCAGAGATAATAAATAGCACTTCCTCACACCAGTCCCTGGAGTACCTCAAAGAATCTGAAGTACCCTGAAGTATGCCTGAAGGTTTGGACAGGTCACTTCTACCAGCCTAAGACATCAGATACCAGAACAAAACTAGGCAGTGCAGTATCTCTAGATCTCCAAGATGATGGTATTATGCTGAACACCAACCTAAAAGTAGCAGTGGACTTGCAGGTCAAATGCTTGGGTTTGAATCTCCAGAGCCAGGCTGCTTATTCATTGTTACAGTCCCTGGAATCTGTGAAACCTTGGAGGCAAGCAAAGAAATGGCTGAATCACTGAGGATTTCCCATCCTGCAATCCATGGACCAACCTCTCTCACGTACTACTGCTGCACCTGCTGCTTCTAAACATTTACCTATGTGCTCTATGGAGACAGGGGAGAGAAGATAAAGAAAGGCAAGTCTATACCTTACTTGTGAATTTTTGCAACAGTAATACTAACTATATTGTCATTTAATAAACAGAAGAACTTTTGTGGTCCAGAGAGCCAGGGCATTGCTATATGAAAGCACAACGTGTACATTTTTCATATTTTTGTTAAGTCTACTTTCAAAATACTGAGCTCCTTTTCTTAAAGATGCATTCCCAAGATAAGTGTGCCTGAACCTCTCTGATCGAGTTGACTGGAACCAATCTGCAGTTTAAATTTATTCATGAGTAGTTTATATCTGTTTCTCTTGGTTTAAGCAGTTCTTTCCCCTTCCTAACGCTCTACTAAAAGAATAAGAAAACACCTCAGTGCTACAATATGATCTTTGCTTTTTCTTAATTAGAGATTTCAAATCCATTTAATCTCTTCACCTGATGATACCAGCAGCTTGTATGCATCTGTGATTTAATCTGTCTTGAGTCTGGGACAGTAGAACTGAAAGTCACATTGCAAAGCGTGACTTGTAAACACATTAACAACAATGCTTCCCTACTGGAAACAAGTCTGTGAAACCCAAGATTTGTTCTGCTCTTCTTCCTTTACCTTTTTACTTTTCTTGTAAACAACTGATACATATATATACATATATAGGTGTACACAAACCCAAGAAAAGAAAAATCACAAATTCAAGCACTAAACTGAAGTTTGTTTACACTGTTGCATTTCAGGCATAAGCACCTCTGACCACAAGGGAAAGCAAGTTCTATGCTATGCTTTTATACAATATCAACTACTTTTGAATGGACTGGAGAAGTGTTAGCTTATTTACTGCTTTCTCAGATGATTTACTACCAGGTTTTTTGCTTTCTTGTGATGCAGGTACACTTGCACTCCCTCTCCTATCTCAAACACCACCACTACTCTGCACCTTTGTAAGCAGTCAGTCAGCTTCTACATGTCTCCATAATAAAGTATTAGCAGATGGATGCTAGCAAGACTACACAAAGATAGTAAGAAACAGTTTAATGACTGCTACAAAACTTTAACATAAGGGTAACTAATTGCTCTTCTTGTCTTGGTATCTGAATCCCCCCCATCCCAACATCAGACACAGACACAGTGGACTAAGTAGCATGCTGTTACATATCAGTTAGGTAAGTATAGCAGCATTTAGCAACATGAACAAGGAACTGAACATATTGAAATTTCTTTGTTATGTGTGAAAAGTTCTGTTTAAATACAGGCAAGTGAAGTTACAGATTGCATTTTGTACAAAAACATCCTATGGTTCTTTGTAGATCATATATGTAGTACAAATATCTTGCGACGACTTGAAATGCACTTAACTAGAACAAGTTCTATCAGAATTGATGTACTTAAAAGTGATAAAATTTGACAATCACACTTTTTGGTTTTGCACCCAAATCTAATTTAATTGTGTTTCTACTAGTCATCCAGCTTCCTACTTGTGACACTCTAACCTCTTTCAACTTCAGAATGCCTCCATACTCTGCCATCACAATGTTCAGCCTTCTCTTAATACATGCAACAAGTCATTGAGACTATTTAATAATTATTCTCAAAACTGATCCTTCAGAAACTCTACTAATAGCCTCATAGTCCAATGCATCCTTTTTTGATATTCCACACCTCCTCTTGAACTTACCTGTTTTACAACTCTGCAGCTAATCCCACTTTTCATTAATATTAGCACAGTGGCAATCCTACTGCAGTCCAGAGGTTAAATCTATCACATTTACTTTGCTTAGAAAAATTATCATCTTCTCAAAAGAACCCAAGTTTTATCAACTGTCTGACATAATTTACTTTTCATATGCTGTATCTGATATACCCACACTCCTTTAAAAAAAATTAAAGTCTACCTCTGTATCTTTGATTATAATTCTGTAAAAAAACTCAGAATTTCTGCATATCAGTAATATTGAACTAACAAATCCACAATACAAAGTCATCTGTGATTTTTTTTTTAAATTAACTTATAGAAAAGGTACTAAGCCTTTTTTCCCAGCAAAAATAAATATAAACCCCCTCTGTATTCCCCTGCTATAACCACTAAATGATGCATGATTCCTGTGCTATCATAATTAAAAATTATATACGATGTTCCTAATAAAACCAATGAAATATATTTATATAATTGAATGAAGAAGAAAACAATAATGTCACACTGTGTAAGTTAAATTCAAGGTCCTTATCTGCCCAAGCAACCTGAGTATTAGGCTGAAAAAAAAAATACAGTTTCAGCTAAGATTTTCCATTGTTAAATCAAGAGCTGTCAATCTGTATATTTGTTTGTGTGGTCTCAGAGTACATTGCTTCAATCTCAGCAGTCAGAGTAAAGAATGCAGAAAGCGTAACTGTATCTACTTAACCTTCATCAACCAGCATTCATGCACCCTCATTAATTTTTTTCGTCTCACTTTCAAGCATGACATGGCTCATACTAGAACAATAACTTGCTGATAATTGTTTGAGACAACAGCTGGACAGGAACAGTGCAGAGATGAACTTTCTTATAGATTACGGGGTGCCTCTGTGAATTACAATTAGTTTAAAAGTCATCTGTCCTGTTCAGAAGCTTTGAAAAGAAGACATTTCAGCAGCAACTAAAGAAATCCTACGTATTTCATGCTTCAATGACCCAGCTGCATATTTTCTAAGATAGGAATTTCTCCAGATCACATGACAAATGTTGAAATGTGTGAGCTCACAGCTCGGTAGAAGACACAATACTTACGAAATTGTATTACATGGACCTTCATCTGCATCTACATCATTCGCCTGGCCCTCAAGTTCCACGGCCTCATACCTATTGTGTAAAGGCACCTGGGAAGGCAAGGGAGGCCAAGTGAGGATTCACCTGCCACCCTGAGTGGGGACCTGTATCCATTCCCCCATCTCTTAAGTCCCCTCCTTCTGCATGGTGGCAAGAGAGTAGGAAATCTCCTGGTTCTTGTGGAGCATGTGTCTGCTGCATTTGCCTCAGGGATGATAGGGTGTGGCTCCACCAGTCTATCTCCCTCTCACATTCCCAGATACTCCTTAACCTTTCCACTTCTTTCAGCTCTGGCACCAGGCTGAGCAGATCCTCCACCTGGTCACACCTCACCCTGGTGTTACCACTGCTGTCCTCTGGTACCAGAGACAGCCTCAGGCACTCCCCACAGACAGAGAGCTGGGTAGCTCCACGTTTACAAGTGAGCTCCATCTGAGTCGCCACACCCCTTTTGGCCACAACTTTTGGCCAAGTCTAAACAATAGATATGTCTCTTCTAGCTACGTGGGTGATAACTACTAGCTGAGCTCCCCTCTTGAGCTGGGAGAGTGACTGCATCCTCCTGCATGCCCTGCCTGCACCAACTGCCATACAAACTGCTGCTCCCTGCCCTGACTGCCACAGCACACCCTGTTTGCCCTCTCTCTCTTCACCACGCTCCTGCTCGCTCGCACTCCCCGGGGGCTGCTCTTGTCCCTGCCCATGCTGAGTCAGAGCTGCAGCTCCTAAGGGGCTCAACACTTCCCACTCAGAAAGGATCTGGGGGAGGCTCTGGGACACCCTTTCTCTCCCTGAGCTTTTGCCTTTGTGGTTTGGCTGCTTTAGAAAGATTCCTCAGCAGTATTCTCTGCTTCAGAGCCCTTTGCCTCAGTGTCTTTGCTGAAATGGCGAAGACATTCAGAGATGTCTATCTCTGTTAACAAACTGTTGTGTGCTGATAATGTTCCCTGTTCCTTCTACAAGGATCACTTCTGTGCTGATTTATCTCTTGCTTTTCCTGCCCCAAAACTCAACCTTTTCAAAGTCAGAGGATAACTTTCTGTACGTTTATCTCTAGTTTTTGTGGAACGGGAAGTGCTCCATTTCAGTAACAGAAAAAACTCCATATCTAGAGAAATATTTCCTTAAAAATCATTCATAGTCAGAAGGCTGCCTTCATGACAAAAATGTGTTTTGATTATTGTTAAGTGACAGATATCTGCAGAAATTACAAGATTCTAAAAAGGAAAGCAGATTTTCAACAGCAAGTCTGGCTTCAGATGCCATAACTGCAGTTGAAGGTCCATTAGAAACCTACATCCTGCCCAAATTCTTCACGTTGGAATAAGATAATACATGGGACTCCAGCAATGGCTAGTGATGTGAATTTATACAGAAGGCAATTATCTAAGAAAAATAAAATAAAATAGTTTTAAAAATGCAACAGGTTTACATTAAAATTTCCCACTACCATAGGAAAAAGCATACATAATATATGGAAGACATAGCCATATGTCTCTTTAAGCAGGATGTTGGACAAATATCATTACAACAAACAAAAATAAAAAGAGTACATAAGACCTAGTTTTCTCTTCTGCATCAGCTAGTGGTAAGCATCCTTCAGGAGGCAGGAAAGATTTTAGATATAGTTTAAAACAAGTTGTTTATCAATAAGCAGTTTTCTGTAGTATCTACCTCCCAAATGCAGCACTGGGTCAAAAAGCACATCAATACTCTGATGCCAGTATTACTTTGAGAAAAAAAAGTTACTTGTCAGTCACTGAAATTCTCTGAGATCTGTTATTCAGATGTACATGTGCAGTTCTAGTTTCTAGCATAAGAGCACAAGTATACTATAGTACTCTTGCCACTGCCGTATCTCAAATTACCTAATAAACAACCATGCTCCTTTCTACATGTCCTACCCCAAGGCCAGGCGTGTTGCCATACAAATGTGGTGCATGATCTTTATTTTCATCCTCATAAATCTGTAAATATAAAGGTTACATAGATTACATTCTTAATGAATTCCAATTACTGACAAGCAACCTCTCTCCAATACTTGGTTATATAGGCATTCATACTGTGGGCAATGAGATGCTCAACTCATAGACTATCATTTACCTGGAATCACATCCTGGAGTTTAACAGAATCGACGATTCCCTCTTTCAAAAGCAGTACGATAATGGCTCGACATTACCCAAAATCAAATGCAAAGAGAATGGGAGAATACTATGTATTAAATCAGAGAATTTTCTAGTTTCTGCCTTCAGAAAGCAGGACTACTAAACATTATGCAATCATCACTGAAGGCTCTTTGTCACCTCTTCTCCTGCCCTTCTCTCCCTCTTTTCCATTAGTGCAGAGGCACAAAACACTGAACAGCTCTAGGAAAGAAAGTGGCCTGAACCCTGCCTGCAGCCAAATACACTGATCTGCCTCCATTAGGCA
This sequence comes from Bucco capensis, assembly GCA_013396975.1. Taxonomy (NCBI): domain Eukaryota; kingdom Metazoa; phylum Chordata; class Aves; order Piciformes; family Bucconidae; genus Bucco; species Bucco capensis. The sequence continues at coordinate 421,777 of VWZO01012053.1, forward strand.
GGATGGAGATGTTCATAGTTCAGATCATGAACCTCTGAAGAAAAAGTTCTCTTTTTCATTTCCTTTTTCATAACACGCTTTAGAGAACTTGGCTTAGTGAAGCTAAATTCAAGATAAGAACAGAAGAAGAGATACTGCATCGTAACAAAATATTTATCATGTTACATTTTATAATCTGGGTGGGTGGTTTAGAGGAACACATTTGATTGACATTCAAAATCAGGATGGTAATTCCAACTTCTATCTTTTCTATCCACTTAAAAAAATAGGTCTTTGTTTCTCCGAAAGAAAATAGGTAGCTGCTGCCTTTTCAAACTTACTCGGCAGCTGGATCTGCTGAGGCAACCTGAACAAAACCACCACTGTGTTTACACTGCCCTAAAACAGGACAAAGGCTGCCTCTACAGCAGACTCCCACTTCAAAGCAGAGCCTTCAGTTTTTCCACACTAATACCCAGGACTGTACTGTATGAGGCACTGAAGAAATGTAAAATCCTATTTTCAAAGCTTTCCAGTTCTTTTAGCTGTATATTTTTTCATAAAGGTTTAAGTATTTCAAATAGTCACTAGGTTATAATATAGGCTAATGTTTCAAAAATTAGGTCCCCAAATATTGGAGAGTTTGTGCCATTGCATAACTATAAACAAAAAATACTGTATTTATACAGAACTATAATTATTTCTAAACTATGATCTGTATTCTGTCTGAAGGTTAGTAGGAAAAAATCCTATTTTTTGCATTACACAAATCTACAAAATACTACCTTCTAATTTTATTCTGAAAGCTACCATTATAAAAGCCTTTTCTGAGAAGAACTGATGATTTGGTTTAGTCTCTAAAACCATAGCACACATATCTATTATATCAAAACAGAAGAGGCTGCAAGGTTTACAGAGAAGCACGAATTAGTAACTTATTCAATCTGACATTAAGATCTGTTTCTAGTAAGAATGTAAGATGAATAAAGTTTGAAATCTTTTCTAAATATACAAAGGTCAAAGTAATATAAGACATAATACAGGCTGAAAAAAGATCCAAGAATCTGGTTGCTATGGTGAAGACAGGAGGATGCAGAAAGTCAAAACAGCATGCATAAAATAGTTTAAACTAATTTTTTGGATACGGAACCAAAAAGATGTGATGCAAGAACACAATGAGACACTCAACTTTAAAGAATTAAAGAACAATGTACACAAAGACAGTAATATACACTGAAAACTTAGTGAAAAATCTGAAGTAATACAGAGCCAGAGATGTTTAACTGACCACTACTATTTCCATTAGAAAATGACAGTGAAAACTATAATTCCTGATACTCATGAAGTTTTTGTTAGGAGAGTAATCTTGTTGACCACAAAAGGACTGCCTACAGAAAATTTACAAAATCATACTACATTGATATGAAAGAATAACTAATCAATAATTAGCATTTCAATTACTTTGAACCTCTTAGGATCTAAGGTGACAAAAGCAGTTTATTTTAGGGTTTAGCTTAAATGATCTCAGACATTAAATTATCAGGTAGATTTAAACAAGTGCTAAAACTTAGAAAATTTACCATCTTAGCCTTAAGTAACTGAACTATCATAGTTACATATTAGTTTCAGATCAAACAGAAACAGTAATAGCTACAATTACAATTCTGATTTATCTAATTTTACAAGTATAAATAATGTCCTCATAGCAAAAGACTAAGGTTTAAAGCAAACCTGAACTAAGAAAACAGAGTTGAATAGTTCATATGATAGTTCATATTTAGTAACTAAGTACTGAGGTAGGTATTACTATGAGCCTTCTATAGGCCAAGAGATCTGACTGACCTCACACACTCAAGCTGGAAAACAACTGGATTTACCAACATATTCCAGTTCAAACACTTTTTACTTAACACACTACATTTTCCCTCAAATTGTATGATCACTTTAGATACATTTAAAGGTTGCCTAGTCCATTAACACTAGTTGAAATAGGATATTAAGAATATTTAATGAGGTTTTAGAAGTTTTAATGCAAGCAAAAGATTACACTATTATAGAGTACACTCTGTGAAATCATGTGAGGTACACTGTCAAGAATCCATGTGCTCATCATATTAAACACTAAACTCTCACAGTCTCAAGCTATAATGAGACTGCAAGTAAAGGTAAATGAAGCATACCTTCATTTAGATTATATGCTTTAATATACCCTGTAATAAGCCAATTATTCAAGCCTATTCAGAAGAGTGCCCATTTTAACTATTGATTATGGACAGGTCTAATATAGAAAGAAAACTAACAAAAAGTGCAGAGAAAAACATACAAAATGAGTCAATGATCATTTGTTTAATGACCTTACAGAATGTCAAAGTTCTGCTTCTCTTGAAAGAAGCCTTGAAAGAGAAGAAAACTAACAAAGCAAAAAAGAAAGAAAATGCCATCTAATAACACTAGCCACAAGTTCATTTATCACAAAATCATTAAACTACAAACTAGAACAACTAAAATTTCTGTATCCATAACAGACTCATGAAGGTGTCTACAGTAGAGGAAATTGCATCACATGCCTCTAGACACAAGACTACTCAGGTACCAAATTGTTCTCTTTTCTTTGGAATACAGAGATAATGTACAACGCTCATTAAGTGCTATAGCTTCTTATTGTTAAAGGCTTATTAAATACCAGAAAACAACATTTTGCAATAGTAATTTATAAGGGAAAAAAGTCATTAGAACTCTCCTGATTGAGTGACATTAATATATTTATCAATGTATATGTGAACATAACTCAGAGAGAGGGTCTGAAGTCAATATGGTTAATTACAAAAATATGCCAATCTCTTCTTTCTAGATTTTAATAAAAAAGAGTCATGTTCTTAGTGCTGCTTCTGACAATAGTGCAGCTTTCCAGCTTTTTGAAAGATGCAAGAGGCTTAGATCTTTTTTCTCCAATGATAGCAGTGTGAAAAATGGGTTTTATACTAAAAGCAGTAAAACTGCAAGTCTGATATACTGTAGTACTACAACTAAGATATTGAAACAAAAAGTATGCATTTCAGTCTGAAAAGAAGTTTAGCCTAGCATTGCGGTTACACATCCACTGGCTGCACAAATAGTCCTTGCTTCCTCCTGTCTTTCCAGAAATCTACATTAAAATACTTCATAATCTAAATGAAATCTTCTAGTGATTTTTCTAACTATCTCTTATCTTCTCTTGTTGTGTTCAGAAATGCAAAATCACCTGGTAAAACTACTTCCAAGAAACTGTTTTCCATGTTTACATTTGTACTGAACTTTTCCTTTGCGTTAGTTTCCCTGTATTTTAGAGCCTAAAGGAAAGACAGAGGGTAACTCTTTCTAAGGAAGTGTAGTGAAAGGACAGGGGGTAATGGCTTTAAAGTGAAAGAGGCTAGGGAAAATCTTTACTGTGTACACTGGAACAGGCTGCCCAGAGAAGCTGTGAGTGCCCCATCCTTGACAGGTTGGATGAGGCATTGAGCAACTTGGTCTAGTGGAAGGTGTCCCTGCCTATGGCAGGGGGGCTGGAATTAGATGATCTTTAAGGTACTTACCAACCCAAATCATTCTATGCTTCTAGGTGCAGTAAAATAATATGTTCCCAACAAATACTGAAATCCTAATCTAAAATAAACCCCATCTGTTTAGTTAATACACAAACATAGTTATTTAAACAGGAATAAAAACAGAATCTGCAGCACAATTTTCCAAGATAATGTTCTGATCTTAGACCAGTATTTCACAATTTGCACATTAAAAACTTTTAATCACTACCATAAAAATGCAAAGTAAACTTAGTAATTTAGGTACATGGTTTCTAAACCACAGAAGAACTTTTTTCATTAATTCACAGCCTAGTTGTTTAGAAATATTTAAATATATTCAAAGATTTAATATTCAGTGTACTATTCTAGATAATGAGGTAACAAAATGCTACAATTTTCTTTAAATAAAAACATTCTTTTAAAAGCTTTCACTAATATGAAAGACATATGAAAAACAGACACAAACTACGCTCTGGGTTACAATATGCTGCTTGTTAATTTCACCAAAAATACAAACTTGCTGGAAATATTGAGCTCACTTTTCCAAACGAAAAAGGGCAAAAAAGTCTTAGTTCAAAGTATATCTATGCATCTTCCAATTCCAGAACCATATTTCTTCAGCATTATTAGAGAAATACAACAGATGTTATACCCAAAGTCTGAATTTCTTATTTTCCCTCCTCTTTCACCAGTTCTGTAATGGCTATTCAGTAATACAGATCATTTACTGTACTATGCCACACTCTTGTGGTACATTAAGGAATGAAGGGCTCAGCCAATCGTGAACAGAGAGATTCAAACTGATAAAGCATCCATTCCAAGCAGGCTTTAAGATGCAGCATTGCAGAATATTGTATTAAAAAGAAAGTAGGAGTGAAGTGTAGCATTCACTCTCATAAAATGCTGTTGTACCTCACATACTATTTGACAGAGACTACACGATGGTGATGATGGAATTGTAAGTGAATTCTCATCTTTATTGGCTAGAGAACACATAAATACCACACCAGACTTTCAAACCGACTGTAACTTCACTGCAAATTATCTTATTTTATATTGAAAAGGTATGTTTTTTCTGCATTAAAAATAGATAATAGAAAAATCTAACATACCTACTAAATCTGGCATATCAGACAAGTGCTGTGAGTATAGTTTTAGGCTAAATTTTAAAAGACTTTCTAAATAGCAAGCAAAATTCTGTCCAGAAAACTTCTCATTCCCTCAGCAATCCAGGCAAACAAAATTCATATCATTAAAGCCTCTTGAATTACTGCTCTTCAAAGTCTGTACTATAGTTTTGTGAGACTGAAAATGATGTAGATCCTATTATAGAGATTCTGAATAATCAGTCCAGTATATAGATTCAGTTATTTTACATGTCTTTTACTTAGTAAAGAAATACTATTATTATTGATGTAAAGAAATACTATTATTATTGATGTAAAGAAATACTATTATTATTGATGTATTATACACATATAATTTATAAACTTATATTTTATTTGTTTCCATCTGGTCACACATCTCTGTATTAGCCTCAAATTTTTAAACACTAGAGAAAGATAAAAAGGGAAAAACAAGTCTGCTTTGCAGCAGTTTTTGTCCTTTCTGTGTCAATTACATTAATATCTCTAAATGCTGTAGAACAGGATTTTATCCCTCTCTTCCTGTTATATTTACATATGTATAACAACTGACTACCCAGTCACTAGACCTCACTGATTTTTGAGGAATTAGTCTAATCTCATATGCATCGAAATTATTTATTAGTTCGGCTTGTAAACAGTAACAAAGTATTTGTTCTAATTGACCTGAATATACAACTATTGGAAGCATTATCAGTTCTTGCAGTAGAATTGTACTTTGATTAAATCTGCATGACATTTTTCCGCCCTCTAAATACTGAATACAAATATTTCCCTGAGTAAACAGAAAAATCCAACTGGTGATCAAAGAATGAGCCTTATCTGCAGAGACTGGAGTCTCAGAAGTAGCAAAGCTATACATATACTCCAGAACAAATGCTGATAACAGTACAAATGAACAAATTTCTGTTATTATTTTGAAGGCAGTTAAGCATAATGGAATTTCCATTTCACCCCAAAGGTAGACACAAGGTCCAGCAAAATAAATCACCGTATTTTCCTGACAAATCGGAGGCATAATAACCCCATAACATTAGAAACCCTTTGTCCTTACTCTTTTCATACTGATATTTTTGCCACTGTTCTTTCAGGAAGGCTTTTATTTAGTCCCAAATATGCTTCTTACTTTGACGTTTGTTCCACACTCTCATGTTCTCCCAGGAACAGTAATTTTAAGATATGAACTGTCTGCTTCCAGTGCGTGCAAGTATCCTGTACTCAAAAAACCCCCTATTTTTATTCAAGTGGTTCAGACTATATTTCTTATAAAGGACACATCTGCATAGCACAACTTTATTCACCATTTGTCCCTACTTGCTCACCACCTCTTCCATTGCTTTGCTGAACAAGGAACACTCACATGTTTTTGGTAGCAGCAAATGAATCCTATCTGCCCCTTTTTCAAGTTTGCTCAAGCCCAATCCCCCATTTATCACTACGGTTTCCCTTACATAGAGCAGTGAAAGAAAAATATAGTTCATTCTACTAGATTACTACTGACAACAAACTTTCTCTCCCGGTTTTCTGTGGTTAGGATGATCTAAACTGGTTTGGTTTTAGCTATACATACATATCCAGGGTTGTTTCTTTTCGCAGCAGCATTATAGATCTGTTGAAGTCCACATGCCAAGATTTCTCCTGCAATGTGCAACTGAACCTTGAATCCCAGTTTCTCTTCAAGCATTCCAGTTACATCTACCCTCCATTCTGTCAGCTTTGATAGCAGCTTTCATTCAAGCAATCTTACTGAACATTGAGTAGCTTTTTCCATCTTCCCTTTGTTTTGAATAGATGACTCTACACTTTGTGATCTTAGACTGAAATGCCAGCACCAAAATAACCCATTTTGCTGCACATATATCAAGTATGTTGCAGTCAAATTTTAAGTGCCACAAGGCATTACACCACACAATCAAGAAACTGCAAAGATAAGCAGTCACCTTAAGTAGGCTCTTTCTATCTTGTTACCCTTGCCAGCTATACATATGCATTCACAATTTTAAAAAGAAGCACTTCTGTATCAAAAGACAAGTCAGATTGCACAGAAGGAAACATTTAGTCTCTGCAACTGTTAAGCTAAGTAATAGAGCAGATAAGGTTTCTAAGTTTCATTACTCAGGTGCTGTTAGAGGTGAGTAAGGTTGTACAATATCTGTGAGTTCAAAAGAAAAGTAGAGCCCCACTAACTTGTAAAAATAGGAAGAGTGGGGAAGCAAAGCCATAAAGCAGAAATACAAAAGTTGCTAAAAGCTACAGAACATGTTGTCCAGTGTCTTCATTCTCGTAATTTAAATGAAAGTAAAAGCAACACAGTGATGCAGAAGAATGTATGTAAATATTTAACTATTTTGCCAGACAATAATAACTAAAAAAACAATAATAATAAATCATGCAAACGTGTTCTGTCCAACTAACTAGGAAAGTTTTCAGAATGCTGAACTAGATTATATCACAGAATCACAGAATCGATCGGGCTGGAAAGACCTTCGAGATCATCAAGTCCAACCCTCCATCAACTCTAATCCATTTACTAGATCATGGAACTCAGTGNGTGTAAAAGAATGTTTTGTTAAGACTCTGATTTAATCCCCCCCAAACCCTACCATTTCAGATCAGTTAAGTTCTCTCTATTCTTAACCTTCAGAATCTGATTGCTATTAATGGGGGGAAAACACATCTACAGGAAATTTACAAAATACACATTCTTTATGGTGATACTTGTTTCATAAATCATACTGAAAGAGGCCTGTTCAAAGTTTGTTAGGAAAATATCAAGGCTACATATTTACAGACCAGAAGAATCTATTTAAAATGAACAGTATGAGAAATTTATCATGCAAAGATCACACAGAGAAGAACAGAAGCCTACAATGAAAGTCTGTTTCTCAAGTGTTCCCATGAAGTAAGCAACATCCTGTTTTTCATATAAGACCCCACCTTAATTAAGAAAAGAAGTTACATATTAGATAAGGTCAGATCATATTTACACAGAGCTAGAAGGTAAGGATGAATATGTAAGCTTAGTGGGTAAGGAAGTAAAATGTCTATAACCACTTTTTGCATATGAATGAATTAAAATAGTGTTCCAGCAGAACCAGATCAAATGCAAACAAAGGTTCTGCCAAATATACTGCTGTATTCTGCAGATGTGTTAGATAGCACTACCCAAGTACTATCTAACAGCTGCCTAATTGGAAGTCAGTGTTCCATTAATGCATAAAGCTCCTTGTTTGATTTCTCAGTATTATTATTTTTTAAAAATGAATCTTCTTGAAATGAATTTTCTCTGAATCAAACCATTCACTGAGAAACTAAATGGTAGATTTCCTAAAGGACGAGAAGTAGTGCTCACAGAAATGTAAATCTAATAATTTTCATCAGCAGTGACTTTGAAGGTTTGTCAAATAAGGTTTGTTAAACACTTCTTTTCTTGCATTTCAATTATTTTCTCCCCTCAGAATGAAAAAAAGCTACAACAAAAGCATGGCTGTAATGAAGATTTTCTTGCACTCCAAGATAACGTTAGCTTTAGTCAGATAAAAATGCTTGTAACATTAGATTAGAAATTCATCAGAAGCACTTGGTGCATAAACATGTAACATAAATAAAAAGGATGTAAAAGCCATGAAAATAAGTTTGTAGTAGGTATATAGAGTTTTATATTTCGCATGTGATACTAACACTAGCAAATTAATTCTTGCAAGATCCTTGCTGGTATAGGGACAAATATGTGTTGTTAATATGTGGTGTTAAGTGAGTATTTTCCATTAAATAAACAAAATGGTCAGACTGAGCAGGAGCACTGTGATGACCTTTAACTTTTTCTTAAGTTCCAAACCTGTTTTTCCATTCTGTTGGTATTTATGATTTAGGACTTAGATTTTCTTTCCTATCTGGATACATAAAAATACTATTATCTCCTCAAAGATTTTACTTATTTACATTGTAAAAACATTCTCTACTAGAAATCAATAAAAGGAACACTCTGCTTCTACAACATCAAGCCCTTCAAGGCTTTTCCTACCACTGTATTGTGAAATGGGAGTGGAGTGCTTTTGTTAGCCTGAATATACTGTCATATTTTCATCAAACATGAGTTGACTGCAGACTAATATTGCATTTTGGGTAGAAGGCAACTATGAGGGGGAAAAAAAAAATCTAAACCCACTTGTTTGAAATAAAAACATAAATGTGAACTACAGGAACTACTCCTTCAAGGCACTTCACTGAGGAGAAAGGAAAGCACTCAATCTGTTTTGAAGCTGATAGGAAATAATAAGTACTCTGTGTGTAGAAAGTAAGAACCATCACATCATAATAATAAAAACTGCAACTCTTGCATAAAGCAAAAAAATTAAGTTAAAACAATGTAAAATCAAGGTTATATTAACACTGTCCTTAGATAGGTAGTTACAAGTGCTGTAAAAGACTTTTTAATGCCTTTTCAGTACACTACAAAGCTTTTTCTAATTGCAAATACAAGTTAAAGAACCTTTCCTAGCAACAAAAACTTTCTAAAACTTTTTATAACATCTCCTTACAAACTGTAGGACTACAGTATTACTAGAATAATGATCTGATGCTATTGATGATTCTGACATGTTCAGATGAGGTTACTGATGACACAGACATTCAATAATTAATAATTAATTCAATGGGGAATCCATTCTAAGGAACTGCCACAGAAAGAGACTAAAGAGAAAAAGGTGCCACAGTTTATAGCTTCAAAAATAATCAAAGTACAAAACAAATACTATTGTCAGACTATTCCAACCACTGGTATGTTAATGTCTTCTTTGAGCTTTGCATTTTTTTGTTTGTCACATATTCATGGAGCTAACATGATATGAAAGCCAGGTTTTAGGAGTTATTCACATTCCACTTCTTCAAATACATTCAACAGTCTGACCAACTGAAGGTTTCTCCCTACTCATGATAGCACATTAGAAAAAAATTAAGTAAATTAAATTAATTTTCCCCAAATTGTGTCTGGTTTCCCTGTGATAGTAATAGATAAGTGAGGTCCCTGTCTTAAATCTAGCACACTAGCTATACCATTTTATTAGAGAGCAGTTGAGTGGGCATCTGGCAGCCAGCCAAAGTCAATCCACCACAGAAGTATATTCATTCACTGATTCTTATATATCTATCTATATATAATGAATATAATTGATAAAAATATCTAAATAAAATAAAAGCAGAGATCATTCTAACTGTTAAGAATAGAAACTACTAATGTATTTACTATCGTCACCGTCATGGCTAGGCTTCACGAACGAAGATCCAGGGAGGGCTCCATCCACACTCCTCCTCAGCGCCTTTTCCAAGCGCACTGATAAAAAGAGGACAGCGGATAGCACNCTATCAATGCAATATTAACTATACCATCCCTTCTCTCCATAGAAAATAACATACTGAAATTGGAAGACACCAATATAGGCTGGGCAGTGACTGGCTTGAGAGCAACCCTGAGGAAAAGGACTTGGGGATGCTGGTGGATGAGAAGCTCAACATGAGTTGCCAGTCCTGGCGACATAAGCCCTGACATGAGCCCTGTCCTGGGCTGCATCAAGAGAAGTGTGGCCAGCAGGTCAAGGGAGGTGGTTCTCCCCATGCTCCACCTCTTGTGAGACCTCACCTGCAGTACTGCATCTCTTTGCTGGTTAAAAATGCTTGAGACTTGGTTGGCACCACACCAGTTTAGGCCTTGGTGACTTTTCTTACAGAGCACAGAGGGGAGTGAAAAAAAAAAATTACAATTCTATTGAACTTTTCAAGAGAAGTGCCAACAGAGATAGCACTCCCACAGACGTGTTTTATTTCTGAAAAATCAAGGCTGGCAGGAGCTCTGGTGTGACGGGATCAGCTGCCATCTCCAATAAGATTAGGATGAAAATCTGTCCCAGTTGATAAAAAAAAATAAGAAATAGACAGCTATCATGCAATCTTTCTCTCTTGAATTTACTAGATCAGTTCCCTTTGATATCCAGATAAAAAATAAGAGTAAATTTCTAATTTTCTATGCCTTCTCCTATTAAGTGCAGTTATCCACCTGTTTTTAAAAACAATGAAAAATGTTGGAGTGTTTGCTTGTATGTTTCATCTCCAATTTCTAATCCTCGTTTGGACTTTAGTACTTTAAAAATAACAGTCATGTAAAAAAAATAATATCATTGGATCTAGTCAAATCAACTTACTAATAGAATATTTAAAAGCACAGCACACTATTTCTAAAGCATAATTTTCAGCAAACTACTACCATTCTTGTACTTTGCATGAAAAAAAATACAAGATGACAGTTTGTTTCAAGTGCTCTCAAAGATTTCTTTTTGGTTAGAGGTTGCTTTCTTATACAGTCCATACAAATTCCTAAGTCTTGGAATCACCTTTTGCAAACCACTTCAAGTATCTGAAGGATGACTTTAAGAAACACGCAGATGGTTCTCTCGAGTTATCCTGAACACACATCCCACATTAAGTCTGACTACTGAAGTCTCACTACATTAATTACAGTTATTCAAAGACTTCCACCAACTCATTGCTATACCTCTCCACACCACTACTCTCCAAAGTAATCCCAACAAACTAAACACATTTTTATACGTGTTTCATTACTTTTCTTCCTTCTACAAGTGACAAGACCAAGCTTTTCTATGTAATAATTTACCTTATTTCAACTTTGTAAGTCTTAGACATAGTAGCTTGAAGCTACTCCAACCAAACAGGCATAATTGAGACCCTAACAAATGCCCTCTTGGGTCTGACTAGTGGTCCCTCTATTCCAGCTCTTTCTCTCCAAGAGCTGCAGTAAGATGTGTTATTTAAAAGGACACTATGTCAGCCTTATCACTACCAATAATCCATTCTCCTCACTTTCCCAAAGACTCCTCTTCCTACAAATATAACCCTTTCCTATTTCTTTTGGGCCTTTTAGCCCTGAATTTTTCTTACATTCTTTGACCATGCAGAACTTTTGACTTTGTCACCAAGTGGTCCCACCAGTTCCCTAGCTAACTTCATTTTTCAAAAACTTAAACACACTTTTCAGTATCAGCTGAAGGATCCTTTGCAAGAAATTCAGATTTAAGGAAGATGTGAATAATGTCCTGTTTACAGTTATCTAGCTCCATTTAATGAGTTTTCCTGTTATCTTCATTTGGGCAGGCTTTCCACATTTTTAATGCTATCTAGTTCCCTGTGATACTGCCTTTAACTTTCCTATCACGTCACATACATTTATTACCCCATAGCTCCAGCTGGTTTTTTTTACTGAGTTACAAAGTTTACTCAGAGCTTTAAGATGGCATTTTCAGAATAGCCTCTGGGTTGCTAGCAGGCATGGGTATCTTGCTTGCTTGACCATCTGCATCTTTCATTCACCTCCCTGTCCTGAAGTATACTTGTATAACAGATATACTTGGATTACTCTCTCCTGGTACAACATTTAAGATAGTTATCATACTCTCCTCCTATTCTGATCTCCTAGGTCCTGTGCATGACTCAAGCCCATTCCCAAAACCATTCCTTTTCACATTGGTTACAGGAATACTGGAAACAGTCATTTGCTGCATCCAAAGCTTTTATCTTCTTATAACATCTTGATGAGGAATCAACTCAACCCATATGTAAGTAGTTAAATCTCCCACTTGATTGCCACAAAATTTGCCTTCTCTAATCTCACTTAACATTTTCTCATCACAAACATCATCTGATCCAAGAGCTATTAATACAGTGCAATATTATAATAAGGAATTTTTCATTCACAAGGGTTTGCATGGTAGGTTTCTCTCCTCCCTCCCTCGAAGATTTTCATGCTGCTACATTTCATGCTATCTTTTATGCCAAGTGCCTCTCCCCTGCCTGGATGTCTCATCATTCCAGCAAAGCTGGCAGCATATTAAAATCATACACCAGTGATTATTCTCCTTCCATCAGGCTTCCAACACATCTATTATAAAGCAGTTGTCATTTGATAAGGAGCATTTTTGTTTGTTCATCTTATCTTTAAGGCTTAAGATAATATAAAAGCACATATAAGGTTTGCTCCAGCTCTGCTACTCAGTATTTCACATACCAGTTAACTTTAAGTTATATATTCAGTATAATGTTTTCAAAGAATTATAGAAAGAGATTCCTTTGATACTATTGTTGCCAAAAAGGCTTTTCACAGGTTTTCTTCATTGATCTGCAACCGTAAGTATAATCCTGATAAATCTTAAACACTTGATAGTTCTTACTATTTCTTTCTATTTCAAGTCTTTAACTAGCCTTCATATCAATCCTTCTTTTGGCCTTTAAAAAGAAAAGTTATCAAAAAAAACAAAGATCATTCATGCAAACCATTCATTCACATTCATCACCTAATTTTCAGAACTTTAGAATTACTTTTTTCTTCTTCACTCCCCTGCCATACCAGCCAGGGAGAGCCATGCAGCATACCTTACTTCCACACTGATGTCTTTAAGACAATGATTTGACTACTTACTTTTATTCTTTTACCTGCTGACACAGGGGTAAAGATTTGAGAGTTGCAGAATCTTTTGGGTTTTTCTTTGTTTCTTGAGGCATCTCACAAGAAACTCTCATGTTTTCTTGCAAGTATTTTAAATGTATTTACAGTCCTCAGTTGCAATCAAATATTTTCTCAAGTATTCACATTGAAAATATTCCATGCACACATTGAGCTGTATTTCCAGATTCCTAACCAATATTATCCTCCTACATTCCCTGTGTAGCAGGTAAATCTATGTGGATTTATGACAAACGAGCTGGTTTTCCATTATGCCCTTGCCTACTTCTTTCATATACATAATCCTAGATTCCTTTAACATTACAAATTTATTGTGAGACAAGAATAAATTGAGTCAATAAATAAATCACACTGTCTTCAGTAAGTTGCTACAAGAATCCCATCAGCAACTGATGCTTTGATGCTTCTCACTTTTGCAGGTCAAAGTTCTAATTTTTGTACAACCCATTGCTTTCAAAATATGGTTTTATTTCTGCAAAGGGACAAAACCAGCTTTACAACACGTAAAATAATGAAAAGCAAATATCCTGCATCACCCATAGCCCTTATATGGACTCATTGCTATTATTATTATTGAGAAGGATAGATTTAGGTTGGATGTTAGGAAGAAGTTCTTCACCATGAGGGTAGTGAGACACTGGATCAGGTTGCCCAGAGAGGTGGTGGAAGCCCCATCCCTGGGAGTTTTGCAGTCCAGGCTAGATAGGGCTCTGAGCAAGCTGCTCTAGTGGGAGGTGTCCCTGCCCATGGCAGGGGGGTTGGAACTAGATGATCTTTAAGGTCCCTTCCAACCCTGTCAATTCTATGATTCTATGATTAAGAAGCAGCACAGTGAAAGAATTTCCTCCAGTAAGTTACCAAGACTGTTGTCAGCAGGTCAAAGAAGTGCTTATATCCCTCTACTCCCCTTATCTCTCAGGAAGAAGTATCTGTAGCACTTTTTCCATTTGGAGTTCCCCACTTCAAAAATAGAGATATATTGCAATGAGTGCAGTAGAAAATAATCAAGGGGGCTGAAACATAAGGTCCAGAGAGAATGGCTGAGAGCTGTCAGTCTTGAGAAGGACAAAGAGCAAAGGAACTCTTACTGCTGTCTCAAACTACCTAACAGAAGTCTACAAACAAGCAGGGATTTGATTCCTCTCGGAGGTGTACAACAAGAAAGAGGCAACAGACACAAGCTGAAACAAAAGATATTCCTAGATGTGATGAAAAAAATTTCACCACAATGGAGAGAAAAATGGGAACAGGTTGTTCATCCACACATCTCCCTCTTTAGGGCTATCTCAAAATCAGCTGGATAAATCCTCAAGCAAAATGAGCTAGAGTGGTCCTTTTATGAAGGTGCCTGGACCAGATGACCTTCAGAGGTCCTTTATGAAGGAGGTAATTCCATGATTCAAGGACATGTCTCTGACTTGTCAATGGACATCATCAACAAGAGTGATTTTTTTCCACCATACACAATCTTTGCTCTGTTACTTCTCAGTATTTTTCCTAAACTCTGAAGCTAGACTCTATTTTACAGTTTTATTCTTGCAGTAATGTTTCTTTCATACCTTTGTAACATCTTCAGTTACATCAGTTGTTTCAGTACCCATTGAGAATCAATATCATTTATAACTCTATACAAACATCTGCTAAAGCTTCAAATCTATTCTGTACTGTTCTCTACTCCTTTTTCTAGTAGAAAAACACTTCCCCTTCTGAATCAACACTGAAATACTTCTGGCACATCAGCTAGCAAAATGCACCAACTGAACACGTAAGTACTTCAGTCTGATTTTACTTAATCAGAAAAAAAAGATCACTTAAACCTCACTGGAAATTGTGGTTGTTGTTTCCACAACTAGATACCTCTTCTTACACAATGATTTCAATGACAAGAGTGCCTAAGCAGATCCTTCAACAGAGTGGGAACCAGCTCATTCTTTGTATGCTGTCACATGGCTACAGAATAATTTTACACTTTAGGTTTTAGAGACAAAACTTTAGAAACAGTTAAGGACTGTTCCAGATGAAATCTAGTGAATAGATTTCCAAATATGCTTTAGAAAAAGCGGTGTTAAATTTCTTCCAGATCAAGAAGTGAAGAAAACTGGATGTTTCCAATTTCTTTGGCAAGTTTTGTTATAATTAATAAGTTATGTATAAGCTACAAAGAAGCATCCCCTCCCTTCACAGTCATGAGAGTAAAAGCAGTTACTTTGCTGTCCTTTGTACTAGACTTCACACTGTTACTAAGAGACACTGAGATGTCTGCTGCTGTCTACTTTTGTATTTAAGCATTCATGCAAATTTCTAGAAACCACTCACTTGAACAAAGATGAAATTTAGTTCCATGTTGCCCTTTAGAAACCTACTTGTTCTAAATAAAATCTTTAGTGTCTCCACTTCCTTTGAAAAAATAAGCTGAAGGCACACTTAGATCACCCAGGAGAGATGAGAGAGATTTCCAAACTTTAAAAAAGATTAAGCAGTAAGCTTCCCCTGTAAAAAAAAAAATTAAATTTGTCCCTGTAGGCTATAGCCTTTTTATCACCCTCCTTCCCCATTTGCTATAAGAGTATACTTCACTGATTTTTCAGCTGTAGATCCAATAGCTGTCTTCTATTAGGTTTTGCCAAACCAGTACATTCAGTCAAACTTGGAAGGGATGTTAATCTTGTTAACTCTAATGTTCTCACTGTCTGTGGAGATTCACAATCTTCTTCTGAGTCATTAACATGTTTGGCCTGAACATCAGAGTGTCTCCCAAATTTTACTGTTTAATTACACAGAGGAAACAGTATTTCCTCCAGTGGCTTTTAAACCTCCCAGCCTATTAATTCAGGGAATATTCTTGGGAATTCTCCTAACATTAGACAGGAACCACAATTATCTTTTAGACTTATTTTAATAAATTAAAGCAAAAATGTCTATGGTCTGTGAGGTTTTCTTGCCTTTTTATCTTTGTATAGGATTCGTAAGTTTCAACAGTAATAAACTGTAATACTAAAACCTGTAGAAATACTGCTAAAGCATAAAAAGTCTACTTTGACAAAAGTAGAATAAAGTTCTTGGTTATGGTTAAAAAAAAGGATAATACACACCAAAACATACAGGAAAAGAGAAAATGCAAATACTTGGTAATACCATGTACTATATTAAATATAAATATGTAAGTGACATTTGTAAAACAAACTAAAAATACAGTAATGCCTTTTCAATTTTGAAAGGAAATAATTATTGCTCCCTTTGGCCACCCCAAAGTAATAAATCACTGATACCAATCAAGTAAAATGATTCAATATTACTGCCTTTAGCAGTCCAGGATTTTTTCAAACCTTTTTCCTCACACATTCCACTTAAAAAAACAGAACATTATTGTTACATTCTGAATTTTTCATATATATATTTCAGCTCCAAGAATTCTAAAGATATGTCTAAAAGCTGAGAATTAAAGCCACCAATTACTTACCCCTTTTTTGACAACAAAATGTAAGCTCCAATTTGCAAAGCATGTCAGCATTTTCATACTTGTCCTCTTCTGCCTTAACCCAAAAACAGGACTCTGTCATTTCCTGAGGCCTGATCTACAAGCAGGAGACAAAACAAAATCTTATTAATTAAATTGTTTTGATATTCTGCAGAGACTGTGCTTTGTAGAGTCTAAAGCAAATTAAATACTCAAGAGCTCTGTAAAACATAGGAACTTTTGATACATAACTCATCTTTAGAAATATTAATATATTTCTGACTGAAGTTAATAATGTTTACACACAGTGCTTTTAGACAAACAATACAAAGCAATACACACAACATATTCTGTTATCCAGGCTCTCAATGCAGCAAATTATCTTTGGTCTAGATTTGAAGCAGAGGTAAACTTAAGTCTCTGAACACAGCTGGATATTTAACATTCTATTTTTCAGATAGTAGCTTTGATTGCTTCAGAAAACTCTGAAAATCTTTTTTACTGACTTATTTTCTGTCTAAATAATTATAGTTTTCAAAACTTAGTAGATAGATAAGGTCCTAGTATACTTAAGTCAAAAGAGAGAACAAACCATTAAATTTACCTAAGTACATTTACATTATGGACAAATGGAGACACCTGCAACAGCTTCTTCCCACAGTCCAGGCTAGATAGATACAAAACACTTGTTTGGAAACTTTATAGCTATCACTACAGTTTAGTGACTGATCCACTGTAATTTTTTGGCCAAAAGACAAGGCACAGTAGGACCCAGGAAGCATAGTGGTAACAAGGCTTTATTATTCTAGATTCAGATTCCAAATTAGATGATTTATCAGTCCATGAAACACAGTTCTCAGAAAACAATAACAACTAAAGGCAGAAAGTATTCATACTTAATTTTAATTAGTGTATCAATTGCTTTATATGTATGTGTGGCTAGGCTTCANATATAGTCTTACTCTATTTGCTCTAAGCTCTGTGTAAGATTTTACATCAAGTATTTGCCGTTAATCAGTACAACCTTGGACCAGTTGAGTCTTTTCATGGTAACCTCAGGTCTGAATTCTTTTTTAGGCTTCATTCCAAATGGCAAAGTACATGAAGGTGGAGACCGCTGCAATCCAGGCAGGCCTGGGAGAGGTGGTGGTGGAGGTGCACCTCCAAAAGATGCAGGAAAGCCCAAGCCATTCAAAGGTGGTGGAGGAGGAGGCGGTGGCGGCGGGGGTGGTGGAATTGCTCCATTAGAAGGCAGCGGTGGAGGAGGCGGCGGCAGAAGTTGACGCGGTCCTGCAGCTTCCAGCGGAACAACAGATGCATCTCCATGTGTGGATGGGACAAAACCCGGTGGCAAGGAGCCATACTGATAAGGAAAATATTCATATTTAGGTTCACATTTTTCACCAATTAAATCCAGCAATCCAATTGTAAGTCAGTGCCTTTTTTCTTGTATAGGACAATCAAATATGAATTATAATGAGGCCAATATATTTTTGATTTCTTAACTGGAAGTCTCCACATTTGAAGTGCAAATTCAGACTGGAATTGCATAGCAAAAATGACTGAAATGATATATCTCTCTTGTCATATTTCACTCATAGGTTGATAGGTATCTTGATGAAATTTTATCTAGACTACCACAGTTTAGCTCAAACTACAAAAAATAGCCCCCTAGTCTGTAGTGTTCTTACTCATTCTACAAATCACAGAGAAACATTCCAGGGACATAATAGTGCAATCTGAAGAGATTAGTATTCTGTTCAAAACAGGTATTTTCCAATATAGGACCATTCTCATTCTACAGAATTGAAAGCACAAAGTAATGATGAAAAGAATTCCTTCCAAAAAGTACAACTGTCTTACACACCAACTGCTTATTCTATATAGTAAGAACATCTATGCTTTATCAAGATAGGCTTATTAGCACTTCAATAAGTCTAAAATATATATTATTTATTTCTACTATTGGAAGAACTTCTATCATAGGCCTCCAAACACTAATAAATAGGTACATGACAAAAACACGTACTGCTAACAGTATTAGACAATTTTTCAGCAGATGAAATAGTCCATTTTGTTTTTTAAGACTGGAGGGAAATACAATAAGCAAGAGATTAAATATTTTTTAAAGGAAAAAGCTGAATATCTATAAATACAAATAAATGCAAGCACAACAGTATTATTGTTTTGAAGTTCTGACCATATACACTGACAAGTAGACACAGAACAATTAAGCTCTAATAATTTAAGAAATACATAAACAAACACCAAACACAACAAAGAGTAAAGGAATGAGGAGAAAAATAGTCTTAGGAGATGGAAATAGCCATGCTAATTAGCAACTGATGCCATTTTGAAACCAAAGATTGCTCCAAAAATGGATTTAAGAGTACTAAATTGCAGTAAACCATTACTTGATATTCACAAAACATTTCAAGTATCCCATTAGAGGGAGATAACTAATGAGCATAATCATATGTTATGCTCCCTGTCAGCATGTAAAAAAAAGTTACATTTAATACAATGAACAAGGGGAAAAAAGTAAAATGGGAGAGGAAAATCTATTTCACTCACAAAAAATAAAGTATGTTTTTAAGACAGATACACAAGAAATCTTCTTAATGAATGATACACAGCTCTACTAAAATTATTTTTTTAGAATGCAAAAAAATTTTGTAATTGCTTTTTAAAGCCTGTTTGACTTTGACATTAACAATTAATTCTGACTATATGCATGTCTTCCCAGTGCTGTCTGTCTTTAGCATTTTCAGGCTGTGCTCCTTATTCCAGGAAATAAGACACAGGAAAAATCAGTTGGTCACACAGTCTCCTTCTACAAATTTTAGAGCTGAAGCAGTTACAAGTTAACTCAAATATTACTCTCAAAAATCTGAACTATTCCTCTCCATCACATTTTAAAAATATCTATTTATGCTTGAAAATTGAAAAATTATCAGGAAATGTTCTTATCCAGCCACAAGTTATTTCTTTCACTGCTGGATATCCATGGTAGGGCTTCAGCAAAGCAAACTGCATAATGAGTAATTTTCTGTGGAGGGATAAAGATCACAGTGATGAATGCTAATTTAAAAGCATAAGACTTATTACCTATGTGGTTAATTACTTTGGAAATATATGACATTGAAAGCAAAATCCAAATGATACATAAGAAATTAGTTTAATTAACAGTTCTCAGGCAAAAAATAGGATCATCTGGGAACTGAAACAGCTAATTAATGTCACACTAGAATTCTTTGTGTAAAATAGAAATAAAGGAAACCATCAATAATGATTGATAACAAGGATTCTTTGAAAAAACTCTCAACTGTACTATCAGAACCTGCAAGAGATGCAAAATGAAGTCCCTTTCAAAAAGCAATACTTTATATGTTCATGTAAACTGTCTTATACCTGTGATTTATAAGCTTGTAGTTCTGCTTCAAGATCCTTGATTCTTTCTTCTCTTTTTTGCAATAGGGCTTGAGTCTCCTGATGAACTACAAAATCTTTTTCAAACTAAGAAAAAAGAAAAAGGAAAAAAAAAAAGAAAATTGTTGATACTAGTCAGTCTGTTCTTCAGATTTCAGCTTTTCCTTTTGCATTTGTTAAAACTCACATCCAACAATACTCAGGATCCATACAAATCTGCTATTACAACTTCCATGTATTCACTGAGCAGAAGTACCACCTCTGTTACCACTATAAATCTTTATTATATGAAATGACACTAAGTACTTCATGTATTTTAAGTTGGAATTATACTGAGTAGCTTAAAAAAAAGATGAAATCACAGAATCATTATAGTTGGATAGGAGCTCTGAGATATTATCCTCACACTGTTGTTCTTGTTGAAGAAACTGATAATTGTTCAAATAAAGTATTCAGTTATTTTGAGGTGATTAGAACATGAAACATTAAAAAAATAGAAAAACTCTCAGTAAGGTTATCTATTTTACACTACTTATCTCTGCATCCAAATTCCCTCTTAAACATAGAGCTAATAGAAATCTGAAGTCAAAACCAATGCCATGTTCAGTTACACCATTCATGAAGCTATAAAGTAATCCTCTGTGTACATCTTATGATCACATAACTTAAAAATCACTTACTTTTCTGGAAAGTTCAGAAGCCCTCTCTTCACATTCTTCTAGTCTTGCTTTATCTACACAAATATCTTGAAAAAATAAACAAACACACTTGCACATATACAGAGAACACAAGATTCTTTATCACATGTACAACTACATATAAAGAAATATGACTCTGTAATCCTTTCAAACATAGTACTTACCTATTAAGTGGCTGAAATCTAGATCTAATCTTTTACGATAGGTGAAATCTGGGTCTGTTCCACTGCGGTGTAACACTATCTGGGACACACACTCTTCAATTAATTTGAAATACTGTGGACTAAAGACAGAGATGAGTTCTTTTACAGCATATTTATCTATTAACATAAACTTTAAATCTTGTCTATGACCACAAATCAAAAGATTTAAGCTGACTTATTTCCATAGAAGAGTATGTGCAAACCCAAAATTGTCAAAGGACAAACATATCTTGCAGTTTATTACAAAAGAACAGTTTGCACACAGCCTGAAAAAACTGGACTTAATTCTTACAATATAAAATCTGAATTTCTCCCTCTGTGGAAACACAGGAAGGAAGGACCCATTCCTGCTTCCTCCCAGCAAAGAGAAGGCTCTTCCTTCAGCTTGATTCCTCTTGATTTTGTGACTTTTATAAATATGGATGCACTGCTTCAGTAAAAGGAGTGAAAACCACCTTGGGTTGGGGAGAGGGGATGACAGCTCGGACACTTGCCTAGAACATGTAAGCTGTGAATTCCAACTGTTTCAGGTGGAAGAGGTCCAGCACAGGTGTATCCTTGAAGATTAAGAGTGCTAGCCTGACATAGGTATACCTGTGCTAGACTAGACCTTGTCTGAAATGCAAGTGTAGAATTCTATGCAGAAAGCAGATGGTTTTCTTCCCTGTTCAGTTAACATCTGGTTTCTCCAGTGTTTCCTCAAAAACAACACAAGCAGTTTTTAGGAAGAAAATTATTTGGCAGCTTGAAATAGCTAAGGTTTTTTAACTATTTCCCTGTAATTTATCTAACAAATTTTCCAAGAGACACCAATACGTACACACTGACCTATAATCTGTAATGAGAATACTCAATTAACAAACAAGTTACTCTAAATTAAGCATGTGTTCCCAGTTCTGCAAAAAGTGCACATCTGTGCATACTTGGTTTTGTCCTTTGACTCAAATACATCACAAATTTACAGTGCTACTACCATATGATTTATAACCAATTGGTTATAAATTTAAATTAAATTTAAATTTTAATTAAAAGACCTGTCCTGATCATGTGTCCTTGCAGTCAATAAAGTTCAAATCCCAGCAAAAAATAGTTTTCCATATTTATGTATAAAATTGTATCCAAAGGAGAAGAGAAAAAGAGATGGTATTCTTACTCCAGGCTGAGTTCACAAACGAATACTTAAGAATTGCAATCTGCACAGAAAAAGACTAAATTGTATTTATCATTACATTTATGGAAGGAATATTCTATTAATGACTAAATGAAAACAAAACCCATAATTAACACTTAACATTGCACATAACATACCGTATAAAATAATCATTTCTTATCAGCAGAAGATGTTGAAGTATAGAAAGAAAATAGCCTTCAGCACTGGTGTCCTTAACTGTATTCCACACCATGTTGTAAACATCATTTACTTCAGTAAAAGTGTTAAGGATAGTAATAGCAAGGAAGAAGGATTTCAGTCAAATGTTGACTGATAAGTTTTTTAAACAGAAATTATACCAGACAAAAGTCCCTTATACACTTCGTTTTGTTCATGTTTCTCCTGGTGTTATCAAAAGGATATTCTAGTTCAGATCTGATATCTTCCAAACGATGAGAGAATTCAATCATGTCTTCTTCCTTATGCTCATTGAACACTTTCAGCTGAATATCTAGTGCTTCATTCTTTATACATTTCAATTGCTGCAAAGAAGAAACAGTACAAAGGCTTGCAGAATTAACATTTCCATATGTAAATAACATCACCTTTTTAAAAACTTTCATAAGTCTTATGTTATTTTAATGATTATAGTTACAAGAACATGAGTTAAATATTCAAAAGGTAAATATGGCCTCAGACTGGCTTAACAACACTGGCACAACAATCTGTCACATGTTGTAAAACAAAGTCCTAGAAACGCTGAGGAATCAGCATAAAGTTCATAGAACATACTTCATCTTCTCATTCTTGTTCTCCCACTACTCCTGTGAAGCGCAAATACTCCAATAATTTAGAGTAATGCAAAGATAGAGTACAAGGAGCTTACTGGCAATAACTCTTTCAATCCGCTGCGCATAAACTCATTTCTGATGTGAAGTCTAAAATCCAAGTCATCAGGAGATGTAACAAGAGCATTGATGAGCTGCATGCAAGCTACCTATAACAGAGGAAACATTAAACTATTTTATTTCTTAGATTTTAATAGGCATCACAGTCAAAAAGACATAACAAAATACTAATTAGATATTACATCATGTCTAATTATCAATAATTCTATAATTAAGATACATGAATTTATCATCAGTCACATAAGCTAAAAATAACAAATACTAGGTCAAAAATTTTCAATGAAACAGTATTTAATTGTATACTCAATCAGCAAGTTCCTTCAGTAAATGAACATTAGCAGATAGTAAATAACTTTGTAAGCATAATTCTCAACATATAAAAATCAATGTAAATATACATTTACTTATACATATATAGTTAGTGACATAATAGAAATGGTAAAGGCTTAAGTCTGTGTGAACTGTGGAAAATGTATTTGAAGACAAAATGTTGACAAAACTGAGCCTGAAGAACAGAAGAATGGGCTTTTTTCCCTTCTTTTTAAAAATCTTCCCTCTTTAAACATACTGAGTGTCATAAAACACTTCATGGGAACCAGTACTTCAGCTCAAAAGCATGCATCAGGTCAGCTGGTGAATCTCTCTCCTGAAGAGAGTGAACCCCAAATATGGTTCAAAAAGCATTTGGCTGTTTTAAGGTCTGTTGAAGTAATGTTTCCTTGCTCCTTTTTTCCTGGCTATAAGTCCATCTTTATATTTCATGCTAGTAAAATATGTACTGTAAAAAAATAATAAAAATATTAATGAAAAATAAACTACTTATAAGGCTAGAAACTGCAAGGCAATGAAAGCCTGTTCCTGTCATTTCTCATGTTCTTTACAGTGAGATTAGACCATTATCTAATGAGTAACAATAAAAACACCTACACATATTAAAGAGGAATATACCTATGATGTGTTTTCTTTCAGAAAGTTACTGGCACTACATTACTAGAAATCAACTTTAAAAGAACTGAGTTAAATAGGAATCTAGGTAACAGGATCACAACCTTAACGATTCCATCTTAAAAAAAACACTTTCCCTTGAGAAAGATCTTTTAGATTTAGGGCTTCTTTAAAGTTATAAATAAGAAACAATCTTCAGTTATTCTTGTCTGAACAATCCACTTGGAAAGTTGGTAATTTTTAGCAATTTGGGGCTTTAACTGTTACAGTGGATTCTTCATCTTTGTAGTGCCTGTCAGAACAATTCTTATGACACTTCTCCTTCCTGAAATCTGTTATTTCCCTCATTTCATGCTATTTGATTCTGTACATATGTATACATTATTTTAGAATCATAAAGAAAAAAACAACTTAGTTAAATTACCATTTATTTTCTTCAAATAAATCCAAACAAAACCTTT
The DNA here is from genome assembly GCA_013396975.1 of Bucco capensis. Classification (NCBI taxonomy): domain Eukaryota; kingdom Metazoa; phylum Chordata; class Aves; order Piciformes; family Bucconidae; genus Bucco; species Bucco capensis. The sequence goes on from VWZO01012053.1 coordinate 446,245, forward strand.
GTTTCTCTGCATCTACTGCTTGTTTGTTACTGCAAAAGCATCAGTCCACACTAGATAAGAAAAAGTGGTGCTAAACCCAAAAAGCAAACTGCAAATACCAAAACATAAATGAAAATAAAATCATTAGACTTACCTACATCCAAATCCTACAAAACAGTAACAAACATTTTTAAGCCACCTAGTTTGTCCAGTCCTCTTTTTAAAAGTGAACTTAAAATCTTCCGGTAATAGTCTTAACAGCACCCAACTGAAAAGAAATTAGGACTCTTCTGTTGCACAACTAAGTATTTTTAAAGACACTGAAAAAGCTCCTTGTTCAGAACACATGGCCTTGTAGCCCAGTTACTTTTGCTAGTAATATGCTACAGGCTTTGCATTAAGCTAACACCACATGCTTCCAGACTTGTTAGGCTTTGTCAAGATTTGCCTTGCCTGCCTGGGGCTCTGTTCTGGCTTATTTAGCTGCATCAGGCCTTGTCTAGTAACAGAATGACTACCACCCCACTACTTTTGTATTTTGCTTAAGCCTTGTACATCTTTGTGGCACAAAGTTTACTGTTACATACATTTCTAAAACTAGCAGAGAGTAGTATGACCCTAAATGTAGCATAGAAAAGCAGATATATGGGATGCAAGCAGAGATATGTGCTAGCACTACTGAGTCTTCAGACCATTAAGACTTCATTTAGACTAATATTATTGACCATAAGGTGTATGCTTTAGGCCTACAAACTGCACAAGTTGCAGTGTCACAATGTGGTGGTGAATCTGATCAGCCTCATCTATAACTCGGATGCAAGAAGACAACCAAACCAGTTAAAATACAGTGTAACACCACCTTATAGAATATATTCTCTTATTATCTAAGTATGGGCTGTATTCTTTATTCTTAAACCTTTTTGTATTTGTTTTGGTATGGCTTCACTTTACCAAACCATCCACTTTATCTGAATTTGCATGTTTCTTCAGCAGCTGTGAAAAAAAAATTATTTCCCCTAATTTTGAGCTTATTTATTTGAAACCTCTTATACCAACAGTGATTTATCTCTCTGGAGTACTGACTCTTTCACTGAATTGCATTTTCTTGATTCAATTAGCTCTGCCACTCAAAACCAGTAATTAAATACATTGACAGATGCCACCAACACCTGTACTCCTGTTACCAGCAGTGAGGCATTTCAGTGATTGTATACTTCATTGGACAACACTATCATACAGTCAGTAATGAAGCACTACAAGGTTACATTTACATTTCAAATAGTCAAATTCCACATCATTTGATTACATCAGAATTGGAACCTTTGTTATTGTTACAGTACTTTAAAACACAGTATATTTTCATGTAAAACTTAATGTGAATGGAGTGCTAAGCAAAGAATCAGCATTTATCACACTTGATTTAAACTATCAATGAAGAGGCAATCAGACTGAACAGTGTGCTACTGTGAAAATCCTGATCCAGAGGAAACTACAGTTTTATCTTTGAGACAGCAATGCAATTTAGATAAAAAGATGTCTACAGATGTAATTGCTGCCAAAAAAAAAGAAAAAAAAGTATGTTCTTTTAATTTGCCAAATCAACACTGTACATGTGCTATTCAAATAGAGACAAGATACAACAATGAAAAGCAAGAAACACATCAGTAAAAAATACTGTTATTCTAGTACTTTAGTGAAATAAGATCCAAGTAGGAATTTAATTGCAGTTCATAACCAGAACATACTTTAACGTTCCTGGAATAAACAAGACAATGATCTACTGGATTATTTTAGCAGACTATTTCTGTAGGAATACAAAGACACTATTTAGTGAAAGTTCCAAACAGAATATACCTGGTCCTCTTCTGCTGAAAAACATCAGGTACATCTCAGTAGCTCAGAGTGGCTTACTCCTCTCATAGATAAGACAATCAATACTAACTATGTAGTAAGTATCAGGTCATATCTTGCCCATTTGAATAAAAGAAACTGCAGTAAGATTTTCTACTTCACTTTTCTCAGGCTTATTGCAAGTATGCATTTGTAGAAAAGGCTGAAAAGATGATGCACATTTCATTAAATTCTGCTTGCCATTATTAAGCTGCCTGTAGATCTGGCTTTGGTACAGATATTATATTGATGTTTATTAATTATCTACCCTTGCTAATGACAAATAATTCTTAGTAATGACTTTGAGATGTCATCCACATGAATGTACATTTACATGGATCTTAAAATACTTATTATCAGTCTCTACATTTAGATAAGGCAAGCTTTGCTCTGATTCATCCTATTACATACTCAGCTATGGAAAGGATCTCATTAGGATAGAACAATCAAGAATCATCAAAAGTTTCAGCTAATCAAAATATCATAGACTGTACCATCTCACATTCTCATATGATTAGATGAAAAAGAATGATGAAATGGTATTCCCTGAACTAAAAATAGAGAGGGTAATGCTACTGATGACTAGATATGGTCTTTTACTTTGTCACAAGAACACTTCTGCTAGGACAGAAATGAAATACCTGAATGTTTTCATAGGGTGACCAGTGCTCATTTTTCAAAATCTTAACTGGAAAAGGAAGAATTGCACCTTTGCTTTAACCTCTTCTCAGATCTAAGTGGAGAATTAGAAGGGAACTAGCATCTGCAACTAGAATAGTAGAGAAAAATAACAGCACTCTTCCACTAGTTAAACCACCTGCTTGAGGAACTTTGAAAGATGATTAGAGAGCAGAACAAAGCTGGTGAAGGGTCTAAAGCATGAGTCTTATGAGAAGAGGTTGAGGGAAGTGGAGTTGTTTAGTCTAGAGAAAAGGAGACTGAAGGGAGACCTTCTGGCTCTCTACAACTACCTGAAAGGAGGTCATAGTGCCATGGGGGTCAGTCTCTTCTCCCAGGTAATGAGCAACAGCAAAAGGGGAAATGGCCTCATGTTGCACCAGGGGAGGTTCAGGTTGGATATTAGGAAAAAAAAAATCTTCACTAAAAGAGTGGTTAAGCATTGGAAAAGCCTCCCCAGGGAAGTGATGGAGTCATCACCCCTGGAATTGTTCAAAAAACGTGTAGACGGGGCACTTTGCAACATAGTTTAGTGGGCATGGTGGTGCTGGGTCAGTGGTTGAATTTGATGATCTTAGAGATCATTTCTAACCTTAATGATTCTATGAGGAGCATGAGAACTGTCCCAACACGTAATTTGTTGCTGTCATTTTCATCACTGTCTTAAATACAAGAAAATGTGTTGTGTCAGAAGAGCTGTATTTCCTGCCTCCATGACTTGCACAACCAAACTATTTCTGTTGTCTTCATAAATATACAAGGTACCAGACTGCCTTGTATGCATTTTCTTGAGCGCAGGCTTAAGATGTTAAACTACATTTACTTTAGCAAAAGTAGAAACTCACTATTACTCCTGGATATAGTTACAGTCTCAAACTAAGATCACTAACCTTGTTTTGAGCCAAAACCATTTCATTATGATTTTCATAACTCTGTATTTGATGAAGGATAGAAGGGAGAATATATTTTGCTTTCAACAAATACCAAAAAAAAAATAGATACATAGAGCTCTCACTAAAAATACAAAAATCATCATACTGAGGCCTTTTATATATTCAGCTTTCAAATAACAGAAATGTTAGTCAATTCAAAATTGAAAAGGTCAGTTGTTAGTGTCAAATTGAGCTGCCACAAAGCAAGCTTACATATATCAAGTAGATAATCAAGGCAAGTATGTCAAGTAACTGACAACTGCAAACTTTTGTCTCATTAAAACACTGTCAAATTAACCACCAGGTCAATGTCGTTGTTATAAAGTTTACAACTGAGTCACATGAGGAACCTTGATTTTTCTGTTTTAAAGAAAATCTAGCAACCATTTCTGGAGTCTGAAAAAAGCTTTCTAGTGAAAAGAACATGTTCAAACAAGAGTTTAACTCAATAAAAGAGACAAGAACTTTCATTCAAGTTTCCATATCTATGTAAGATACAGTAAATGAAACAGCAAAATGTCACCTATTTTCAGTAACTTTAGGGTAATATTCTCAGTAAAGCCAAATTAATATATTTGGCTTAAGTACTGCGACTGTAACATCTAGAGTAAATTCTCAGTTTTAGCAATGTTCTTTTCTTCTAGATCAGAGGATAACAAAACACCAAATGGAGGCACAGCAGAATCATGAGAAGGCTTAGCTAGTAGAAAAGTACTTGTTTAGTATCTGAAGAGCAGAACTAGAAAAACAACTGCACAGCTAACAATTCAGCTGAAGATTTTCTGCACTGATTGGTTTATGTCAACAGTGTCATCCCACTAATGGAGCTGAGCATCACTGTAAACAATGAGTATGAAAGTGGTCATGTTTATAAGAAAGATCTAAGTGGTCAGGGATAATCAGCTGTGACCTTTCTTCCCCTGTCTCAACTGTCATTAATATTGGTATCTATCTGTTTCTTAAAGGGGATGCTTAGCAACAACTGTTTACAAGGAATTATAATTTCTAAAGCCCCTTTCCAAAGGTTGATTAAAAAAATACCATTTATTCACCTTATTATGCAGGGTATATTTATAGATTTAGAAAGACCCTTCTAAATTCATTTTTTAATTTTTAAAAAGGGGGAAATAGGCAAAATGTCCCTTTGGGTACCCATCATGGGTAAATGGAGAAGTACACAGGATTAATTTAATTTACCTGCTGCTTCAAATAAAGTAAGGGGCTGCTTTCAAGGCAGTTTTCATGTGCTTTTTAGTTATAGAAAGCTTTATTTGCCTTCTTAAATCTACACACATGCAAATATATGCAACTCCTGAAAATGCATTATCACATTTGGAAGCCTAATACTAAAAAGCAAAATGCTGTCAATTTCAGGTCTCAGAATACCTATAAACAAGTAAAGAATAGTCACAGAAATACTGCTTTTCATTCTATTAAAATTTAGGCATCTCATATAAGTGCTGTAATGAACCTGGAAATTCTCAAACCTTTATATGCTCTACAGAGAATACAGGCTCATAAATTCTCTTTAGTTCAAGAGCCTAAAGTTGGGAAATATAATTTCTGTAACCTAAAGCATTTCTCCCTACTTAATCAAAATATTTTTTTTTAATGCACTGATGTCCATATTCATTCCAAAGAAAGAAGAAAGATGCTCCAACTTGTAGAAAGGGACACTGAACTTCCATTTTTAAAGGTTTAAAAATGATTTCTGCATTTGGGGTTTTTTAATTCTTTGATTGATTATATTTATTAATAAAATTTTCCTAATATATATTATATATAAAATGTTTACCTTATTGACTATACTAAACAATAGAAATAAGCATAACAGAAAATCTTAAAACTTCAACTTTTTGTTTTTTGGGTTGATCACACAAAATTATACTTTTAATTACGTAATTTTACTTATCTCATGACCCAGTATCAAAGTAAACCAAGCAAGTAAACCAATAAGGACTAAAAACCAAACAAGCAAAGCCCCAGACGCAGAGAGACAAATGTTATATTGCCCAAGATGGCATGTCTAGCCAAAATTCATACTGCCTACTATTTCAGGGATAATAAAATATGAGGGGGGGGGAAATCATTCTGAATAGGAACTTGTTAACTGAGCATTATTCACCTTTAAATCTAAATGAAACAGAGACCTCAGAGAACAGATACATATGAGATCATAAATTTAATACTGAAGAACTACAATGATTCTTGCAAAAATACCTAAGGTAAGGATCACCTACTATAACAAATTTATGTATAGTGTGGAAAATTCAGATTGAAAAGCCTTGGAAAAGAGGAAATTTATTGTCTTACAGTCTACACTTAGCTTTTGCAGTCCCTTTCCAGTCCCACTGCAACTGGAGTTAAAGCTTTTTCTCCCTCTCCTTGCTAATCTTAGCTGTAGGCTGACCATTAGACAAAGGCTCTAGCCTGCTCAAAATTAAAGAAAAAAAAGAAAAAGAAAGTAGAAGTCTACAGTTCTCCTTCCAGCCCCTCTCCAGCCTCACTCCAGCCATGCCAATATAAGGTCTCCTTTCTGACCCTTAAATATTCAATACATGGAGAAAATACACAAACCAGGGCAAAGGGAGCTGGGGGAAAACAAATCTTTCTGCACTAAGCAAGAATAAACATCTTCTATATGAAACCAGTATCAACCTGATACGCTTCTAGAAACAACAACAACAAAAATTAAATATAAGAACAAAGAAAACATCCTACATGTCCAACCAATAAAAATTATTGCTGGGAGGAAAGCATTCTTGACCTTGAAGTTAGGACTGTCTGAGGTTCCTCAGCAACTTTGACTGGTAATGGAGTACAATATGCATTACAGGCATTTAGAAATCTTTAGAGTTGAAAAGAAGAAACTAGAGGATCAATGAATTCTTTGATTTGGTTTTTATGCAAAACTTTTAAACTCAATATAATTAATCCATGCTAAGAGAAACAAATATTTACAAGATCAAAAAAAAAAAAAAAGGAAGAAGATGATTTGAATTAGAAAATAGTCCTTCACTCATCATACCACCTGGCAGAATACATCATAGCTATGTGTTGCTACTGCCAGAAAACTGAGCAGTAATTCAAAGCTGAATTTGTCCTCTCACAGTAACTGATTCCCATTATGGCTACAACAGCAAGATTTACATAGAGTCATTAAGACTGGAAAAGACCTCTAAGGTAATCAAGTCCAACCACCAACCTATCACCAGTATGCTACTAAACCATGTCCCTAAGCATCACATCTATATTTTCCAAACAGCTCCAGGGATGTTGACTCCACCACTTCCCTGAGCATCCTGTTCCAATGCCTAACAACTCTTACCTGTGAAGAAATTTTTCCTACTATCCAATCTAAACCTCCTCTGGTGCAACTTGAGGCCATTAAAGAAAAAAAATAATAATCTTGCTGTTAGATCTATTAATCAGCACAGAGAACATGGAGATATTTATGCACACTACAGTAAAAAACCAAACAAGCAGTCACAGAAAAGATATTCCTATTGTTACTTTACTATTTTTAGTAAAAAAGTACTATTTTTAATTTACTATTTACTATTGTTACAGAAGTTTATAAAAAAATCTGCTTACTTGTAGCTGAACTGAGTTATCCTGAAGACCTTCTACAATAGGAGAGAACCTATCAACATTCCTTTCCTCTGCTGCTGCTGTTATAGCTTCCAAAAGTTTTTCAAGGCTGTAGGAAAAGAAAAGCAGTTCACTCAAGAGAGATATTTAACCTTGTTGTTCACTTGTTTGCTGAAGAGCCACCTTGCCAAACTTATTTACCTGCCTCAATTTCTCATGTACAAATTTAGGAGGTTTAAGCATTACTTGTTTCCTTTGGAGATTTTTGTAGCCAAAGAATGACTTACTGGATTACAATGGTTAAGATGCCTTGAAAGTAATGCTAAAAAATTTTAAGCAAAAGAATGACTGCATAACTACTTCCATCTAACCAGTCCACATGGCAGAAAGAAAACTCTTATTGATATGACCATAATAAAAATCACAGAAAAAGGTATTCTGAAAACTGCCAATATAGTACAGACATTACTTTCAAATCTAAGTTGAAAAAATGTAACTTTTAGATTATAAAGTTACCTTCCTACTTTTGGCTAAATACAGTACTTACATGTTTTCCTCTCCAACAATGCACATGGCAGAAAGGAGTTTAACTATATCTGTCATCATGTTAGTTTGCCTGGGATCAATTGCTTTGATTAGCAACAGAAGGCTCCTCTCTTCTCCCAAAATTCTTTCCAATCCGTACTGAACAACAGAAGAACAGTTGTAAGAAGAGTTGGAGGCAATTCAAATGACTGTATTGAATATTTAGTGAAAGATAACGACAGTTCACACAAGTAAATTTTTCTAATTGCATTTAAATCCATCAAAGACTTTAATTAAACAAATTAAATCAGAGAAAATTCCAAAACAGATCACTTATTCTGCAAAAAGAGCATGCATCAGCATCAACAGTTTACGCTGTTCTCTGAGTATAGTTCTGCAGGAAGAGAGTGGCAGCAGAAAGCACTTCAAATCACAGCTGACCAACACTCTTGCTTCTCCAAATTGCACAGGCTTATACCCACCACCCATGGACATGATCTGATTGAATTGTAGTCACTGAGATTTCCAGATTAAATGAATTTCCATACCTTATTATTCATGAAGGCTCTCAAACACTGTATAACCTTATGCTGACTCCTCTTCACAACTTTGTCCTGGCTGAATGAATAAATAATTCAGTGTAATTAAATGCTTACATGCTTAAATGTTTACTTAAGAAAAGCTGGTAATTTTATATTAAATCATCCTTACTTTTTTGTCTCAACCAATCTTTCCAAAACATCCAACAGCAGCCCCAGACCTTCCCGGCCAAAGTTTTCAACCCAGCTATGGAGAAAAAAAAAAGAAATTTTAGGAACTGATACATCAAAGTCTAATTGCTTTTGAAAAGCTTAAGCTGAAGAGATCTCTTGTTGTGTATTAACAAAATCAAGTCTTTGACATAAAAGGGAAGCATCCATTCAGCAGCATTAGATCAACTTCTACACATTTATCACAATTAGTAAAAAAATTACAGCATTCACTTTACTTGCATTGCAGCCTCTCCTTTGTTTTCTGTTTTCTCTATTCACACACTGTTGGAGACATTGGGTTATTTATCACCATTTTTTATTAGTAACCAGAACGTTTAGTTATCCTATAATGGGACCTTACTAGTGGCAAATAATAAGCTTTTTTGAAACACATAGTACTTCCAATTCCATCACAAAATGGATTTTAAAAGTTCTTCCTATCTGCTAGATACAGAACTGCAGTGGACTTACAATTAAAGAGAGAACCAAATCAGATACATTTATGTTTTTCCCCTATAAGTACAATATATATGAAAATAGATTTTTCTCCTTCGTAGATAGGTATTTCATTCTGAAAGAGATTAGGGAAATAACAATTGTTTTTGGCATGACTGGCCATAGCTGACCTAAAGATGATCCTACCAGACATTTCTTAGAACATTTTGTATTAGACAGAATTCTTTACAACCACTTTGTCACACATCCAGTACCTGAGGGTGCTGAGAATAATCAAGTGCCTAACATACTGTTGCATTATTACTGCCTTTTATTCTGCTTCCACAAACAAAAACAAAGATAACTTACACTATCCAGAGCAAACACTCAGCTAAAGCACACTGGACAGAAGGAGGAGCATACAATTAAAAAAATATATGTGTTTTCTGGCTAATATACTTACACCAAGGTGCCTATTGCCAATCACCGATACCCTGACAAATTAAACAATTAAAGAGTTAAAAGTGCTAGAAAACAAAGTGAACTGCTCTGCACTACACTTGGTATACCTTCTCTTAACATTACCTTACACAGATCAGCAAACTCTACTGAAAAACAGATCTACAGAAGATACACAACCAATGAAAAAGAAACAAACAAGGGACAATCATTCACTAATGCATACACTACTAACTGGAAAACCTTGAAACATGCACATCTCCAGATCTGTTAATTTTAATCCATTAAGAAATAAGAATATGACTAATCCTTGCAATATGTGTTAATAATATTACCTGACAGGATTACTAGTCAAGGACACACGGAGAGATTCTAAACAAGTGACTAGTCTTTCATCTATTGATCCAGATTTTAATTCCTGAATAAACTCTTGGGGTGAAATCTTCCGACTGTTCTTGAGACTTCCCTGAAATACAGAAAATACACCCATTTTTTAATTTGTCACATACAGAACTGGAATAGATTATTAATAGATAACTTGCATTTCTGTTCCTTGAAAAAACAGGGGGAAAAAAGAGATATAATTTACTCCTAAACTTGTAACTGTTTATTGCCCATCTACTATACATGCTAACTGCTGACTAGATTTTTGTCAACTTATGAACAAATTTATAATCAGTAGTCAAAAGCAGCAGGCATCTGATGTGCAAATGTATCAAGCACACTCAGTGAAATACCATTTATGTAATTGATACTGTTTATGCATTGCAAATATCTCAATGTTAAATAGTCAACAGAAGGAAAAAACAGTTCTGAGGCGCTCTGAAGAGATGACAGGGCACATCTCCAGAAGGGTGACTGCAGTCATGTAAGAATACAGAGGGAAGAATCAGCACATCAGAAGAGCACTCAGTTAATCACAGTAACTTGAGTTCTTGCAGATAATGTTGTATAATGCTTTTCCTTTAAAGGTCCTTCAGTAGAGAGAGACTATAGGAGACTAGGATGAAAAAAACCAACTAGCTTTGACTCTAAGGGTTAAAGCAGAAGAGAAAAAAAAATCCCAGCTCCTTATTCATTGTATCTGTGAGAATAATGCAGTAAAACACAAGACATTTAACCTTCGGGTTTGGATTTTGCCTTGCTTTTTGGGTTTTGCTCTTTTTGGAAGGTGGGGAGGCAAATGGGGACATGGAGAAAAGGAAAATGAAAGGAAAGGAAAATGCAAAGCAAGTTAATGCAGCACTGCAAAAGCAGTTTTGAGCAAACAAAATATTTTCTGTTCCATGCAATACAGGTTGAATGACACTGGCTTTAACTTGTCATTGTATTGTTAGGGTCAAATGTTGCTTAAAATAAATGCAAGATATTGACTCTTCTGAAGGATATATAGTGTCCATTGTTTTAAACAAAGCAATGGTTATACTGAACTAATAATGAAACTCTACAGTTTGCAATTAAAACAGCAAATCTAAAATGAATTGACCCTATTCTTAAGAGTATCATCCTTAAGTAGCAGCAAAGACAAAACATGTAGACAGTGGAAAACAAGACATTTACTCCACCTAATATCCATTTATGACATGAAGAATCACAGGTATATTTTCTACAGAACACATCTAAATTCAAAAAAGAGGCATACAACGGAGTATACAGCCTATATTTGACTTGATTCATTGGAAAGACTCCTTTTTTGAGAGTACAGGCATAACTACTCTGTCATGTAGCACTAAAGACAGCTACTAAATAATACTTGATTATCTAGTGGCTTAAGTCAGGGGCTGAAGAGAATTAGACTTGCAGTGCAATAACACCTTGAAATTACCCACTGTAAATGGTGAGGCAGTCTCATGATATTATTATACAGAGCTTCATATAAAAGATCTTTTCTCACTTGGGTAAATTCTCAAGAAAACACCTTTTCTTCTCCTGAAGTAGAAGATGAGGAAAGAATTTCTAGCACTGAGATGAAGTTAAAAACTGGGGAGAGTGCTTGAAAGACCAGACTGCTCTGCGGCCATTCAAGAGACCTCAACAGACAGGGTAGAGGAATTTCAGAGAGTTCCACGAGAGGAATAATCCCATGCACCAACATGTGTTGGGGCTAACTAGCTAGAAAGTAGGTTTGTAGGAAAAAAAACCTGCAAGCAGTCTTCATGACAAAATATTTAACTAAATATTACAGGAGGTCTCCAGTTGGAAATTTCAAAAGGTAACAAAAATTCTCCTGGAAGCTCTTGCTGTACATAGTTTGGTTGATAAGCATTACATTATCAACATTATCATTAATTAATTATTAATTAACACTATAAAAGAGTCTGGCGAAATAAACACTTGAAGAAAAGTACAAAGATCAGTGTTTCTAGAGCCATTGTGTCGTCTACTCTTTTATATGGTTCCCAATCATGGGTCATCTATTGCCACCACCTAC
>VWZO01012053.1:458005-512900 GCA_013396975.1 Bucco capensis
CATGAATAACCTGGGTGGAGAATCTGTTATTTGCAGTGACTTCCCCCAGCAATCCCTCCTTTACTATTGACCAAGCTGAATATAACAAAGATACTTAAAAATAGTCAGGAAAAATGCTTTCTTGAAGGAGAAACAGGACATATAGTTAAGATGGTTAGAAGATATTTTGGAAGTTAATATAACCAATAGCAATGTGTGCAGTAGAAAGGTCAGATGGGACAAGAGTCCAGGCACACGATAAGAATTCACGAGAATGACTTTTCAGAGTCCTATCTGACTCATTTGAAGACAGTGAAGCAACGAAGACTCACGTCAACATCCAGAGAGCAACTAGCCATGCCCTTTCAGACTAGGTTCCCCACCTGAACATCACTGTGCAAAAGATGCCAATACACTGTGAATGTCTGTACAACACACCCACATACCAAGTACCACTTATTCATAGTTATGTCAAGGTTCTGTAACATAGTAAGAATATGATACATCTGCCAGTGCTTAAATAAAATGAGAGCTGCATTTGGTACCAATTGTGAAGCTGATTATATTAGCTATATTTCAGCATGGGAAAAGCTGCTTAAGTTCAAAATGCTTGAGTTAACTGAGAAACAGGAAATATCTTGAGGCATCAATGCCTCTAGAAATTTAATTGCTCAGCTGAAGAACAACTGGTCTGTGAGCAGATGCAGTATGAAGTCAGCATTAATTAACTCAGTTAAAACATTACAAGGGAGTAAGCTGCACAACCAAACTGAAATCTTGTGAAGAAAACCCACTTTAAAAACTGAGTTTGTGCGTGTTCAACATGCAGAAGAGCAAAACTTATGGAACAGTAACATTATAGCAATGCTACATTCATTGCCACTTCAGTATTAACTCTAACACAGCATAATTTCCAAACATATCAGCAACAGAGATGTGCTTTGTGAATATTAGAAAGGAGTTGTGCATTTCTAAGAAATAGAAACCCTGACACTGAGGTCAGTGATGAATCTTTGACTATAGTGGAGTCCACTCTGATTACCAGAGGCTGCTTCATTATCAGTGATTCATTAGAGGCACAGTCTCTGTTCTTCATTTTAATAGTTTGTATAATAATTGCTTTAAATGAAACCTGTTTAGTACTCTGCATAGCAGTTGCAAATGAGGATATTTGTCTCAACACAATATAACTTCATACCTATCTTCTTAAAGTTTGAGAAGTATGAACTATCAAGTTAACTGCAGTATCACTCATGGAAAGTGAGACCCAAGATGGGATTAGTTGTATGTAATAGTCAGAGCTATACAGCAGTTCAGCTCTTCTGAAAGGGTATGAGAAATTTACTTACAGATTTTGAAGCAGTGCTAATATATTGCATCACCATTTCTTTTTTGGTATTAAAATCCTTTTCTCTCAATGGCATCTTCTTGTCTTCATTTAAATTCATATCTTCCTAGAACGGGGAAAAAAAAACAAACCAAAAATAGTTTTAAATGTCATCTAGCAACACAGGTTTTTAACTGTAAGAGACTGATTTTAGAAAATAAAGATAGCAAAATATGAACTTGAGCAACTGAAAGCTGTTACACATCTAACTTATGAAAATCTGTTTGTAACTCAAAACCATAAAAATCCTTACCCATCTTCCCTAGGAATGCAGACTAAACCAAAGTCAACTACACCAGCATAAACAAAAGCATCACAACCATTACTTGCAGAATCTCTTTTTAAAAATCACCCATAGTTTCTCATACACAGACACACAAAACTATAGAAAAGCATTGTTTAACACTTCCTGAAATATCTATAGATGTATTTAAACTAGTCTATTAGATCTTTTTGATGATATATTCATTTGCTCTACAATTCTATTCCCCAGCTCCCAAATACTTAATCCTGAGTAGTAGAACCTGCTTTGCATTGAGAGTAGTTCACAAAATATTTATCTTTGCAACAGGTAAAGGCCAAATTCTTGATTGTTAAATCAACACCTTCAACTGTTATCAATACTCCATCACAACTCATTCACTCCACCATAAACCCAAAGGTGAAAAAGAGCAGATACAGAGCTACACTTAAACTCACACAGCAGCTATTCATTGACATTTCTGACAGACTGACTTCTACTGCTCCAGCCTAGAAATGATGTGATCACTGTAGTCAGTTCCACATCTGTCAGAAATCACATTTCCTACCATGTTGGATGTAAAAAAAAAAAAAGAAAGGCTTTATGAAACAATTTAGGCACACACATACAAGCACCTACAGCATTACAATGGTAACCCAAGCTTAGCAAGAATTACTGCAGTTATTTTCAGCCAAGACTCATGAGGTGAATCTCCACCAGCTTTGGCAGGAGCATCCAGGAAAACTCAAATATAATGTAATGCATTTAGTGACACTTCAGAGTTTAGAAACTGCTCCTTTCACTACTAACCAATCAACTATCTTTTATTTTGTGAAAAACTAGCTCCAAAAGCCTAGCTACAAACTTTGAATTTTTCACCACCCTACAATCCCAAATCACTTAATTCGATCAGAACAGTAAATTAGAGGCTACAATATGTAATTAGCTATGTAATCTACTGTGACTAAACTAGCTTTATTCCAGTCCATTTACGCGTGGATAATCCAAAGAATCCTTTTTGTATTACATGTTATAGCTAAAGTAACACTGACAAATAGTTTATCAAAGACAGTTTAAGTGCTTTGTTATTCAATAAAACCAGGAAAGCATTCAAATTATCCAGGATGTCATTATTACTTGAAAATATTTTTGTGTAGCTATAAAATTGGAAGCAGTTGCTTCAGGATCCACGGATACAAGCATTTCTGTTTACCTAGAAAAAGAGTAGTAAGTTTCTCAGAATTTATTGAAAGTTTCCATTTTTTATGCCATAGTCTTAACATCACACACTATCCTATACCAGAACCTTTGTGGAAAAACTCCTGTAGCAGGGTGTATACAAAGGGAGGTATAAGTTTAAGTTTTATAAAAACCTCTCCCATTTCCTAACATTTGAGCAACTACCATTTACAGTGAAATTTCTTAACAGAAGTAAAATATCCCAGACAGCAAGGGATATAAAGAAAAATGGCCATGTGAGAACAAGTACAAATACACAAGTTGATAACACAGTAAATTAGTCTTCTCCTTCACCAGCTTAACCAGGAAAAGTCTGAATCCTTTCTCCGTCATAGATCTCAACAGTTCTATAAAAGCATCTTCAAAACTGAACTAACATTGAGTACTAGTAACTACAAATTCCATAAAAGTATTTCTCTCACAGTACATTTAATTTCCTCCATATCCCAGCCCCCTGTAGTCCCTTTGTGCTTCAGGAGTTACTTGTTACTTGCTGTGAGGCAAAGAAAGAAATAATAATCTAGGCATCACTCTCCTTGTTAACGTCCTCTTGTGCTCTTCAGACTGAAGATACTCTATTCTTTCATGGCCATTTCATGTTTAGTTTTCAATTGCCTACAATGTCATCATCATCATGACAAATACTCAATCTGTTGAGGTAGTACCAATGCCTCATGATCTTTCCTGCAAGTAACTGCTCTTTTGTAGCACAGTAAATATGACAGCAAAGGAAGGAAGCAAATTTGTGACTACATGTGCAGATAAATGCTGCTTTGGAGGCAAGAATCTTGTCTTTTTTGTGCCAGAGTGACATGGAATATAAGTTCAGAACAAAACCCTGCTGTGACATTCAAAGGCATAAAATCCCTTTGTAAAAGTTTCAGGTCGTTCTGAAAGCAAGTAGGGTTTCCCAGTTATTGTTCCTCCTCCAAATCTGTTGCATATTATCAATTCTAATAATCAGAAACCTTTAGTTTCCATTAAAAATATATTTGGAGAAAAGTCTTGTCAAAATAATTCAAAAATTTCATCTCCTGATAAAACACCTTTCTAATCATGTAATTACAACTCACAACAACAACAATAGTAATAATTCAGGAAAAGGTCAGAACACATGCACAGAAGAAGGCTCCACCTGTCAGCTAGTCGTGTGTTCATTCTTTAAAGAAATGAGCATGACTTACCATCATTTTTTCAAAGAGTGCTATGATTTCTCTTTCTGACAGAGGTTTTGGAGCAAAATCCTCTCCATCCATAGCTGTGGATGACCAATCTGTAGAATGTGACTGCTTCATGTGGGGCAGAGGAGGTCTTTCTTTTTTACTTCCTGGAATTCTTATACTGGCAAATCTATCCAACTGAAAACAGAAAAGGTATAACATATCACATACTGTTTCCATTCTATGTAACCCTAATTAGGATGGGTGTTCTTGGAAGTTAAGTTGTAAGTTGGTAAGTTGTTTATTATTTTCATTAAAATTAAGAAAGGGTTTTCCTACAGACACATATAATGGTCAGTTGCCTTAGCACTTGAGTTAACAGACCAGAATCCCATTACATTATGGAGAAATCATGCAGAACATGAGAATTTTACAGAAAGTTTGGAGGAAAAGATATCTACAAAACCAATTTATGAAGAGTTCTTTCCAACCACTACATGCAGAATATGAAAATGCAGGGTTATTTACCAAAAGCTTAAAATGTTTTTTTGTTACTCTGAAACAGCTGTACTCCTGACACTGTAATAGAATACACAGATACATAAAGACACTACTTCTTATTAAAAGATGAGTTAACACAAGTAAGAAACTGTTACATTTATTTTTCATTTGCATTATGTTACTTAAAATTGAATGCCTTTCTGTGCTCCAATTATTTAGAAATTCCATTACGAGAAGTACAGAAACTATAAACTTCATTAAAATTAAGTAGGAAGTAGGACACATTCACGGTTTCACAAATAATCCTTAGAACTTACCATCAGCATGAGACAATTGCTCTGACTTCAACTTTCAAGAGCCATTCTTTGGAAAAGTAGTTTGTGTTGTGGGTTTTTTTACTGGATAGATATTTATCAACTATTAAATAAAGACTTACTAAGAGAACTTTTAAACATTTTCATTGTTAGAGCTTGTGTGGTTTAAGGCATATGGGCAAGGACCAACAGAACACAAAAGCAGCTGACATACTCAGTGAGATGCACCAAATCTTAATCATCTTTGTAGCAGCCTTTTGAACAGATGTGAACAGCAATACTACACTTGTCAACACAGAAGATAGTTATGGTAGCATTTGATGCATAAGAAATTTTGGACCTCAACCATATCAATAGATATGCTTTGAAAAAGTTACAGCTTTGAAATGCTATGCAAAAATATTCTGAGGCTTCAATATATCTTGAAGATAAGTATCTTGAGATGTCACTTAAGTACATCAGAATTACCAAACTAAATGGCAAGTAAAGTTATTATCGCATCTGTGGAATTAAGATCAGAAAGAGCTAAGAAAATTAGTAGCAAAAATTGGATACAAGTGTTCTTCTACTCTAGTCAGAGCAAGAATTGACTATTAGACATCCATGAAGAGAGGTTTAGAGGTAAAACAAAGAGACTTTGATTCTTCCTGTTCAAAATTGAAAAGAAACAGTTTTTGGAATGTAGAAATAGATTGTAAGCCACTCACATACAGATGGTTGTAGAACATGCAAAAGCAGAAAATTAATATAGCATAAACATAAAAGAGCTGAGCATGGAAGATGGGGCCCTTCAGTGTCACATCAAACCAGTTGGCAATGATGAAAGCACACTCCACAGAAATAATTACATAGGCAAGACCCAGGAAGAAAGTGAATGCAAAAAGAGCAAATAGGAGAGCAACATCATTTGAAGTATAGGATCATCAGTGGCAAAAATCACCTTCATAGACAGCAATTTCCCTTCCTGTCTTGCAAATCAGAAGGTTATGGCAAGCATGGGGGGATGAAGATAGACTGCAAACTGCAATGACTAGACTAGAATTTCAATTAAAAAAAAAAAATCTTATTACATGAGATTTTTCTCCTCAAACAATGGCTTTCACAGAGCACTGATGAAAGACAGCACATTTGCTCCAAAGAATGAGTTAGCCTGTGGTTGTCAGTGCCCCACTGTTCACTGCAAGTGTGTAACCTAAGAAGCAAACCATTATAGTTGGAGATTCTTCATACACAGACTTGAAATACCTCAGCCCCTTCCTTACAGTCCATGTTCCCCAAGTATCCTCTTTTCCTTCCCCTGCTCAACATAGCAGTAGTAATAGCTGTTCTGGCCAGGCAGAACCATCCCAGACTCTGCCATGAAATACCCCATGCAGTCCCAGAGCTACTCTTGCTTCACTAAGGAACAGGCAGAAATCAGTTGAGGGATGAGAGCCCATTCATCCTTGAAAAGATATAGTTCACTTGTTCACGTTTTTAGTTTATGCTTTGTTTTTAAGCTCCTCTTGAATGTTAGACTGTATGGTAGATATTTTGCAACATTACAGATTAAGCCATAACATTCATAGCCCCTTTATTCATCAAATCCTACACCTCTTGTTCTAGAAGAGGGAAGCATAGTCTTGGAATACACTTGATCAGGCAGAACACATAAGACCAAGTGAGATACTAAGACTACAAGCACATTTAAACGTGTCAAACAAATTACTTTAAATAATTTAAAACAAAGCAGTGTAAAAATAAGATTTCACAAGACCTGCACAGCAGCACAGTGTGGATATTCTACATACACTCTTCTTTTGAATTATACATTGATAGTGCTTCAAAAAAAGTTAATACCTCTCAATATTCCATACAGGAGAATAATTTCATGGTCCACAGAAAGCACTATTCAGGAAGAATAGAAATTTCATTGCTTGGTTGTAATGAAAACTACCACTGATGCTGCTGGCAATCCAAGTGCATAGGGGAGGAAAAAGCAAAATACAGTTCAATAATCTTCCATGTTACATCAAAAACATTTTAAATCAGGGTAACCAATGGGGAATATATAAAGGTAGCTTTGATACGAAGCATCACTAGAGTTGAAAGCAGGTTTGACCTTCTATCTTTTCTGAAGATGTCTGCCCTCTTTTTGTATTTATTTTACCAATAAATACATACAGATCCATATAGGAACAGACCTTTAGGACAATAATTTTCTGAAAGGGACAAACTTTTCCCATTGTAGGGACAACATTAACATTAACCAAAGAATAAACAATGCTTCATATGGTTTTGATATACAGTATTTCCACAGTAAGGTATTTTCAAGGTTCTCCAAACTACTATCTACTTTGATGCACCAATAGAACTCAAAGTAGATTATCCAGAGGTAAGAGTTCAAAGGCAATAAGGAGCAAGAAGAAAATTAGAGTGCAATTAAATACTTCAGGGCACTCAAAGGAGAAAGCTAGAATTTTTTCAATACACCATACAAAAACATGAGAGAATCTCTAACCAGCTCATTAATTCAAACAACAATCTATTCCTACCAACACAGCACAGTGCTAGTAAAGATAAGGCAAACCATATTTCAGATACATAAGCAAAAAAAGAAACTATAGTAAAATAAATATTAAATAAAAAACATTGCAGAAATGTTCACGAGAAACTGCTCTCTCCTGAATAGTAAAAAAAAAAAAAAATGAACATAGGCTGCAGAGTGCTCTTAAGTTTAAAAATTATGCGATATTGAAAGGAGAAGTGAAAGTAACTAAAAAGAAAAGTTAACTCCAGAAATAAAACCATGTTTAAGACAGGAGGAGTCTCCTATCCAAAGGTAAGCCTATTCTAGAAACAAAAAACTGAGACAGTCCTAAGTTGTCTTCTGGTCAAAAAGCAGGGGGTTTTGTCTGGTTGGTTTTGAAGATTTTTAAGGTAAGAGAGAAGAGGAAGGGAAAGATAAAAAATTATCAGGACTGCAAAGAAGGTCTTAAAGCTATAATTCACACAGTTCTCATTCCTAAGACTAGATTCCTCAGTACAAAAGGCACGAGAAGTCTTTTCTCATAAACTTGAATGTAAAGCAATGAGCTGTTTGCACATATTTTCGCTTTTATGTCGTTATGCCTCCTACCACCAGGGACTGGAACATCTATAAAGCTGTGTACTTTATTCTGCCAGTTTGCATTCTCCACAGGACAGGCAAGGCAACTGAAACAAAATCTTAATGTCAGAACTGAAACACAGTGAAAAGTACACCATGGTCAACACGTGAGCATGAGTTACCACGAGACTGCCTTCCAGTAGCACCTTATATTTACCAGCCTGAAGATTCTCAAGAAGCCTCAGCAGAAACTCTATTATGGCTCCCTTACACTGCAATAGAGTATAAAACTTACCAAAGTGTTTCTTCCACTGCTGCGCTCCATCGCAAAGCTCTGTGAAACTACAGCTTCAGAAGTATGGCAGCCAAACCCCACTGACAAGCTCTTGCACTGTGTAAGGTACAATGCAAGCTACTATATGTACACAGTAACAGTGCTGACAGCATCTGCATACCTGTGTTGGGTAACAAGATTCATTTTCCCCCTTACGTTTTCCTTCCCTCATAGAACAAAGGATTTATTTTACTCAGCAGGGCTCACACATTCATAGCCACCTTGCCAGTAAGAACAGATATTCTTAGCATAGGAGCAATTTTTGCTACTTAGAATACTAGAATCATTCATAGTCATTTAGATTGGAAAAGACCCTTAAGATCACCAAGACACAAATGGGCTTCAAGGCCACAAACTTGCTATCAAATGTTATATAATGATCTCATGACTAGAACTATTATCAGTATTCTAGGTAAGTCTATGTAGGAATGACAGACAGGAGCAATATGCTCAACAATACTAACTTTGCACACCTAATCAACAACGACCAGACCACTGGTTCCTAAGTAAGAGAAGAGCAGTGTTCCACAGCACAGGCATGTTGCACATCACCTAGCATAAAACTCTTTACATTTAAGCTCTCAGTTATGCACAGAAGTGCTTTGGCAAGAAATCTGTATAGCACTGAAGTCATAACAACTGATCTTTAGATGCCTACAGAACATAACTATATAGGTAAATTCAAAGACTTTGTAAAATGATCCACTTTAAAGAAAAAATATTCTTACCTAGAAAAGAATAGTACAGTGAAACAGGTAACTTCAACAGCAAGAGAAAAACAAAATCTGCTTTTGTGGTACAGAACCTCATCTGCTCTTTCAGAGACAGACGAAGTTTGAAAGACAGTGTTAGCATGACACTGAAGACACCAAACATTTTTTGAAACAACCATTAATAAGAAACCATTAGTTTAACATGGTATTTTAAGCTAGTCATGCAGCCTAAGTAACTTCAGTATTAAGCATGCAATCACAGATAACTATACTGCATGTAAATTGGCACAATTACCTGTGTCAAGCTCATTTAGCCATGATTAGAGCATGCTTCAAAGCCATCCGCAAATTTTTGTTACTTGCACTGAGTAGGTTACAACTAACAGTTTGGTGAGGCTTTGCCAATTAACTAAATTAACTTTGATATTAAGATAGTTTCTTCTATCAATAAGGTTATTTCTATTGCATTAGCAATAAGGTCATTAGCATAGGCAAAGCAAAACTTAAGTTTTCTTACCACATCATCTGTCAGTGTCTTGATACTTAAGTGCTGTAAATAGAACAGGAAATCATTTGTCACAACTGTCCAGTAAATAAACAATAAAAGAACCCAAACCAAAAAGGCAATTCTCAGTTTCTGTTACTGTTATTCAAACTAGGATGCAAGTTAAACACTACTGAATCATGGCATTTGAAGTAACAATTTCTTGGCAAGTTGTACTTTGTTGGCTTACAGCACACAGGAAGTTACACAGGGAATACAGTGTAGATTAAAAACAAAATCTGTGGTCTGATCCTTAGAACAATACTAGAAGAAAATAAACCATGCACAGCTTGAAACGAGTTGTGTTTTATTATATTTTATAGGTAAATATTGTAGAACAGATGACTGATAGTAATTCAGCTACTAGAAATGTGTCTTCTCTGAACAGCTGTTGGGACACCACCATGACCATGCAGTTCATCAGTCACTGTTTTCCAGAGGATCATGATCCCACAGTTGAGGATGCTTATAAAATAGGAATACACATTGATGATGAACCTGCCAATCTGGATATCCTGCACCCAGCAGGACAGGCAGAGTTTATGGCTATGAGAGATCAGTACATGAGGGCTGGTGAGTGATTTATCCTCTGTTATACAATCACAGACCAATGCAGTTTCCTCGAAGTGCATACATACAAACAACTAATCTATTGTGTTCGAAGCATCAATGACATACCCGTGGTCCTGGTGGGAAATAAATTTGATCTGATACAGCTACAGCAGGTCTCCAAGGAAGAAAGTTCTGCTTTAGCACAAGAGTTCAATTGCCTTTTTTTTGAAACTTCAGCTGCATACCATTACTATATTGTTGATGTATTTCATGCTTTTGTGTAAGAAATCCAAAGGAAAGAATAAGAAGCAGTAATGGCAATGGAAAAAAAATCAAAACCTAAAAGCAGGGTGTGGAAAAGACCATTTAGAAGGAAAAAGGAATCAGTCACTTGAACAGAAAGAGTTCCCCTGCAAAATACCATCTCTAGGTTGGTCCAGAGATTTTAAAATTAACAGAACATGGAGTTCCTCAAAAGTTCAAAACTATCCGCCAAGAGGCAACACTGAAAGAGCTAAGACTGTTGACTACTCTCAAGCAATGCCTATGCAATAGGCAGAGCACAATGTTTTGAGGACAAACCGATGTAAGCCTTTGTTAGCAGTAACATCCAAAAATCTACAGTAAATCAAACACTGTTATGTGAAACAAGAGTACTGAAGAACATTGGCGACTGATGACTCAGTGTTGCAGGGATCCCATTTATAGCCCTGACAAAGAGGCTGAGAACAGACTTGGCAGGGAAATAGGAAGAATGTGAAGTCACATATTCAGTGAGACACTCTTACCCTCTTTTTAGACTCCACTCACTGCCTAGTGTATAAAGCTTGGCAGCAGCTACAGCAACTGTCAATGGCTATATCCAATTTAATCAGATTTGGAAACTCTTGCTTTTCACCAAGCAATACTTAGGCCTCATTACTCATGATATCTTCTCTGGCTCTTCCCTCAGAACTGAAGACCAATTTGTGCTAAGTCAAATATTATCCCATCATAGGTCTACTCTGAACATTGTCAAAAACTGTGGAAGAAGCATCTGATGAATGGCTATGAAGTTAAAAATAAAATGCAACTGAAGTGTGAGGAAATAGTTCAAGTTCTACATAGTGTAAGTTCTACCATCAAAAATAAAGAAAAAAAAATGGAACCAATTTAGGATGAAACTTTTATGACAATCCCATTCAAATTTCTAATAGATGAGGATTTCTGTACCACCCAGCTAGGTAACGCAAGCCAAATACTATTTGGCTTCATATATATTCACAGTAAAGAATACAGATGCATACAGAAAATGATCTTAAGTGCCAACTTAGAAGCACAGACCGAAAGTCTGCCAGAGTTTAACAAGTTGAGTCTTTGTCTAGATAACTACTCCAGTGAACTTTGGGTAGAGACAGCGAAGTGAAGCAAAGAAATGAGAAATGCCACTTAACTGGATCAATAGTACTAGTTTGATCTCTTGTGTTAATACATTTATTTCTCTACCTTTGCATATGCATATTTATAAACAAAATTCCATCTAAATGTGGTACAAGCAATCCAGGTAAACAGGTCCAGAATTCAGGAAAATACCATGTCCTCACACAGGACTCCAGTCTCATGTCTTTAGCATTTTTTTTCACTAGCACTACAGCTCAGTATGGCCTGGAAACAATGAAAAACACTCTAGTATAATGTAAGGTACAGTCTGTATCATCTAAAAGTTTCAGCACTCTACCAAAAATGGCAGAATCTCCATTCTCCACAAGTGCTCTTTTCGCCATCACATAAGCACAGTTTGACATTGCTTGGATGACTTTCTGAAAGAAAACAGCATGTTTAAGAACAGCATGCTTGGCACTTCAACTCAGATCATGCGTGGCAGAGATGGACATCGTTACCATGCCAGTAAGGCAGACAAAGTCTGATTTGTTGATCATAAATGGAATTAGAAGACAGTCAAGTACCCAGCCATACAGCCCTACCGAAATGAAAGGACTTTTAGGCATGCAAAGTAACAGTATTTCAGGCAGCTAACAAGAATTTCAACATGCACAGCCTTCACCACACTGAAATATTTCAATTTACAAAACAAATAAAAAAGATCCCAAAGGCTGGTATATAAAACCTCTGGGATCTTCATTTTTGCCTTCCTTGCAGAAAAAAACAAAGAAACAAAACCACATAAAACACCCCCTCCAAACCACCACATACACGTACAGCTTCTTTGATACAAGAAAAGCTTAGAGCCTACTTGTATCTATGAAAAAAAGAAGGAAAAAATAAAATAATTTTAAAAAATATTTGAGCCAGATGCAATGAGTTTTACAAGAACTGGCCAACTTAAGCCTGAATGCCGAAACTAGACAATCATATAAGCTCCTCCATAGCTTTTTAAATTAGAAAGCCAAAAAAAGAACTCATTACACATTGCCATTAATTCTCTCATCAAAAAAATTCTATCACTACCTGTTTTTTCCCCAAAGGCCCAGCAGAAACACAACCAGAAGACTGAAGCAGGGACTGTAAGGAAACCTAGACTCAGAGAGATGGAAATTGGATGATTACAATGAATGCTATTACTTCAGGATCTCCTTTGTCACCAATATTCCCTCAGTAATTTTGCTACCTCAGTCTCCCAGCAGAATTTAGAAACTGCTGTATAACCCCACAGCATTTCCTACTTTTAATTTCCAATATACTACTTCAGCATTTATTTAATGGCTTTATCACACGCTCTCTCTGTTGCTTGGAAAGCAGTTTGAAAAGCAATAAGGGGTAAAATTGTCTTAACATGACAGTTTCTATACAGTGATATTCTTCAGACATTGATGAGTTAAACTCAAAATTGGTGCTTACAGGTAAGATTATATAACAAAGTGCCAGAACACAGCACTAAAATTTAATATCATAACCCAGAGTGTTAATTCATGCCAACAAAAATAACAGCGTGAGGAATTTACAATTTTACAAAGCTGCAGTGAAGTGGTTTAGGTAACATCTGTTGAGCAATCATTTCTTTAAAAGACTAATTTAGATTCAAGGTCTTACACTGCAGTATAACTGCAGCAATAACTCAGTCACTTCGTAATTAAAGATATTGACACAGATTGGTCTTACCTCTCTACTCTATGCCAGAGAAATGGAAGTGCTTTTGCTCTTAACTACATCTTTCTTTGATTTACAGACACTGTTAAATGCAGGTGTTAATTTGTCTATTTTGAACAGATTGGTGAAAACAAGAAAGCATTCTTGACTCATAAATTTCATAAAGAACTCAATCAAAAATATAACCTGAAAGTCACTGAAGACAGGTCAATGTACTGAAATTAATAGAAAAACCTCTGACTTGAAAGTGAAGTTGATCTTTCAAATACTAGGGGGAATATCAAGGGAAAAAAGTGGCTAGCAACTGCTTTTTACCACCCCCCAGCAGATTTAGAAGTTTCCTGCTCAGTCAGTGTCTACATAGAAAACAGGCATAATCTCCATCATCCTTCAATTAATTTCCTTTCTTTAACAAGCCCTAACACAAGGGTGAATCTAAGAGCTTTCAAAAAGATGAAATGCCATAGAATATCTTTCACCCTTTTAAGAAGACCTTGGACGTGGTGAAGAAAGCCAAGCTGGTATGTGTTTCAAAATTAACCATCACTTCTTAAAAAAAAATAAAATAAAATAAAAACATTTCTGTAAGAGAATAGAGGGAACTGAGGTTTACAACTCATTCACTTCTGACAAGATAGTTTATCCAGAAGGGCAGTACTTCAAGATGACTTTTGATTGGAATCAACCACTATAACTGTTTAGCCCAAAGACTTTCTCTCTCTCTCCAAATAAAGTGGATTCTAAAAAGAAAGATTTTCCTCCTGCTAAATAAGAATCTTCTTTGGAAGAGAAAAAAAAGGAGGTACATGTTAATGATGTCAACTTTGTCAACCAGCAATCCAATTTCACCTCAAGGTTTGTCAGGTAATCAAATTATTTTTCACATTAGCATATCTGCTGTAACAGATCAATATGTTGCATTGATTGGAAGGGTCCAACCTGGAACTTATTTTCAAGCCTTTTTCACTGAGGAAAATTAGACTAACACAATCTGGATCACTTGAGTTCACTGAATCTAACAGCCAATTTCATGCACATTTGACAAACATATAAAGGATCAGAAACATAATACAGGTGACATGAAGAAGAATGGAATTGTAAATATCCCAAACATTTGAAAAGGCTACAGATTATATCTAAGACTGGATACAAGAGAATGCAAAATGTGAGGTAAGTTTTATGTATTCTGAAACAAAACTAATTCAGCTAATAAAATTATATTGAATATGTATTACAGGAAGGGTTAGATGTGAACAAGTCAACACAGAAGAGAATAGAATCATTTGGGTTGGAAAAGACTTTAAAGCTCACCAAGTCAACTGTTAACATTGACAAGTTCACCAATAAACATTGTCCCTAAGCACCACATCTAAAAGACATTTAATGACCTCTGGGGATGGTGACTCTACCACTTCCCTGGGCAGCCTGTTCCAATGCCTCGCAACCCTTTCAGTGAAGAATTTTTTCCTAATATCCAATCTCAACCTCACCTGGCACAACTTGAGGCCTTTTTCTCTTGTCTTATATCATGTTACTTGGGAGATGAGACCAACAACCACCTCACTACAACCTCCTTTCAGGTAGCTGTAGAGAGCAAAAAGGTCTCCGCTGAGCCTCCTTTTCTTCATGCTATACAACCCCAGTTCCTTCAGCCACTCCTCACAAGGCTTGTGCTCTAGACCTCTCACCAACTTCGTTGCCCTTCACTAGACTCACTCCAGCACCTCAATGTCCTTGGAGTGAGAGGCCCAAAACTGAGTACTCAAGGTGTGACCTCACGAGTGCCAAGTACAGGGTCATGATCACTTCCATAGTCCTGCTGATCATGCTATTTCAGACACAAGACAGGATGCTGTTGGCCTTCCTTGCCCACCTGGGCACACTCCTGGCTCATGTACAGCCAGCTGTCAAGCAACACCCCAGGTCCTTTTCCTCTTGACAGCTTTCCAGCCACTCTGTCCCAAGTCTGTAGTGTTGCATGGGTTTGTTGTGACCCAAGTGCAGGAGCTGGCACTCAGCCTTGTTGAATCTCATACAGCTGGCCTGAGCCCATGGATCCAGCCTGTCCAGATCACGGTGTAGTGCCTTCCTACCCTCAAGCAGATCAACACCCTTGCCTAGCCCAGGTTGCCTAAACATTTACCAAACAAGCTCCTGTGCACCAAAGAGAAGACCTTCTTTCACTTAAAAGCCAATTAGACTTCATCTAAGAACAAAAAATCTCAATGGCTTGTATCACAGATCTGGCAGGTTATAAATTAGTCTATTTCTATTTTAACACATGGTTTGGAGAAAAAAAATTAACATTATAGCAACACTGTTTTTGCTTTAACACATAGGTGAAAAGAGTGAAGAAATCTGCAATATTCTATTTGCATAAGAACTTAGTAGTTAATATTAAAGTGTATATCAGTAATAGTAGCCAACCTGTTAGACTCGACAGACTGTATAGGCTTTTACTCAGGGATCTTCTACTAAAGTATGTCCAGCCATGTCACCTGCATGACTAAAATACACGCACTCCCAGTAGATATGTAGCCATTTATGAAGACAAGCAACTAGCTCTTGGTAACACTTTTATATATGGCCATTCTAATACGCAAAAACAACACAAGGACTCAGTTCAAACAGCAGTCTGTGCAATATGAAAAGGAGTCCAGGAAACAGGAATGCCAGGAGCAAGTTGTGACCTTCCAGAACAGGTTTGGTCAGCCTGTTTGATAATACTCAAGTGCCACACACTCAAGTACTGAGTATTGCACAAAGATACCTTAGAATCAAGAATCTACTGTATGTTACATATTATAGTATCTATTTTGTAAGCACATAATGCAGCTTAGAGCTGGTGAGGTCAGAGCTGGCTGAATAAAGACTAACCTGTGCATCACCTAAAAATGAGCATGTGATGCACCTCATCTGTATGTGGTAGATACAAGACCTGTAGAATGCATGTTTGTCCCAGCTTTAACATTTGGCTATTTCATGATATCCAAACAAAAACTGGCTACTTCTGGGTGCTTTTTTTAGTCAGAAACATCTTACAGACACATTATCTTGTTGACAATCATTAGCCATTTTGAGTTTCCCAGTTTCTTGATGTGCTAACTAAAAGCTTGTAAAAGCAGGGCTTGGGAGAACATCACTATGTTCTTTGATTCAAAAACTCAGTTTTCACTATAGTTTACACCACCAAAATTTAAAAAAAAAAATCCAGTTCTATTAACAGCAACATCATTCAACAGCTGTAAGTCTGTTCTGTTCCTCTTACACCTACAGCTGTCAAACAGTCACTAAGACAATAAAGACTTATGATGAAGAGGACAGACCTGACAACTTGCTGCAAAATACAGCCATATCCTTTCAGGTAGACAAGAAAGCGGCAGGCTGGATCGGACAAGCCCACCCTTTGAAGCCCAGCTGAAGTCGAAGGCGCCGTTTCGTAGCTCGGGTATTCCCACTCGGCCCTTCGGTCACTCAGCGGGCTCCAGGTCAGTGACCGGGCCCGCGGGTGGTTGTGGATGGGGAAGAGTGGGCGGAGGACAGGCCCGCTACAGGGTCGCGTCCCCTCGGCACAGGCCCGGCAGGAAGGCGCCCTGCTGGGCCGGCTCAAGCCGCGGACAACCCCTCACTGCAGGCAGGCCCACACCTCAGGGTGCGCGGCTTGGGATCGACTCGTACTTACGAATTTGGGCTTCCTGCCGTCTGCCCCCTCCTCGAGGCTGCCGGCGCTCCCGGTCCCCGACAGGCCCTTTCGTCGGATCCCCTTGTTCTCCCGCCCGCCGCGGCCCGGCGGCGAGGACGGGGGGCAGTAACGTGGCCGCGGCCGCCGCGGCTCCATGGCCGTGCCCCTGGCCAAGCAGGGCNGTAGCTGTAGAGAGCAAAAAGGTCTCCGCTGAGCCTCCTTTTCTTCATGCTATACAACCCCAGTTCCTTCAGCCACTCCTCACAAGGCTTGTGCTCTAGACCTCTCACCAACTTCGTTGCCCTTCACTAGACTCACTCCAGCACCTCAATGTCCTTGGAGTGAGAGGCCCAAAACTGAGTACTCAAGGTGTGACCTCACGAGTGCCAAGTACAGGGTCATGATCACTTCCATAGTCCTGCTGATCATGCTATTTCAGACACAAGACAGGATGCTGTTGGCCTTCCTTGCCCACCTGGGCACACTCCTGGCTCATGTACAGCCAGCTGTCAAGCAACACCCCAGGTCCTTTTCCTCTTGACAGCTTTCCAGCCACTCTGTCCCAAGTCTGTAGTGTTGCATGGGTTTGTTGTGACCCAAGTGCAGGACCTGGCACTCAGCCTTGTTGAATCTCATACAGCTGGCCTGAGCCCATGGATCCAGCCTGTCCAGATCACTGTGTAGTGCCTTCCTACCCTCAAGCAGATCAACACCCTTGCCTAGCCCAGGTTGCCTAAACATTTACCAAACAAGCTCCTGTGCACCAAAGAGAAGACCTTCTTTCACTTAAAAGCCAATTAGACTTCATCTAAGAACAAAAAATCTCAATGGCTTGTATCACAGATCTGGCAGGTTATAAATTAGTCTATTTCTATTTTAACACATGGTTTGGAGAAAAAAAATTAACATTATAGCAACACTGTTTTTGCTTTAACACATAGGTGAAAAGAGTGAAGAAATCTGCAATATTCTATTTGCATAAGAACTTAGTAGTTAATATTAAAGTGTATATCAGTAATAGTATCCAACCTGTTAGACTCGGCAGACTGTATAGGCTTTTACTCAGGGATCTTCTACTAAAGTATGTCCAGCCATGTCACCTGCATGACTAAAATACACGCACTCCCAGTAGATATGTAGCCATTTATGAAGACAAGCAACTAGCTCTTGGTAACACTTTTATATATGGCCATTCTAATACGCAAAAACAACACAAGGACTCAGTTCAAACAGCAGTCTGTGCAATATGAAAAGGAGTCCAGGAAACAGGAATGCCAGGAGCAAGTTGTGACCTTCCAGAACAGGTTTGGTCAGCCTGTTTGATAATACTCAAGTGCCACACACTCAAGTACTGAGTATTGCACAAAGATACCTTAGAATCAAGAATCTACTGTATGTTACATATTATAGTATCTATTTTGTAAGCACATAATGCAGCTTAGAGCTGGTGAGGTCAGAGCTGGCTGAATAAAGACTAACCTGTGCATCACCTATAAATGAGCATGTGATGCACCTCATCTGTATGTGGTAGATACAAGACCTGTAGAATGCATGTTTGTCCTAGCTTTAACATTTGGCTATTTCATGATATCCAAACAAAAACTGGCTACTTCTGGGTGCTTTTTTTAGTCAGAAACATCTTACAGACACATTATCTTGTTGACAATCATTAGCCATTTTGAGTTTCCCAGTTTCTTGATGTGCTAACTAAAAGCTTGTAAAAGCAGGGCTTGGGAGAACATCACTATGTTCTTTGATTCAAAAACTCAGTTTTCACTATAGTTTACACCACCAAAATTTAAAAAAAAAAATCCAGTTCTATTAACAGCAACATCATTCAACAGCTGTAAGTCTGTTCTGTTCCTCTTACACCTACAGCTGTCAAACAGTCACTAAGACAATAAAGACTTATGATGAAGAGGACAGACCTGACAACTTGCTGCAAAATACAGCCATATCCTTTCAGGTAGACAAGAAAGCGGCAGGCTGGATCGGACAAGCCCACCCTTTGAAGCCCAGCTGAAGTCGAAGGCGCCGTTTCGTAGCTCGGGTATTCCCACTCGGCCCTTCGGTCACTCAGCGGGCTCCAGGTCAGTGACCGGGCCCGCGGGTGGTTGTGGATGGGGAAGAGTGGGCGGAGGACAGGCCCGCTACAGGGTCGCGTCCCCTCGGCACAGGCCCAGCAGGAAGGCGCCCTGCTGGGCAGGCTCAAGCCGCGGACAACCCCTCACTGCAGGCAGGCCCACACCTCAGGGTGCGCGGCTTGGGATCGACTCGTACTTACGAATTTGGGCTTCCTGCCGTCTGCCCCCTCCTCGAGGCTGCCGGCGCTCCCGGTCCCCG
This sequence comes from Bucco capensis, assembly GCA_013396975.1. Taxonomy (NCBI): domain Eukaryota; kingdom Metazoa; phylum Chordata; class Aves; order Piciformes; family Bucconidae; genus Bucco; species Bucco capensis. Next base: position 477,170 of record VWZO01012053.1, read on the forward strand.
ACAGGCCCTTTCGTCGGATCCCCTTGTTCTCCCGCCCGCCGCGGCCCGGCGGCGAGGACGGGGGGCAGTAACGTGGCCGCGGCCGCCGCGGCTCCATGGCCGTGCCCCTGGCCAAGCAGGGCGCCTGCGATTAAAGCGGCTTAGCTGGGCTTGGCCGGGCAGGGCACCGCGGGGGGAGGAGGGGAGCTCAGGGCTAAAGCTGCCGCCACCTCAACACAGCAAAGGATTTAGCGAGGAGCGTCTAATCCCCGCAGCGGCGACCGCCGGGTGCACCCCAGGAGTACCCCTGGCCAGAACACAGAGCAGGGAAGAGGGGCAGCAGCCCGCGCTCCTAACGGCCGCTCCCCGGCGTCTGTCAGAGCCCAGGAATGTCCTGTAGTCCGAATCGTCCCGCCACTGCCGGTCCCGCCCCCGGCCTCTCCGCGCTACCCAATCCACGGCGGCAGGGTGGAAATGTCGTTTTCCGGTTGGCTGGCCGCCTGCCAATCTCCGGTGAATCAGCTGTTCTCAGCAAAGCGCTTGCCGAGGAGACCCCGTGACCGCACCTGTTTGCTCGCGCGCCCTTTCCCCTCTCGCCCCTTCTCCTCCGGACTACATGTCCCAGCGAGCAGTGCGGCTCGCGCCTGCGGAGGGAGTGGCCGTCGTGGCCGCGAGCGGGAAGAGAGCTGGGAGAGGCCGCGGGTATCCACGGGGTTAGCGCGGGAATAGGGACGGTCTGGTGTGCTGGGTTTGTGGGTCCCCGGGCTTTTTCAGGGTTTGGAGCCTCTTGTTCAGGTTTGGCACTGCAGGAAGTTTTATGCTGCCACTTAACGCTGGTTGTCGCCGTTCGCCCTGACAGGGCAGTTCCGCTTTCAGCCAACAGCGGGTGCTCAGCCAGTAAGCGTCTCGGGGCGAGGACATTGTTCGCCTCTATCAGATCGAGTGGGTGAAAAGAACGGCAGACAATGGGTAAATCCCTGTGTTTTGAGGTGAGGTCTGACTGCTTCCCTCTAAGTTAACCACTTAGTACTTTCCCTGCTTTCAGGAGGGTTTTATTTCGTTGCTTCCCGGGTCTTGCCTTGTATTCCAAATGATCTGATCACCCACAGCCAATGGAAGGGATAGTTGCCTCACTTGTTTGGCTTAGGATGTCGATTTCCAAAACCTAGTTTTGTTAAAAATTCCCATTTCCTGTGTAAAGCCACTGTTTGACAGCTGAAAACTGGTTCATCTGTTTCTATACAACAGATTGCCCAGAGAGCTTGTGGATGCCACCTCCCTGGAAATGTTCATGGCCAGGTTGGATCGGGCTATGAGCAACATGACGAAGTGGAAGGTGTCTCTGTCCATGTGTCACATTAACAGGTAGGGCCCTGAGAACCCTTCCTGCATTTCTGTCACACAGCAAAGTAGGCCTTAATGCCACACCATGGCAGGGGGGTTGGAACTAAACAATCTTTACGGTCCCATCCAGCCCAAATCATTCTCTGAGTCTATGATTTTTATATATCTAACGACCTGGATTTTATATGTAAATACACAGTTTTATATTTTTTGTGTGTATTTAATATTTTTATACTTTTTTTATACCATTTTGCTGGTACTGGATTAAGAAAGCAGAGTAATACAGGAGAGACATACTGAGGACTGCTGTGGGGACATTAACTCCATCTCAGCCAAACCCAATAGAGCCCTATTTGGAACAATGGCAGTATTTCCATTGACCTCTTAAGGCTAGGATTTTGTTTTGTGACTGGCACAGTGTTTGTGGAGGTGCTGTTAACTGTACTAGCAAGATGAAAAGCACATTCTATATTTGTTTTCTTTTGTTTTCTGTCACAGAAGGTCCTCAAGGACTCTGTGGTTTATGGGGAAATACACAAATAAATGGAGATTTCATCATGCTATGAACTAGAAAATTGTATATGCTTTAGAAAGCAGCTGAATTCTCATTACTGTAATTAATACCTTGCATTTATCTTAAATGAACAGTAGTTAGAATAATGATGCAAACTGGAGACCTACGTGGGAGAAATCTGTTTTGAAATCTCAGTGTTATGTGTCATTAAAAAAAAGAAGACTAACACTCAATGTTCATAACTCTGGACTATTTTCTAAAACAGAACAAGTTTCTTTTTTTTTTTTCTGTCATTCAGTAAGAAAAATGCTCAGGTTTCCATATTGTTTTTATCATTTTGTGTTGAATGCAGGGAAAATAAAATACTCCCTCCAACAATTGCATTCACTTATTCCATATAACTTGAAGGGCTTTCACTCCAATGCATTGACTTCGAAAGAAAAAAGATTGCCCTCCTTCAGCATGACTTGCACAGGCAGTGACCTACAAAGTGTAATGTCTGCCACTACATGGAGCTCTGGTGAAATGTAGCAGAGTTCAGCCCCCAACTAAACCTTTGTAGGACTGGGGTTTAACTCTAGGGAGCTGTGGGGCTATGTAGAGCAGATGCTGGAATTATTTGAACATGTCAAACTGTTTGTTCTTTGGCACATTTCTATAGATGTTTTGTAAATTTATATTGGAATTCTTTGTGGAGAGTATAATTAGCACAACATTGTTTAATGTCATGGTTAATGATTTCCTGGAACATTTGATTAGAAAATTAATCACCCTATGTATGCATATGATAAAGCTGTTTAAATGGACCTCCTAATTGCACTGTGGTAGAACACAAGGGCTTGTGCCAATATATCATTTTCAAGGTACTGTACTGCAGTAGTAGAGAAACACTAAAGGGAATAATTTATCAGACACTTTTACTAAGCCAAAAGTAAATGTTGGTACTTTTGGTGATCAGTTATTTTTATTTTATACTACCCCTTTTGTGCTTTTTAGGTGCTTCACAGAGCAAATATATTCTTCCAACTGCTTTAGCTGGCAAAGGCTAATCATGACTGAGGTAAAAAATGTGAGAAAGAAATGAATCAGTAATACCATTGTTTTATGCAGAGATTATACTTAGTCCTAGAATGTGTATTTTCTGGGGCATGCATATAGTTTAGCAATTTTGCTTTATTTTTGTTCCAGAATGAGAAATTTTCAGTTATAAAAGTCTGAAACAAAGTAAGTGAATAAAGTTAAATATACAGATGTTTGCAAAACTGGTCCTTTAGAGTGCTGGATTTAATGAGGCTCTTCATATTCTGTTCTTCATATTTTTTATATATATATAGATATGTAAGTATGTATGTACTGTGACTCAGGTCCTCCCCCAACAAAACAAAACAACCAAACAAAAGCACCTTCTTATATTCCATTGTTCCATTGTTCCAGGAAGGGAGTTTTTCAAATAAATCCCTGTGCAGTGTGTGTATAAGCTGGCTTCTGATTGAATTTAGGCAGTTCTCCGTATTTCATTTGGAGACACCTAGTTCTTTCCTCTCAGAAAAAGATAAAACAGTTAATTAACTGTTCTTTAATTAGGTTCATCCTCTTAAACTGTCACATAAAAGTTATGAAGGATTTTGTGAGCAATGTTGTTGTTTTTATACAGCAAGCATACAAGTTTAATTATCTTTATTACTAACATTGTGTAAGTATTCTAATAAGTAAAACTTTCCAGTCTCAGTTCCTGTGGCAGGGAAAATGGCAGACAGATGTATCTTTGGTTTCTTCTTTCTCTCATGAGTAGCACCAGACAGGCCATTCTATCCCAAATCCCTCAAACTTACATAGTTATTTGTAAGTCATACCAATTGAGTGTGTATCCTATACCTTTCCTAACATCTTACTCAAACATTTAATAGCAAAGCCAATTGTTAACTCATAATGTTGATAAACATTTCATTGGAAAAACACACCCTGTCTTCATGTCTTAAAGAGATAACTTTTGCTGGTTTTATCTAAGGAACTCTTAAATAAGAGTTGCATTTTCATAATGCAACAGCAAACTTTAATAATTTAAATGTATTACAATGTAATATCCTTAAATGTAGCCAATGAAAAAGATGTTACTTAATTTTCACAGCACAGGTGCCTTGCAAAGCATGTTATTCCATTAGTAAGATAATGGGTAGATAAAACCTCATATTGCTCATCTCCAGTCTTGTCTATTAACTTTTTACTAAAGAACCTGGCTGTTAACAAGTTTATCGTAGCAATAAATGAACAAATTTATGTTACGTTTGTGAGAAAATTCCTGCTCTGTTCAAATAATAAAGCTTTATTGAAGAAAATTTACTATGATTGTTTTTCCTGTAAAAAAAAAAATCACCTAGAATTCTTGTGCCTTTTTGGACATCATTTGATTGTCATGTAGTCAGTGTCACTGCCACTATACTAGTATGTATCATCTTTGCTATCTGTCTGGAGCATAGACTAGGAAAAATGAAAATCCATAGCTAGAACTCTGGGCTGGAAGATTATGCTTATCAGTCAGAAAAAGGAAGCAACTAGAAATTTGCAACCTAATAAGACCCTAGCCTGAAGTTCTTAGAAAGGAAAAAGCCTTGTTAGACATTTTCTGATGTACAGTTATGAACTTGGTTATGCACAGTTGCAGAGTTATTGGTCTAGTAAAATGTGACAAAAAGGATTTGGGGGTTCATTAGTCTTTTCATAAAGGATTGAATTTTTCCTTTCTTAAGCTCATCGTTGAGAAGACTTCTCTTATGAATCTGCAATCTGAGTTTGGGCTAACTCCTGAAAAATAGGCATTTTCTTTGAGATTCCTTGGGGTTTTTTGGAGACAAGATCATTTTATTCATGTGATACTTAAAGAATGTTTGATGTTACTTGTCTTATGGTGCTTCATACTTTCAATTCCTGCTCTTAACTCTCATCTGTCTGGCTACCCAGTGCTACATACAGTTGGAAGTACTCACAACACTTGTTTACCATCATTCACTGGCACCCTGACAGTGCTAGTTAGCATTTGTCATACCTCTGAGTATTTCAGGTGGAAGTAGAGACCTACAACAGGATAGAGAATTAAAGACAATGCTGTTACACCTAGATATTGAATCACCTGTAGAGAAAAGTGGCTCTGAGCCATTTGGATCACAGACTTGGTAAAGTTAACTATTCAAACCTCTTGGCATACATACATTTCTTGTCTCTTAAAAATCTCTGATTTAGTATCTTAAGAAAACAGTTGTTTTCTTCCCTTTCTCATTCAAATGACAAAAAAAAAAATAGAAAAAGAGTAGTATTATGGTCATATTTCTTGCAATTCACTTCTGCTACCAACAAAAATACTTTTGAAAACCAGAATCTTGTTGACTTTGATTCCAATGCTTTATTGCTAGGCATCTTGGTCCATCACACATATGCAATGTAAAGTATCAATATTAAGTATCAAGGCAATATGTATCTTGCACCAGTTATAGGAAATACTCAGGTTTTGGAGAAACATAAAGGATATCAGGGCTCTTTTTCAGTTATGCATGACAGTAAATTCCAGGCACTCACAAAAGATGTAATTAAAGGACTCAAGCTGAAATGAAGCTTTCACCAAGATTTGTCTTTAAAATACTTCTATACATCTTTAATTATTCCATGGGAGTCGTTACTGATGAAAACAACAAAGAAAATGGTTTTGGCAGATTCTGAGCTGTCTTTGCTCAAGAATGTGCAAATCACAGAATCACTAAGGCTGGAAAAGACCCCCAGGATCATCAAGTCCAGCCTATGACCCAATAACACCACAACATCTAAACCATGCCACCCAGTGCCACATCCAATCTTCTGTTAAACACCTCCAGGGATGGTGACTCCACCACCTCCCTGAGCAGCCAGGACTTCCCTAAGAATGCATAGGTCACAATCCTGTTATTGATTTTATAGCTCTAACAGCTTTTTGAAATGCTAAACAAAATTTTACAAGCATTAGATTTATTTTTCTCTCTTTTCTGGCTAGAATTTAAATTAAGGACTTTCAGAAGTAGTTGCAGTCTGAATAGCACCATCCTCCTTTATGAAGCTTTCAAAGTCATTGTGTTAAAGATGAGGATATAAGAAGCAGGAAAGTAGTTTGCTTCATTGATTTATTGTGGATTACAAGTTGCTAATAATTTCTCACAAAATATTTTGGGCTAGCCTCTCATTCAGCTGGGAATGTTTAATATACCTCCTTCAAGATACTTCCTAGATGGGAAAAAATCAGTAAGGAAGTCCATTATACTGTTCATCAAATGGATCTTTATGAGGATATTGGAGATGTGATTTGTGGCACTATTTAGGATACATTGCATACTCCATTATTATAAAGTTCAGGCTTGTAATTTAATTATGGGCCAAATTATCTTCAGTTCTAACTTTAGTTGCAGTGACTAGGCCAAGCCTGACAGTTGATATAAATTATCAGTTGTAAGTGGTCTGAGTGTCATGGGCTGCAATAAAGGCTACATTACATAATTTTATACTTCGTGTGGGATTTTCAGAGCCACCTGAAGAATTAAATGAGCTGCTCCAACCTTGTCTGTTCTACTATTAGGCTCTTAAAATGTTCCTAGTAAAACTATTGCAAATAGTTAATTTTTCCCAAAAGAAAAGAAATATGCTTCCAGAGGAGAAAATTGTGATGAAGTTTTTTTGTGAATGTAAGGGTCTGTAGCAGTGTGATCAAGTACAGAGATTTTTCAGAGCATTTACTGTAAAGTTTTTAAGGCTTATGCCAGAATGCTGGGATGTAATTATCTTCCATTACTTCTTGATAACTCTCTGAATTCTTCATAGCTTTCCTTTTTTAATATATTTCTGTCCTTTTGTTATGATTCATTTTCCAGATTTCCTTCTAAGAGTCTGTTTTTCCTTTTTTTGGTGATAATTTATATTACTTTCTACTAGGGCATGATACTGTCTGCTTTCAGAAATCTTTTCTTTTGACAGTTGTATCATTTTGAGAGGGAGAGAGAGATAAACACATATATGTATGTGCATATATAATACTTTTTGTGAGTTAGTTATGTATTGAGGAAGTCTCAAAATTGCCTATAATTTGTTTATATAGCTTTTGTTTCTGGCTGATTTTCTTATTCTAATCTGCCTTTAGGTTTCCCATTCTAGTTTTTCTTCTTGCAAGAAAAATTGATATAATCATATAATGGTTATCCAATCTGCCTATTACTTTTTGATCCTCTGTTCCTTGGCATGTTTCAGTGAACAACCTGATTTTTAATGGCTCTTTAGCACACGTAGTCATATGCTTCTACAAAGAGAGTACAGTGTGCTACCTTTCTTATATTATACAGAAGCTTCATCTTTCATCACAGCAAGACAAAGAATGGCATTGGAGGGTGTGCTTTGCATCACAAGTACTCTCTACTGCAGCATAGCTAAGTTTCATCTAAGAAGTTTCATTAAGTGGCAGTTTTATGACAGGTGTGAATCAGAATAAACATTAGTTACCATTTTCCTTCACCTGTGTTGTAACAAATAAAAGCTGTTGGTTAAGAAAAATGAATGCTTTAACTTATTTTTACAAAATACTTCTGCAGAGTCTAGGGAGATGATTATGTTTGTGTTATAAACATTATCCTATAGGACCTAGAGATGTAACTAACTCTCTAGTATTTGTTTTGGGAGTAAGGCAGATGAGAGAACTGTATTGGAATTGTTACAGGACTACCTCTTATTGGCAGTAGTTGACAATATCCTCTCAGAATGTTTTCTGTTCCTGGTACCATGACCTGGCAGAATGAACACTTTTAAAGCCAAAATGTATTTACCAAGAAAAACACAGGCCAGTTGACATGTTTTTTGTTAACCTATAAATGGAAAATTTAGAGAGAGCAAAATCTCAACCTCTGTGTGTCGGGACATATTCTCCAGCTTAGGACAGTTAAAGAACTCAGCTAAACTCTTCCTGTGACTAATGAAGTAATACTTAACTGAAGCACTTACTTTAACTAGTGAAGAGAAATAGCACCAATAAAAGGCATATCATCCACACTTCAAATATGAATCTAAAACAGATAGAAAGAAAAACCTCTGGAGATCCTCCTCTATCTTCACTAACTATAGAAAATTCCTCAATACTTGGTTTGGACTAGATGAGTACCTTTTAATGCTGAAATCAGGTGAGGTAAATCTCATTTTCTCAAACTATTCTGGGGACTTCAGCCATTTGCAGTCAATAAATTCACTCCCTTTCACTAGATTTTATTAGACATTCATATTAATTCGGAAAACTTAGAAATATTTAAATAGCAGTGTTAATAACGTCTTGGAATTAACAGGAGAATTCTCTTGTGATTGTCAGAAAATAAAACTTTGAAATACTTCCAAGATAATCTGCACATCTTTGACACCAGTTTTAGATGGTCTGGAAACTGAAGACAGATTTTTTTCCCCAAAAGAATTAACGACTACTTCCCTTACTCCTTTTGCTGCAGTCTGTTACAATTATGGTTATTAAACTACTTCAAAAACTGTGGGAGGTGTTATATTGCAAATACACTCTCTTGTACATACTTACTTAGTTGGTGATTAAAAGGATTGATGCTGCTACCAACCTAAATGTTCTAGCACATTTTCTTGACAAAATCTATTGCATAGTTCTGTTTCATCTCTACCCCCCACCACCTTTTTCTGTTACAATATATTGGGGGTTTTCTCACTTGAAAAATTTCCCCTTCAACTTTGGAAACTTCTGGAATATGAAGAAATTAACTGCCTTTGCTGATCAGTGCATGACAGCAGTGCTGTCGTTAGATTTCTAAACACATACTTTTGTGCACTCTCCCCAGATGGCATTCACTCTGTGAAGAAGTCATCTGTAAGCATCCATGAGCAACTTAATTATTCTTTTTTTAATCTTTCTTTAGAATTCTCCTTTTGCCACAGAAATACAGATTTTAATTACAGCCTCTCTCACTGTTAGGTATTGCTTCTGATTTGGTCTCAATCTCCTGTCTCTGTTCTGCAAAGAGACAGAAAGCTTTTGACACATTGCCTTGTTTTCATTCAAAACACCAACAGCTCTAAGATCTTGGGATTTTACGTCTTGATTAATACAGAGATCTTGATATTTGTGTTACCTGGAAGAACTAGAGCATCTAAGCTATATTTGATTTCTATACTTTGTCTTAGTTTCTGCCTTCATTTTGATGGGAAAATTCCCCAGAACAGATATATCAGAATAAAAAATACTTCCTTTCTAAAGCTCACATTCCACTCTTCAAAGATGACAAAAATTCACTAACTACATGTTGTCATTTCTCAATGTTCACCATATTTACTAAATAATCCATATTTTATAGCTGACATTGTTCAATAAAGCTTTTACACTGGTGGTATTTCATAGCTTTGAACTATGCCTGTGCACAATCTCAGAACTGACTGTTCTATCCCTATGCCCTTTAGTATGGCCTGTGAGAGGAGTTAGGAGTGGATATAATTATCCATTTATGTTGTAGATTGTGGCTAGGCTTCGCGAACGAAGATCNTAGGTAGAAACAGAGGAAAACTTGGCTTGTGTGTTTAGAACTGAAGTTTGTCATTGTACAACCATTTCTATTCAACTGGAAGACTGTACAAGCTATATTCATTCAGATTCATTCTTATGTAAATCATGGCTTTGCAATCACTTAGGAGTTGCATCACATTAATCTGCAGTGACAGTGTTCAACAGAGTCTAGAAAGTTGTTTGATTTTATACTTTGTAAATGACAGTTCTTGATTTCCTCTAGTATTTTGGATCACAGACAAAACCTTGTTTCAGTAACTGCATATTAGCTGGACAGTTACAGATGAAATGCAGAATTGTTGTGGTTGGGTGATATGATCAACCTTCATCACAAGCTAATAACGATGATTTTGAACATCTTAATTGGAGATCACACAGCTCTGTGTAGTGTGAAATAAGATGTCTGGATGGTTGCAGAGGTTTTGACTGGTCCCTGTGCTGATAGCCTGCAGGAAATTCTAATATTCTGAAGTCACACCAGATGGGCAATCTGCTGCAGATACCTTGGCTCAGTTTTAAGCTGCAAGGGTTTGATATCTGATGTCACCTCAAGGGAAAAATAATAAACAGCTGCACTAATGACATTTTTTAATCTCTCTACTCTTGATTTACCTAGACATTGATGCAATAGAAAGGCACAGATCTTCTACAATACCAAGGTATAAAAATGCACAAGGGGATCAGAAACTGGAAAAAAATGAATAAATATTATTTAACTGCTCTATGCAGACCTTCTAATCCTATGTGCAAAATTTGCTGTTGCAAAATAGGTTTGGAAGAGTGCACAGATAAAAGAAAAAATAGCCAAGGAATCACAATTTTAAAATGAGTATTGTAAAAGCATACAGATAAGATTTTGATTAATTTTTATAGCTGCAAGAAATGTAAGTCAGTTTTCTGGATCAATTGATTTATTTATTCTGGGATTGAGTAGATAGCAGTACAAGTGCTCCTCTCCTCCAAGGTTTTGATGGATAAATTCTTTTCTGGTATATTCCATGGAAACAACCTGAGTCAATGCAACTTCTGTAGCCCTTGATCACAGTGCCCAGAATTGATCTTTCTTCTATTTTGATATTTGACAATTCATAGCTTCAGATGTTTCCTGGTGCTGTGTATCTCTTTTCAGTGTGGACTTTTAGCACAGAAAAGACTCATAATTTACAGCTCATGAGTTGGGCAACTGACCAGTAGGTTATTTGTATTACTATTATTCAGTTACTTCAGACTACAGCAAATATGCCATGTTAAAAGAGAGAGAAAAATAGGAGGAATTAGAAGCCATCAGTATAAATGGCTGGTTTTGAATTAGGGAGCAAAAGAAGGAATTACAATAGCTCATATTTTATTATGCAGAAGCATTTAGAACTGGTCACTGAATAAACAAGATCTCACCTAAAATACTTTGCTGTAGTGTGGCTGCTGACCATAAGTAAATGGTAGAGGAAAGAGTCTGAGCTGAAAAACAGGACATGTAAATGATCACTAGAACTTTCCCCTGGGTTGTGAAGGGAAAATAAAAAATTAAGGAATGCACATTTGCCATCTAAGCACTGAATGAGGAGGAAGACAATCAGAAGGTCTCTTATTTCTGACTATATCTGGTTCTTTTGTTATGCTTCCTAGTTTTTAATTAACTCAAGTTAATTGTTAAATAACTTTGTCATGATAATACACTATGAAGCCTGAATGAGAATGGAGCCTTCCACAAAAGTGTGAAATGCATGAAGGATGCATTGTAAATAAAAAAATCTGAATATTAGAGTCTGTGAGTGCCAGGAAAGAAAGAGCATTCAGTCTGGGTAGCAGTCCAGACTGAAACTGGAAACTGAAATATACAACTGAAGATACAGAATCAACACATAAAAGGATGATGTACCTGGTATTTGCCTGGGAATTAAATTCAGGAGAGCCAAAACAGGCTTAAGGAGGGTCAACAGTGCTCTGGCACTACAGACCTGAGGGACTAAAAAGATGATAGGCAGAGAAATGTGTGGGTTCAAAATTGGATACAGATCTATTCATGCTTTAGTAACCAGGGCAACTACCAGCATGTTAAGTAAAAACCAAAACTGACCCCACTACTCTGCAGAAGTTGCAAGTGTTGACAGTGTGTGTACATCACAGAAGAAGACTCTGCTAGTCCCATCACTGATCCTGGTTAGTCTCTTGGTATAGCAATATACAAAATTCTCTAGAGTAATGGGGCATTTGGGTTTCCTTTTTTGCTTTTCCAGAGAGTCACACAATAGCAAAACCTGACACTGGACAGGACAGAAATTGCTGGAAAGCCACTTTATAGTTCTGGGCTATTTAATATCCACTGGGTTGGGAGACTAAACTTCCTGCATTTTCCAAAGTCAGGACAAGATGCTGGCAGAGGTTGATACTCCTTGCAGTTTTCAGGAAAAGTTCTTCCACCTTCTACCTCTGTCATTAAAAAGCTTGTTGGTTTAACTTTTCTTTTTGGAGAATTGTAGAAAATGAGAAAAAAGTAAGAAGAAAAATTACACAGAACTGTACTCCAGCACATTATGGAGTAACTTACATTTGACTTGTCTTGAACAGTCTGAAAAGCCAGACAAGAGGATTGGTTTGTTTTTCAAGTGTGGTTTGCTGAAATAGCTTTTTCTGTTTGAAAGGCCACAGATAAATGTTGTTAATTCTACAGGAGATAACTTCATACTGTTTACCTCAAAGACAACATATCCAAAGTGGATTATGGGAGACAAGGCTGCCCTGTGCCTGGGGTCTGCTCAAGAACAACTGATGCCATGTGCTCTGCACCTTTGATGTACTGATTAATGAACAAAACCCTTCCTAAACAAAAGGGTCTAAATGTCTCCTTTTCTAAGTGAGGCTGTACTTTTTCATTGAGATGCGCAGTACAGTGAATTAAAAGCATTTTGGAGTTTTATAGCTGAATGTCATTCCCTTTAAATAAGATACTGGCAGTTAGATGGCTTTAATTGCTGCCAGCTGTCAACACCCCTGAGGAAAGCAGAGGTACTTCTATGATGGAAGATGAACAAGAATCCTGCTGATCAAACATATCACAAGTTGTGTCAGAGGATTACTGAGTTAAATAAAGTAGATGTGTGTTTACACTCTTCTAGTCATAAACAAGCTGTCTGTGGGTTTTCTTTTTTTTTTTTCCCCTACAAAGAACATTTTATACTCCAGTGTGTTAACTGTTTTTTGTAGCCTCTGTTCTTACATTTATGGAATATAAGTCCATAGAAGGAGATGAAAGGAACTAAACCAGCCATTTAAAAATGAGCCAAATCAGCCATTTTTAAATGTCTGCCCATGGGTAAATACCATTTAAACACAACAAGAGTAAAAAGGGTTTACTTGTTACTGTTACTTGTTGTAGGAAAAAGATATATGGGCTAGAATTTCAAAACTAGATAGAACTTGAGATATGCAGTTACTTCATGGATCCAGTACCTGCTGTGCAGTACAGGCCAGGTATTTGTGTTGCACACAGTCAGTTGCCTACTATTAGTTTCTATATGTGTAATTTAGAAATACACACTAGATTGTGCTTTATTTTGAAAAATGTAGTCCATATGTTTTATGAGTCCTCTACTGTTTCTTCTCATTACACCTGTTTACTCTCAGTGTTCAGCAGAAAATTAGCTGAAAGCAATGAAAGAGAAAGTGAAGACTAGCAATGCAGTTTAAAAAGTCTAAATGAAGTTTAAATCTATCTTTACACTTACAGATTACCAAGTGGTTGAGAATATAAAGTGTTTCTTTGAGTTGGTATGTTCTCCTTTAAAGCCTTCAATGTTAGCCAAGTGAAACATTTTAAAAGTCTGTGGAGCTGATAAGTGTTGGGCATAGATACATAATCTTAATAGAGATACCTACTGGGAGGACATGTCCAACCTTAGCAATCTTAATAAAGAATAAATAAAGAAAGAATATCTAATTATCTTACGTGGTAAGGGAATGACAAGCTTCTGTCTATTTTATTCCTCAAATAGAAAATAATTTTCTTTCTTTTTTTTTTCTTGATAAAGGACTAGATTTAATGGAAATTAGCTTAAATCAATATGAGACTATATCTGAGTGTTGCATGAAGTTAACAAGGTGTCCAAAGTCTGTAAAAATGCTTTGTAAAACTGATTGTGCCTTCTGGGGCACCAACCACTGCAAGCAATTTTCTCTGAGTTTATTAAAAGCTTCTGAGTAGCCACAGTAGGAAATCCTGTAGTGTTACATATCTTATTTGTCAATTGTCTTTCTTCTTGGAGATTCATACTGCCTAAGTTAGGAGGCTAATCACCAAGGGCCCCTGTGCTCTCAAGAGGTCTTAAACCCTAAATCTCTTTCAGGAGCTGGAGAAATCCTAGACAACTCACAAACTGGAAAACAGGGACCATACTGACCAGTCAGCCAACAACAATCATATGAGAAGGGAACTAGAGAAGGCTTAACAGAGCAACTGAAATGTGCTGTGGCTGTCCTCCCTAAATGTGCATTCCTTTTCTGTGAGTGCCCAGTGGTAGGTGAGAGGATGGTTAAGTCTAGCCCTGACAGAGTCAGCATATGCCTGGACCAGGGAAAGCTTCTTATTGTAGATGTGACCAAAGAAGTGCCTCTAGCAAGTAATGACTCGTAACGTAAATTGCTTTCTGAACATTATATAGGTCGATTCTCTTTTACCTCTGTGATAGTCTGCTAATGTGGGCACCTGACTGAGGCTAGGTAAAAGGAATTCCCTCCTCTTTTGTGCTTTGAACCTCCTAGCTAAGGTACCTTCTTTAATCTTCCCTATTCCTTCCTTTTGCTTTGAAGGGAGTCTTACTCAGTATCTTCATCAAGGTATTCTCTTTTTTTTATTTTAGGCCTTACAACTTGAGTGTCTGACCACCTCAAAACTAAAGTGTGCTGATCTTCAGAACAGCACAGCAAAGCAGGCAGGATCTCTGCTGTCTGAGAGAAAAACGAACTGAGGACTAAAGTAGTTCAAATGACTTCTCAGCAGCTGCACACTGAATCTGTGGCTGAGCAAAAACTCCAATCCTAAATGCTGTAACTTCTCCAAACTGAGTGTGTGTGGGGTGCATGTCTGGAGTCACTGACAAACTCCAAGCTGGACCAGCTAGGAAGTAGGAGGCTGCAGGTCTGGATGGGGATATCAGGCAAGTGGAGAGTCCATGCTGGTATTTGGGGTGACCCATGAGTGTGAGGTGCCCGTGGGAGGAGTGTGTAAGTGCTGCATGCACTCAACTGGACCAGCCAGAAAGTTGTGGACCCATGAGGTGGGTAAGGGTTGCTGAGTTCCAGGCAGAGGTGCTGAGGGGCAGAGGGGCCATGCCAGTGCTCAGAGGATCCACAGATGTGTGCTTGCGAACACGGAGAGCGTGATGTGTGTGCTGCACTAGTGACCTTCTGCCTCTGCCAGCCCAAGAGAAGGAGGGGACATGGCCATCTGTGCCTGTGCCTGGTGTGAGTCCTGAACGTGAGTGCTGCTGGAGGCAGCCCTTGCCTGTGGTCTTCTGTGTGAGCAGCTGTGTGTTCTCTCTATGTGTATGTGTCTGTATGTGTCCCTGTGACTCTGGGATACGTGCTCAGCTTCACTGCTGGTTGAACCTGCAAAGAGGACAGCAGCTGCTACCTCTCTCAGCCTGGGCAGAGATCCTGGGTCCCCAGGCACTGGGATGGGCTCCGCTGGCTGGGTAGGAAGAATTCCCTGCTCTGGAGCTGCTGGAGTTGACAGCTGCTTCTAAAGCTCTTAACATTATGCATTTGTATCACCATTTTATCTGAGTACTTCCCAAAACTAGCAATCCTTTTTTCTTGTACTGTTCTTTAAAGTTACAAAGGTATGATGCTTATGGAGTGATTGAGAGCATTATTTTCAGTGACTAGTCCTTTTAGGTTCCTCCTCTTCAAGAAAAAAGTGGTGTCCAGCTAAATCACTTTTCATTGGGTTTGAATCTTGTCATAATGTTGCAGTTAATAAAGCTGGAGCCCCTCTAGGGCACATGAGGCCCTTAATGCTCTGTAAATAAGGGATTGTAAAAAAATGAGGGATGAAAAATTGTTTGACATTTCTGAAAATTTGACTTGTTACATGGTTAATATCACATAGCAGATGTAACATGCCACAGAGGCCACAGCTCACCAGCTGAGGTGAGCTAACTAAGCAGAAACCACAAGGAGAGATTGTACCCACAGAAACAGTTTATTACAAGAGAGATGAAGGGTATTGGCTGTGAATAAACGAGAGAAATTTATGCAGTAGTTTAACCATCACTTTAAACTCTTGAAGCTGCCAAAAGAGGCATTTCAGCCTTCTCTAGATTACTTTTCCTGCTGCTCTGCTCAGACAAACAGTTATGCTGGATAAAGGGAAGTGATGGCAGAGGGACAAGCAAAATAAATATTCCAGTTTTAGCTTGGACCAGTTTCTCTGCCTGGTTTACCACCTGGAAGCACAAGCTTTTGTGCTGGTGCAAGGGAGGATTTAATATAAGGATGGGAATGAATGGCTGAGCAAGGAAATAGAAATGGATTTCTTTATTCAGCTGGTCTATGCTGCATAAAAATGGCTGCACAGTAACTGTAATTGCTCTGAGGATAAGTAGTAAAATGGATTTCCTCATAGCATAATTCAGGTTGGAAAAGATTTCTGAAGCTTCCCTAAGTCCCAACTCCTGCTCAAAGCAGTGCTTGCTTCAACAGTAGTCAAAGTTGCTCAGGACCTTCCTTAGCTCGCTTTCAAATGTTTTGGTGGTGGAGATGACACAAGCCCTTTGGGCAGCCAGTTCCAATTCCTTATTCCTCTTTGGAAATAAGTTTTTCCTTATATCCAATTGGAGTTTGTTTTGACAACATCTCTTGTCCTGGGAAGCCCTGACCTAATCACTGTGTTTCAAATGCTGCCTCCATAGTGCTGAGTAAAGGGAAATAATTGACTTTTTCTGACTTGCTGGCTAAGCTTTTGCTAATGCAGCCCAGTATGTGGTTAACCTTTGTCACAACAGGGTACAATGCTGACTCATGTTGAACTTATGGGCCATCAAGATAGCTTCCTCCCTGGTCCTTTTCAGCAAAGCTGTCTTCTAGCCCTGCCTCTACTGTTGCATGGAGAAAAAAAGGTGTCAAGCAGAGAGTGGCACTGTCTGGATTATAATTTCCTGCCTTCAGATGTCTGCAGATTAGGAATTTTCTGAATCTGATCTACTTTGCAGATCACTAGCACATGATGTGTGAGACAAAAGAGCAAAGTGATTCAGAANGTCTGAGATTGTTTTCAAAGTATTTTGTGTGATAGCCCAGGATGGTACTCTTCCTTATTAATGCATTTATTTGCTTTAAGATTGCTGCTTTCCTCTGGCTGTCCTATTCAGTTCAATGTTATGTGCAGTGCATTCCAGCTGATTTAGGAGCCTAACACTGATTTTCAAAAGTGATAGAAGAAACCAGGTCTTTTGAGAGTCACTGGCTGTTGTTGTTAACAGGGAGTTGTTCTGCAGTGGTTTTGGGAAAAATGGTTTGGAAAAAAAAACCCTCTTACTTTGCAGATCACTAGCACATGTTGTGTGAGACAAAAGAGCAAAGTGATTCAGAAAACTCTGAAACAAGACCATGTTGAAACTATTTCCTACAGTGGCATCTTAGCCTTTTTGGATCTTTGGAAATCTGCAGTTTGCTGTCTTTCCATAGCTCTCTCTCAGTCTGCCAAGATTCATCTCTCCACTTTTGCTTTCTGTTCATCCATGATCCTTCCCTTTGATATTGCATAGTAACAGCAACACATTCAAAAAGAGAGACTATAGACGAGAAAGGAAGAGGATAACAATGCTGAAATGTGATTTGCAGTTACTAGGACTGTGGCACAGATAGTAGATGGTATAAATCAAAACAGAGACATGTTACTAACATTAGAATGGTGTTGTCATGTCAGATAAAGCTCTTGTAACAGTACATTTTGTTCCCTTTGTAATGATTTTGCTTTTGAAATTACTCCACATGAAACTGTGTTTAGTTGTTACAAGTGTGACTATCCCTATACTGTTCAAATGCCTTCTCCTGCTTCTTCCTTCTTATCAGGAACAGCACTCCAAACAGTTGTCTCAGTATTCATATCAAAGCAGACAAATTTCAGGCCTCTAAAGGACTGAATTGCCTTATGCATTTTTGTTCATCATATAGAACAAAAACCATACTTTCAAGTGCACTAGGTGTATTTGTAGTGCCTTGCCCACTGCAAGGAAATTTTTCTACTCTAACATTCTGCTTTGCTCATTCTTTCTTCCATTGTTATAATTGAATTCATAAAACAGCTCTTTTTTTTTGTCTCATAAATGGAATGTTCTTTGGGAACAGAGCAAGAATATGTGCACAGAAATCACTGAAGAGTCACCTCTATTTGAAAAAACTCTGTTACTTTCAACAGTGAAATAAGTAGCTTTAATAAATGATGACATTATATGAAAAAGACAATTTTATTGTTTGATCACCTTAAAAACACCCAGTTTCACCGAGCAAAGCAATTTGTGAATAATTTATTTCATTTTCTCCCATAATAATTTAAATATGGAGACATACCTAATTAAGGTATCATTTTAAAGGGGGAAGAATGTGTCATGGTAGAATTCAAGTGTGAAGGATAGATTCGTTAGATGCTCTGTATTCTACAGTGCCTTAGCTCTGAGAAAAAGATCTATTGTGTCCCTTTTTTCAAGTTCTTGCAGCTTGCTAAGAGTTTATTTTGCTGTCACATCCAGCTCAAACACGCTGAGACTACTTTGTCATTATATCCATCCCAAACAGCAGCAGATTATTGGACCTGAATTTGACAGGGTGAGACTGAGCTGCCCCAACTTGAGAAACAATGACAGTCAGAAAAGTTTGTGTGGTTTGGGTTATATATCTGTGAAGATCTCCTACCCATTTTGTTCCCAGTTTTTCTTTCCAGTCATGTCAAATAATGCATGAAAAATAATACATGCAAAATTTTTCAGAATAAGTATTAGCAGCTTCATGAATAATTCATTTCTGTCTTGTATGACTTTATTATGTCATGTATAACTAGCACTTTGTACAGTCAGACTGAAAAGCTACAAAAAATGTTTAACCTTGCAGTATAAATTCAGAACTTGTAATTTGGGAAGTTACATGATATTGTACAAGTCCTAGCATTCTCAAATTTGCTTTCCCAGATACCTTATTTAAGATAAAAAAGTACAAAGCTTAGAGCTATTTTTCCACTTATAGAGGTTTGCTTTTTATAGAAACAAATCATATATTTAATAATCTTCAATGTCTCAACAGCTCTTAAAAAGGAATTACTTTCAGCTCTTGGTCTTAATTGTGCTGGATAGCTAAAGCCAGAGCTAAATATTTCACTGGTTATGTTGGGGAGCATAATATTACACCCATCTTCCCAGTAAGGAATCTCTGGTACTACTCAGAAACTAAGGACTGCTGTACCCTAATTGCCTAAAGAAACAGTCAACAGCTCAGCTGTGACTTTGCTGCAGTTTGAAGTCTGGAAAATGACATGGATCATCTGGTACCAGCACAATTGGTTAGCTGGTTAGCTTCCAGTGGGAAGAAGATAAAGGTTTCATTCCAGACTATGTTTGAATGTGTCTATATTATTGTTTTTTTCACACAGTTTCATAGATGCCAAGCAGAGAATGTGTTTCTGGGAAAAATGTTCCTAGAAGGAGGGTAAATTGTGTATGGGTCAGTTTGCCTTGGGATGTCCTCCTGCAGATAAAGGAACAAAATCCAGCCTTTCTTTTCTTGCATCTCTCAAACCATCCAAAATGAGTTAAGAGGTCCTACCTTCAATAATATTGTAGTCCACACATAATGAGGAAATAATCCTAAACACTTAAGACACCAAAATTAGGTGCCTGAAATTTCCCTTTAGAAGTGTTTTGAAGCCCACACTTATTTCCATTGAATATAGAAGGAATCTGAGCACTTACTTTAGTATTGCTTCCTTCTAACTAAGATTGTGACAAGTGCAAAGTAAATTTCATACTCTTTTGGTTGGTTTTTTTTGTTGTTGTTTTGTTTGGGTTTTTTTTCCAGTGTGAAATATGGTTCTCTAAAATTACTATTCATGTTTACTAACAGTTGCTCCTCAGCAATACTTAGAAGAAGCTGCATTCAGGGTCAACCAATTTCATTACCTCGTCATAAATGAAGAGTTGTGTGTACAGATCTCCTCTGTCTTGCCAGTGTGTCCAGTAAAGAACAAAATCAAGATTAATTCTTAAATCCTACCACTCTAGTACCCTTCAGTCTCAGTGCTCCAAGCAGGCTTAAAAAAATCTTCCTGTTTTTGTTTTAATTGCTTCATTTTTCCATCACAATCTGGAGGTGTGGAGAATTGTCGGGATTGATACAGCTTTTTTGGGTAAATAAGCTTTGGTTTGCATTTTAAACTGTTAAAACAGTTTGACTTGTGTTTTTTTTTTCCTTTCAAATACTTGTTTTTCCCTTTAAGCATACCATTATATATATATCTCATGTATGCAGAGAAAAGATCACTACACAGAAATGGAACATGAATGACATTTTGCTATCGTGTATCATCATGGTTTTAAAAATAATATGTTTGTTCAGATTTCTCTCTTCACAAACTGTGATCCAAGAGCAAGGCCACCTCATGGCAACTAACAATTACAAGCAAAACATCTCAGAAATAGTCTTTAAAGGATGAAGCCTCAGGCAAGTTCTGTTTCCTATAATGTCAGAAGAAAAGTTAATACAAAGTGAGTCTTCAAATGAACAGAAACTAATTTGATACTTGGCAGTAGCTAAGAAAAAACTTCTTTCTTCTTTAACTTTTGGTTTTGCTTTTACTCTTCATGCAGAGAGATTTTTTTAGCTTTTCATACTTCTTCGTCACACCTTTAAGGTAGAAGAGTCTAGATGAGAAAAGTGATTCACCAGGCTGGACTTCCCAAGTGAAAAGTGTATGTTAAAATTACATATGAAGAATGCAGATAGGCATCTTATATTCACCTATTTCCCACAACAACCTGGCATGTGAGATTATGTGGGGATGCAAATTTGTTCACTAATTCCATTTTCACGGTCTTTGAAGCAGCACTAAGACTGGGAATGTAACTACTGCTCATCTCCATTCAGTATGCAGGTGATGGTAAAATTGCTGGTTCAGAAGCTCCTCCTCTGGCCTGCCATCACCTTTTCATGTCAAAAAAAGTTGCTAAAGACATCAGTTCTGAACCCAAAGGGGACAAGTAGATGACTGCCATCATCTCTTTGTGAAGGGCTTAGCACAATGCTTCTTTCCAACACCTGACCTTGCAATGTCATTGCAACAAATTAATTCTGGCCTATAGGTAACTTCTTTGTGTGGAAGTTGGCAGAAATTGGATGATTTATCAATCTTGTCCTTCATTTGCAATTGTAAATAGAGTATTGAGTAGGCAGGTTCTATTTTCATCATACAAATTGACTGTCTGGTACAGAATTATTCAAATACTAATCCTAATTTGCACCCAGTGCAATACTATTAAAGGCAAAGGGTAAAGAAGATTTTTTGACCTCACACAGCAATCGAGCCATTTATTGTTCATTGTGTTCTAGTTGATGCTTTATTTATTGTTGTTATTAGACCATAAGGACTGTATGTGATCTGCAATTGTATTCCCATAGATGAAGAAGAAAATTTGAAGCCCTTTTCTGAGGCAGTGTTATGCAGTTGAATACTATAATCTTCACTGCTGAATTGTGTTTGTCACCAATTCATTAACCTTCCTTCTGGCCCAAGTTTTAAAGTAGTGGTAACTTCACATGGTCAATACAAATCTTAGAGCTTCTGTGTTACTGGAAGGATTGCTACATAAAAGAGTTTAGAATTGACTACATCATTTTCTTGCAGAAAATGTATTAAACTTTTAATTGATTCTTATTTTCTGTCACCTTGATAATCCTCCTTCAGAGTTTCCTTCTAATATTTAATAGTACCTGTATTCATTACTGAAAAAGTTTTCAAGCACACACCTTTGTGTTTTCTCTTGTGCTTTCATCTCATCTAGGGATATCTTCTGAGTAACACTTGCAAAGTCAGTTCATTACCGTTCCTTAATTCCTACACATTTTTGAAAATTATGGGATAGCTTGTATTTTAGAACCCCACTGGTTTGGTTAACAAACATTGTTCCATTAGTTTCAAATTTTAATGCACTGAACTGCCCATATCCACCCATGATGACATTTTCTTCAGGAATTTTTTTAAGGGTTAATATTTTTCTTCAGTCCCTTTCCCAGTATGATACCATGATAATCTGGGACTCTGTGTAATAACAATGAGCTAGAAAAACACAACACCAGGTAGCTGATTTTTACAATGTAAGCATTGACTAATCCTACTTTGTATATATGTTTTTCACATGCAAGAAGTAATAATTGGTGGATTTTATATATAGTTCAAGGATCAATCCCTATCCCAATAGCTAAATACAAGTTGACAGGATGAGGGGAGACATACAAGCAAAATGACCTAAGTGAAGCCTGATGCCTTAATTCCATTTCTTCCCTTTTTCCTCACTTTAGCTGGTCCCTTTTCCAGCCTGTCCTCTAAGGCAGTGTCCTGCTCCCCCACTTTCTTTCTCTCTGTCTTTCTCCCCTGTAATATAGAGGGACTCACTGTCATGAAGCAAATAAATAGACTCCTATAGAGCACTTGCCTACACACTTTATAACTTTCCTTGTTCATGAATTTGTATCTTAAATTTATTGTTTTAATATCTTGAAGTCCAACAGCTTATTAACTGCTCAGACACTCAGAATACAGTTTTTCTGATCCTGTGCCACTCATTGTAATGGCTTTGTTTTTCAAAGGACTCCTAAATCTTACAAGCAGGGTTTTAATTTTCTCCTTTGAAAGAAAAAGGAAAAAATGATGAAAGTGTTTGGTGTTGGCTGTATAGCAATAAACTATTCATCTCTATTTCTGTCTGTTGAGATGCTTTTGGGGCTAATAATTGGAAACTGATCATTGTAAAAAGCTGTATTACAGCAACAAAAAATGACATATGCATTGAAGTGATAGGATTTTAATATTGAAATCTGTTTTTCATGATATTGTATGGGGAGGCATGAACTTTTCACTCTTAAAATGTACTTTGAGAGTTTCAAGAATACGTAGTATTTCTAATTATTTCATGTTGATTTTGATTCCCCCACTTGCATTGTTTAGATAAGAAGTGCTGGAATTTTAAATTGATGTTCTCTAACATTTTTTCATTATTACATTGAGAATTGTGTCTTTTTCAGGCATTTGTATTTCCATAGGTAATAAGCAGAGTCAGTTGTTGCAAATATCCTAATTCTGAACTCTTTTCTGCATTTTTTTCTTTCTGTAAAATTGATTAGAGCAGTCCACTAGTAGAATAGTTGGTGAACATCAGGTGTGGGGCAGAATGGAAATAGGGAAATCCTAAATGTGGAGAATTACTTGAAAGAGGAAGAACCTGCAGAAGGACCTGAGCCACACAGATTAAAAAAAACAACCCTGTTTCCTGTAGTCCAGGATATAGAAGTGTTTCAGATTCAATAGGAGAACATGACAAGATAGGAATTTTGGTAAGGTGTTCTCCATCAGAGGGAGCTCTTACCTTTGGGGTATTAGAGTCTACCTCTCCCACAACTTTGTAACAACTAGGAAAACTTTCTAAGTCTTCATTTTCTCCTGCAATAACCATGGTAGCAGACAGGCTAGCACCAGCCCTGGCAAAGCATCACGCAAGAAGAGAGCATACATACAGGTATGGTGTTCCACAGGATAGAACTGATCTGGACCATGCATGCTTCCAAATCAACTCTTATCATATGTGGACCTCTGGGATCAGCTTGGAGCAGCTGCTGCTCTTTGATTTGTGTGAACGAAAGCTTTGTTTCTCAGTTTAGTTGGAAGTTTTGAAACAGAAAGATATATTCAACCCTCCCTAAAGTTTTGTTGCTCAGGAGCCTGATTGTCTCCACTTGAGCAGAGATGCTTGTTAGGTGTGCTGATGCCATTGTATACTGGATGTCTGTGGTGAGGTGTTGGCAGTTGAGGGCTGCAGAGGTAACCCCTGTGAGGATAGGCTGGGGCTGCCTCATACCTGACACAGCAAGGTCCAGCTGGCTCCAACTGACCTGCCACAGGGCACAGCTGAGCCTCTCAGCCAGAGTGGTGGCACCTCAGACAAAAGTTGTTTTATGAAGGGCCAAACACTGCAGAGGCAGTGAGGATTGAGGGGAAAATGAAACAGCCCTGCGGACACCAAAGTGAGAGATGGAGAGGGAGGAGGTGCACCGGGGTTGGGAGCAGATATTCCCTTGCTGACCCTGGAGGAGACCATGGTAGGGCATGGGAAAGGTTGAGAAGGAAGGAGCAGCAGAAAGGAGGTCAACCTCAACCCCTCATTCTCCATCATCCTGCATCTCTCATGGGGAAGGAGGTAGAGGACTTTGGAATGGATATGTGATGGAGTGATGTGGAGTGTGGGAAAAAGGATCATTTGGGGGCAGGTGTTTTTAGTTGTTGTTTCTCACCATGCTGCTCTATTTTAATTGCCAATAAATTAAATTAATTTCCCTCAGGTCAATTCTGTTTTGCCTGTGACAGTAATTTGTGAGCAATCTCATCGTCCTTATCTCAACCCATAAGCTTTTTCATCCTAGTTTCTCCCCTCTCACTGAGGAGGGAATGAGTGAGCAACTGAGTGGCAGTTTGGCTGTTAGCCATGGCTAACCCACCACACCTACACCACAGAATTATACAAGGTCTCTGGTTCTGTCACTGACTGACTGTCCATAACTTTTTCCTTTGGATGAAACAGATGCAAGGATGCTTCTCTTTCAGTAGTACCTCAGGCATTAAGTAACTGTTGTCTATAAAGTGATACCTCCTTATTACCTTTCATAATTATGCAGTAAGTAAATAGTATATAGTGAGTGCAATAGATGGTGAGTTGAATGTATTTTCACAGAACAACCTGAGTGGGAAGGGACCCACAAGGATCATCAAGTCCAGCTCCCATTATGCACAGGACAACCCCAAGATCACACGAGGTGACTAAGGGCAATATCCAAGTGCCTCTTAAACTCCACAAGGTTTGGAGCCATGACTACCTCCCTGGGGAGCTTGTTCCAATGCTCCACCACTCTCTGGGTAAAAAACTTCTCCCTAACATCCAACCTGAACCCCCCTTGGGACAGCTTCATGCCATTCCCCTGTGTCCTGTCACTGTTCACCAAAGAGAAGAGTTCAGCCCCCACTCCTCCCACTCTGGTAAGGAGGTTATAAACTGCAATTTTGTTAAACAATTAGCAATATCACAAATAGAGACTTCAGGAAGAAAATCTTTCAAGTAATAATGTGCCAAGATGTGCCCCTTCATTAATGTCTTTTATATGAATATTGACAAAATTATTAGCCACTTAAGAGCAGTATGATTATTTTCTTACTAGGAATTAATACCAGATATTGATACTAATTAATGATGCCATTACAATTCTGATGATTTCACTTCCTTTTAATGATTAACTTTGTCATTATTTCAAAGGCATTTTACGACGTAAGATTAATTGTATTTAGGTGAAATTGCTATTTGTTCTGGGTAGTAATGGCCTATTGACTTTTTGAAATGATGACATGAGATCAATGGGGATTTAGAGATGATGAGTAAAGTAAGTTAAACACCAATGTCTTAAGGGACATAAATATCTTCACCTTTGCTACTTTGCTTTATGCAGCCAAAGTTAGACAAAAGCAATTACTGGTCAATGTTCTTAAGAGAACACCTTAATCACTTATAATTATGTACCTAGCAAATAATTTGAACTATAGGCTGAGAGCTGAGAGCTGTGCAGATGTTATTTGTAATGAAGAATATGTATAAACATTGTGGATTTAAAAGTGTGAATGTCTTTAAATAAAAGATATGCATTTTTAGTCTCAATGTCACTAAATTTGCCATGTAGGAATAAATATCCAGTTGTAAAGTGTCAAGCACATAAATGAGGATTGTCATGCATGTGAAAAGACTCCATTGTTCTGCTGTTTCTGAAGTAAATGACAAAAATCACAGAGTAATTTGCATAACTTGGAGATTAGAAACATATCCTTTTGTCCTTATTAATATATTTGCCCTTCTTAATTATAAAGATTTGAATCTTATTTTAAAATAATTTCCTACAAAATATTCTTGGGGATAGAAACTGCATGTTAATTCTGAATGGATTATTTGCCTAACCTTACAAAAGAGATAAATTGCTTCTATTTGATAATAGAGAAATTTTTTTTAAAGGATGTAGGATATCTGGCAAATAGTCACCTACATAGGAAAAGGGTTCTCATCATAAGTTTAGTTGGTTTTATCTGCTGTAGACCTTTATCCACAGAAGTTACATATCTGTTATGTCACTTACAATTTCTTGTATAGAAAAAAAATACACAGTAGAGACTTTCAGATAAACTTCTGCCTATGTTTGTAAAAAATCACTTAAAAAGAAGTCCTCTACATAATTTTTCTGTTACAAACTTTCATAGATGTAGGTACATAAAACAGGCAAGCTATTTCTATAAGCTGGGAAATTAACAATACTTTTAAGTATTTAGGAGGTTGTTGGATCTAGTGATGGCAGAAGCCACATGATAATATAGGCATATAAGGTGAAATGAATGTAAAAAATGAACAAAGAGCAACAGAATTAATTTTGGGTCTTTAATTTCCAGACTTTGACTTTCTCATTTTTTCTTCAGTGAGATCATTGCACAAATTTACCCTGTATTTCCATTCCTAGGGATGATGAGGTGATTTGTGGGCTGCCCCTGCTTTTCTGAGGAGAGAAACTTGCTTTCCAGTCTTTAAGGAAAGCAAATCCTGGTTTAATGGCATCTGCCAAGTCTTGAAGTTTTTACATTGTTGGCAAAATCCTGTATGGCTTAAGATATGAAACATTCTCATTTGAACTCTTCTCCTCTGCTGGATTCTGTCACTCATCACTCCTCACTGTATCACTATTTGGTGTGATACATAACAGCATTGCTTTCCCTGACAAAGGAAAGGAAAAGAAAACAGAAAAAAACCAGCAAATATGTCACATCCTTGAGGCAGAGCTGAAGGAAACCTTTCAGAAACAAGTTGGTCACATTTAATTATTCTAGGTCCTTCAAGATAAAATCCATTACGTTGTTATGTTCTGAGGCTATCAATGTCTATTTTTTGAGTGCACATGAAAAGGGAACTTTTGGATTTAGTGTCAAAGGACAGAGGTTTAAGAACGTCCTGATCAATGCACTGAGGTTGTTTGATGCAAGTCCAGAAAAAAATCAGCTGTACAATTGATGGAGCCCATACAGTGACTAGTGAGACAAATTGTTCTGCTGGCAAAAGAGAAGTCTGGGTCAGAAAGGTCTAGCTCAGACATTTTTTTCTTATGATATTTCATTTTCAGCTTTACCAGCTTCTTGACAAGTTAAATTCCTTTTGTGCTGTTATAAAATAGTGAGTTCAAAATTAAGGTCTGGAATCACAGGCAAATCTGGGCAATTATGTAAAGTATTAAAAACTCACAGTTTCATAGCCTGTTGTAACATATTGAGGTCAAATGGTTTTCATGAAGATAAATGGTCATCCCTAACACATGCATGAGAGAGCCTTGCATACTGGCCATGGGTAGGTGCTACAATTTTGAGCTCTAGATGACATCTATAAAATATTTCATGCAGTAATGTATTGTTTGGGTGAATTCCAGCTGGAAAAATTTGAAGTCAGCTGAAAGCAGTTACAATATAATTGCAAATAGAATTTGTACTTTGTGGTAAATACTTCTTGTGTGCTGCCTGGCTGCCATCTCTCCTGTCTCTGTATATCAGATATAAATTATGGGATGACAGACCTCTTCTTCCACATCACAGGATGACTACATGTGTCTTCCTGTCTCCTTGTATCTGTGGGTGATTTTTTTTTTTTACCTTCTGAGCTGTGTTTTGTCACCTTTCCTTTTATGGGGAATGGGGAGAAAACAAAGGTATTGGAGCTGACTGGTCCTCCTCCAAATGGCATCATCTATACTCTTAGTATTTAAGCAAGGGAAATTGGTTCCTGCTGATCTCCAGTCTCTTAGAGTTTGCTTAATTATCATGATTTCTGAAACTTGACTACACTAGATGTAGAAATTAAGTTTAGTTTGTCTTTCTACACATTCAGTGATCTCTGTACCTTGCTATGCATATACTTATTGGCTCTTAGGTGACTTTTTCCCCTCTGGCTTTGCCATTTGCAGTATGCTATTTCCTATTGCCCTCTCAGCCTAATTTCATGCCAAATCTTTTGTCATTCACAGCATACAGAACAGCCCTTTTTGGAAACGTGTTGGAAGGCTACCATGACCATCTCTTCCTCCTGCTCAGTTTTCTCATAGGTCATTCCAAAATTAGCAGATATCTCATGCCTAGACACAAAAGAAATCACAGAAATACCTTATTCATTAACTTCAGCTAAGAAAAGTGAAAAGAAATATTTTGTTTTTCATCACTCACTTCTGTCTGCTAGTTTTTGTTTCTTTGTCTTTGTTGTAGCGCTATGTCCTGGCCTCTGTTTGGTGCCTGCTACATGTCAAAGCCTCTTGTGGCTGTCCAAATGGCAGAGCTGCCCAGAGCTCATGCCTGTGTGCCTGCCTCCCCACTGGCACATCAGTGAGAGATGGGGAAGCTCTCAGTACCTTGCAATTTGAAACTGTTTTAGAATTGTATGGCTAGGGTTCGCTAACGAAGATCCAGAGAGGGGTCCACCCACGCTCCTCATCAGCGCCTTTTCCAAGCACGCTGATAAAAAGAGGCTAGCAGATAGCACCCTCGAGCCTGCACAAGGGATTTTTTTTTAGGTGAGACACAGCATGCGCAGAGCTGGACCCNTCTTGCACTGAACAGTGCAGCATCCTCCTTTCCCTTGTTTTGCCTCATGATAGGACTTCAATGGGATATTTGGCTAATTCTTCCCACTCTCCATTGGAGCAAGGAAATGTGTGTGTTGCATCTACTTAAATATACGTCCAGTAAGACAACCAAACAATTAGAAATAAAGAAGTTGTTTGTGTTTATTGTTTGTTTTTTTATTTAACACTGTATAAATGAAATGCAAGCACAGATAGATCTTTAATTGACAATTTGTACAATATAGTGTCTGCTAGTCCTGCCATGAGTTTCTTCAGGCTGCCATTGTCAGGTGATTGTCTACTACCCTGCTGCCACCAGACCACTAGCTGTATTTCAGTATTGAGTGGGTTTCCTATATATAACACTAAGATTTAGTGAATACAACATCACAGTTTTCTCCATGGTGCTTATAAGCTGCTGAAATCAAAGATTATTCTTCTGCATGAACTCTGATCATTGTTCTAGACAGTACATTTTCAGATGCCATCTTTAATTTGTGGTATTAATACTGAACTTCCTCACTGTTCAGTGGTTTTACTGAAGTATTTACATGTAGATTAGTGAAGTAATTTTTCCTAGAGTATTGAAAGCTCTCCAGGCCTAATTGGAATCATAAACTTAACCACAGTATCCGTATGACATGAAAATGATTTTTGCTTGTGAAATGGCCTTGAAGGTTTATTTTCAAAACAAATTGAGTATATTTCTTCTGCCTCATACATTTAGCTCTGACTACTTAGGGAGTGATTCGGCAACTGAGCGATTTGAATGAGCAGTAGTGAGTGTATTCTGAGAATTGTTTTCTTCCACATCAGCACTCTTTTAAGGAAGATGAACTGTCTTAGTCAATTTTACCAAAAATTACATTTTAAAACAGTGAACTAATTAGTTAAGACATATATTACTTTATTATGTAAAAAGAAACCTTTTTCCCAGAGTGATGGCTTAGCTACATAAAATGCCCTTTCATTTTATATTAAAATGGAAAGATGGACCTCTTGTAGAACAAGTCCAAGGACCACTACTATTAATTATCTGATTTGAAGATCACCTCTGGCTGTTAAAAAGATTTATATTAATCTGTACTTGATAGATTCAGAAGGATTAAAGGAGTGGAAGAGAGCAAATAAAAAGAGAACAACTTCCTGGCTTCATTGTTAGATGACCTTGTGCCATGGTACATTTAAATTGCTTACTTCCTATAACTCTATAAAAGTTCTCTGTTTTCATTTTCTGGATTAGATTGAAGTGTCAACGGGTTTTGATGAATTACACTAGTAATATATGTTCATGTTCTTCTTTGCTCTTTTCTTTTTTATTTTATATGTCCAGTATAATTTAGTTCACCTAAAAAAGCATTCAGGAAGATTTTTTAATTACAGTTTTAGCAAAGTATTTTTTTTTCAATTGCCTTTACCTTTGTTGTGAAGAGATTATATATATATATATATGTTCAGATGTTTAAAAAAAGCTCTAAAGAAAGGGTTATACCAAATGTCCTGTTTTTTCATGTCCTGAAATTCAGCACACTTTGTAAAAAAAAAAAGAATTATGCAAACAAAATGGACAAGTTATTGCAATTAGTGTTTTAAACCTTCATTCTTTCACTTGAGCTATGTGAAACACTACAGAAATCAGAAGATATTCTTGGAAGAGCAAGGGCTTAGCCTTACCATCATGGTTAGGGTCATCTTTATTTATTGCTGAAAGGTAGAGAGGGAAGCAGAAGGCTTTACATGCTTTACTTCTGTTATTGAAGATTGTCACTGATGCAGAACTTGAAAGAACAGCAAATAAATTCAAGACATTTATATACAGTGTGTGTGCTACTGACTGGAATTGCAAAGGACTATACATACATACATTGGTTTATAGCCTCACATCAGAAGGGACAGAGATATGTTTAGCCAAGTGTATTTAGTGCTGATTTAGTGAGATCAGTAGATTTAAGTTATCCTATTAAATCTATATGTTTTCAGGTAAATGTAGTATAAAGAGCAATACCTTCTCTCAACATTAGATAGCCCTGATATGCTAAACTGCAGTGAACATGGGTTTTGTTTAAGGAAATGAACAAAGTCATTTAGTATAACCATCAATAAAGTACAAGTTTGGATTTCATCTTAACATTGCAATTTTAAATGAAGAGATTTGGAGATCATTAAAGGAGTGGAGCATGTGCCCTAGGAGGACAGGCTGAAAGAGCTGGGTCTCTTCAGCCTAGACAAGAGGAGACTGACAGGAGACCTCAGCAATGCTTAGAAATATGTTAAGGGTGAGTGTCAGGAGGAGGGAGCCAGGCTCTTCTCAATGGCATCCAATGTTAGGACAAGAGGGAATGGGAGCAAGCTGGACCACAGGAGGTTTAGTATTAACACGAGGAGGAACTTGTTTGCAGTTCAGGTGCCAGAGCACTGGCCCAGGCTGCCCAGGAGGCTGTGGAGTCTCCTTGTCTGGAGCCATTGGAGAGCTGCCTGGACACATTGCTGTGTGAGCTGGTCTAGATGATCCTGCTCTGGCAGGGGGGTTGCACTAGATGATCTTTCTAGGGCCCTTCCAATCCCTGACATACTGTGATACTGTGGATTGTTTTCAGGTTTTGCTTTTTCTTAAAGAAAACTCCAATCTGAAACAAACACTTTTTTTTCTGAAAGAACAGAGTAACTTGGAGATGTCTGAGCACAGGAATCCTGATGTTGCAGCTTTGACCAGTGTGACAAATACGAAACAACTGTTTTTACATATTTTACATATTTCATCATTTCAGAAGTTGTCTTGAGGGGATTAACTGCACTACAGTGTACAGAGGAAGTGGTACATTACAACACCTGGTGTATATGCTTCTCACCTTTTTCCCCAGTGGATGTTTCCACCAGCTCTGTTCCACACAAGACTGTGCATATATACTACAGTGAGAATAAAAACAACCCTAAGTTATAAGGTGTTAAGCATCAAAGAAGTTGGGTTTTTTTATCAGCACTTACTGAATCTCATGGATATCAAGAGCTTTTTATGTCTTTGTTTGTTAAACCAATCCATGATTTCTCTTCTGTCTTTAGGTGGCATATCTGACTATTCTTTTTCAGTATCCCACTGTGTTCTGCACAATCTCAGTGAGAATTGGAGCTGCAATTGTACTTTCACTACAAGAGGCAAAAAGCAAGTACCTGCCCTACTATCTGTTGTTCCCAAATGCAACATTTGATTCAGTGGCACCGTTTCTCAAATTATACAACCTTGCTTCTATTGTCATTTAACATTGGTTTTCCTATGGTCTTGGCTATTTTGCTTTCCTAAACAGTACAGAATCTTGAATAAAAAAAAACCTCAGAGAAAATTTGCTCAACAAAACAAGACATCTAAGCAGAAGTCATTAAAGTGGCAACACACTTCTGCACAGTTTATTACTGTGGTTCAAATAGAGGAGTAGATTAGAGATGTACCTTCTGCTCTCAGCCAAAGATTTTCTGTTGTTGACTTCACTGATTAATACAGAGGTAGTATGACTTAGCTGGCTATTTGTCTATTGTTTTGATACTTTTTCCAATTGTTTTTTATATTACAACTGTAGTTTTGGGGCAGAAATATGTTGCTAAGGAGAAAATGTTTAATAGGAAGGGTTAGCTTTAAGAACAACACTTTGGGCAGCTCAAAAGCCAATTGCTCTGTTCCTAGGAAATGTGTTCATTAAGTCCAATCAGACTCTACCAAGCAGACTGTAGATCCTAATGCTGTATGCTATAATACTTCCAAGAAATTACAAGTCGTATGATCTGAACCATTCTGCCTTGATTTCATCCTGAGTACCTGCTGCTTCCTTGCAGAGCTTTTCTTACATATGCTAGGGATATACTCTGTTAGTCTATTTCCACCATTTTTATTTCATTATCTGCTTGTACTTTTTGTATCTTTGCTTTCTTTTACTTTAAATTAATTGTATACATTTTCTGTTCTCCCTCTGCACCTGAAATTTTACACTGCTTATGTATCTTTTTTATCTCTCGGTATCTTTTCCAAACTATTTATTTGCTATGCTCTTTTTCTCCTCCTGGTTGTACATACTGTTGAATAATCCATATCACCCTTGGTTATGCCATAATTGCTTTCTGAACAGTTTCCATTTGCTCTGTGTCCTTCCTTCCTCCCACTCCTCCCATTAGACGCTTAACCGACTGGATCCTCTCCAGCACTTCCCCATTCTTCTATGTTCAAAGTCCTTGGAGGTTTTTGTTCCTCTTGCAGGTTCAGTCTGCAGTAATGAATCCAACTGGATTATGGTCGTTAGTGAGTCCTCCACCTCTATCTCCCAACAGCTGCACTGTTGAAAGTCAGAACTTTCGTCTTTCTTGCCACCTTTTAATACATTGAGGATATAGTACATGACTGTTGCCTGATTTATTTCTCTCTTTGTGTCCCTGTTCCTGTGTGTCTGGCTAGCTGAAATCTCCTCTTATTAGTTTTGACATTTTGCTATATCTCATAATCTTCTTGTTCTTTCTGATCCTACTTTTTCTGGTTTATATCCAGTCCATACTGCCATCTCACTCCCACTATTGTCTCGAATTTTGAGCCATGATGATCCTTTCAAACAACTGCAAAAACTTCTGGCTTCTTCAAAGTTTTGGCCTGTCAGAAAGAAGGAGTTTTGAACTAAGCCATTACAAACTGAGCAGTGTCTGGCTTAGCAGAGTGTTTCCCCCCCCCAGCTCCCTCCCACAGTGTTCTCAGCGCTTTGGCCCCAAATCAAGCAATTAAGTACATGCTTAAGTTCAATCATGTGAGGAGCACTGTTAAGTCAACAGGACTGCTTACATGCTTAAAGTTGGCACAGGATTAAAAGCTTTGCTAAATCAAAATAGTGGAGCTGTGATTTGAATGCAGGTTAGTTAATGAAGACTATCCATCCCCGTGCCAGGAAAGGTGCACAGTAACTCATTCTGGTAGACGTTCAAATGGGAACGCAGAGAATGCAATCCCATATCTAGGTCTTAATAGCATGTGTGTCTGTGTGCATTTGCATACACAGATACCACTGTAAGAAGGACAGCCCTCTATTTGAGAACATCAAGCAGATTGTAGAAGCAAATGTAAAGGATCTAGGCCTTATTCATTAACTGTAGATGCAAGAAGAAATTCCCATTGACTTTAACAGGCACAGTTTGGAGACTAAGTCAAATACTGCAACAGTATTTATCAAACAGCTCCATACCATGGACACATCTCTCACTGCAGTTTAACTTTCTATGTCTTATACCTTGTGTACAAACTTTGCAGAGAGCAGTAGGTCGAGTTAGCATCCTTCAGCTGAATTCTGTTAATGCCTGAAAAAATATTCAAAGAAGCATGTATAAATCATCTAATTTTCCTATCCCTTTATTCTGTCTCCCACTCAGAATCTTTAAACATTAGAGTGATAATCCTACTGAGTGTTTAAATAATTATATATCAACCCCTTCCATCATAGATGACTTAGCAAATAGTGGATTTTCCTACTGTATTTCAGTTGTAGAGTGAATATTGTCAAAATTAATATCCATGTGAGACTTTGGATATTTGGATATTTATTCCAATCTGTGTCTTGTAGTTTTCAATCATGTTTTCAAGAAAATTAAATCACCTCTGAAAACTGAATTCTCAGGGTGAAATTACATATCGTCAAAGCCATGGTGTGCCACATTCATTTTGTTATAAATTAATGTATCAGCTTAGATTTATTTTAGCATGGCTTATATTTTTCAAATTCAGGTTTTTAAAGGTTCAGTCTGAATAGTATTTCAGCAAAATGCATCTGGAGAGACAGTTGGATCTCATTTATAAGCATCTCTTTCTGCCTTATGCCATAATAAATGTTCTTGACTGTAAGATTTTAGATGAGATCAATGGTACATCCAACTTATCCCCTTCTCTACTGTCAAGTCTGAAAAAAGATGATTTCTTTCACACAGCTTTTAAACAGGGAGGACTCACTTGACTAATTTTTTTAAGTAGATGATATAATATTTTTTTAATTACTGCTTAAATTCCATTTGTAGGATGGCATTTATTATAAAAAGCAAAATAAGAGAACTGCTTACATCACAGCTTCTTTCTTTCACTGCCAAGAATGATTTGCCATATGAAAGAAATTTGTCTCCAAAGTTTTCTTTTTTAACATGTCATAGTATTTATTGGTTATCTTTGGCAGGTGATTGTAAAAACTGAATTCCTAAAATGCATGAAGAGCTCAAGATCCAAAGTATCCTTTTGTGATCTTTGCAAACAGTCCTGGCTCAGGAAAGATTTTCAGATCTTTGTCACTAGATTAAATTGCTTAAAATACATGCTATTCTTTTAAAGTTAAGCAATTTACACCTTGTGGCATGGTGAATAAGAAAATCCAGGTGCAGACATTCGATGTTTGCCAGCCTTAGTAAAATTGTGTCAGAGAGAAGGAAAATCAGATCTTTGGGGAAGGACTGAAATAAATTTCATATCCAGGTCAGGAAGAAGCTCACTGTAGTGGATCTGGCTAGGATGGAGTTAACTTTCTTCATAGCAGCCCATATGGCACTGTGCTTTGCATCTGTGGCTATAACAGTGTTGATAGCACACGAGTGTGTTGGCTGTTGGTAAGCAGTGCTCCCACAGCATCAAGGCTGTCTCTCGTCTTTTCTCTCACCTCCATTCCCCCAAAGGCCAGTAGGCTAAGGGTGGGCAAGAGGCTGGGAGGGCACACAGCTGTGACAGCTAACCCCAACTAACCAAACTGACCAAAACAACATGTAAAATAATGGAAGGCCATGTTTTTCTGTCATTTTCATGTAATACCATGGAAACACATTGAAGTGTTGTAACAAAATAAAATGATCTTTGAATGGAAGTTGGCATAAAAGGCAGACAGAAAGTCACAATGTTTGCTCTGTTACATAAGCACAAATACATGTTCCTCAACTCACTTGGGGTCTCCTGTGGCCCCTGGTGCCATAACTGTGGTGACAGCAGAGGGAGCATTAAACTCACTGCCCACAGGAAAGTGTGGGGAGGGATACCCATGTTCCTATAATCCTTGTATGGGTAGGATGAGCTCATTAGCCTTCTGGCAGTCATCCTAGGAGAAGGACAACTCTGATTCCAAACCTGGGCAGATGGAGCTCGTTTAGCCCTGGAAGGCCTTCCAGCTAAGAGGTTAAACCTCTGTCCTAAGGACTTGGCTGCCAGCGTCCAAGCTTGCTAGGCCCTGGCAGATGAACCTTAGTACTAAAGGGTGGGTCCAGCTCTGTGCATGCTGTGTCTCACCTAAAAAAATCTATTGGGCAGGCTCGAGGGTGCTATCTGCTATCCTCTTTTTATCAGCACGCTTGGAAAAGGTGCTGAGGAGGAGTGTGGA
This sequence comes from Bucco capensis, assembly GCA_013396975.1. NCBI lineage: Eukaryota > Metazoa > Chordata > Aves > Piciformes > Bucconidae > Bucco > Bucco capensis. The sequence goes on from VWZO01012053.1 coordinate 512,877, forward strand.
TGGAGCCCTCCCTGGATCTTCGTT
>VWZO01012053.1:513495-642765 GCA_013396975.1 Bucco capensis
CACGGGAAAGTGTGGGGAGTGATACCCATGTTCCTAGAATCCTTGTATGGGTAGGATGAGCTCATTAGCCTTCTGACAGTCATCCTAGGAGAGGAACAACTCTGATTCCAAACCCGGGCAGATGGAGCTCGTTTAGCCCTGTGAGGCCTTCCATCTAAGAGAAGGACACTCTAATAAAACCTACGTCCTAAGGACTTGGCTGCCAGTGTCCAAGCTTGCTAGGCCCTGGCAGATGAACCTTAGGAGTAAAGGGTGGGTCCAGCTCTGCACATGCTGTGTCTCACCTAAAAAAATCCATTGGGCAGGCTCGAGGGTGCTATCTGCTATCCTCTTTTTTCTCAGCACGCTTGGAAAAGGCGCTGAGGAGGAGTGTGGATGGAGCTCTCGCTGGATCTTCGTTCGCGAAGCCTAGCCATACATACAGTATGGTGAGTATCCAGCTGGTGGGTTACCCTGACAGGGACAGAGGGGCAGGGTAGCTGGTTCTGTGCAAGTCTCAGTCAGATATGCAGAGCCCATTGGTTCAGGCACAGCTTTGCATGATCACAACTGCACTGCTTGATGGGTCAGCACTAGTCAGTCAAAAGCAGTGTAAACTGCTTCACCATGGCTGATTGATCAATTAATGACTCTTAAAAGCCTGAGCTTGCTCCTTGCACTGAACCATGAGTCCTAGGGTGCACGTTGCAAAGGCAATTAACTGTCCCTCAACAGAATCAGTTAGGCTCATTTGCTCTGGCTCAGTCCCAGCACCCTGCCGAGCACCGCAGAGCTACCCTCCCGCTTTGCGTTATTCCTCCCAGGGCTCTGAATTCCGGGAGGTTTATTAACTTCCTCAGCAGCACCTTGAGAGCAGAAAGCCAGCTTGAATCAGGGGCTGTGTGCCAAAAACTGTTGATCAGAGGGTGCTAGAGAGCACGGTGAGGAGACTGAATCTGTTCTCTTCTCAGCTCCATCTCATGCTGAATCCTGGCTGATTCCTGGGGTTCTTCTTTAGTATCTCTGCACTTTATTAACTATGAGTCATGTTTTGGGGGATTGACATTAGTTTGGTGTATAATAGAGAATAGATAATAGAGAATTTATCTGTAACATTTTTGGAGCTTACCTCATTGGCAGATGGAAGGGTAAGTGGTTCCTGAGTGACTTAATGCCCATGCAGTGATCTCAACCCTAATGCCTGTCTTGGAAATGACTGGATTACATCAGCTGTATGTAGGACATACAAGCCAGTACTGAGGTTGAGATTTAATCCAGTATTGAAGAAGCCCAGAACTTTTGTCAGAGACTGCATATAAAAGAATCACTTCCAGAAGTGAACAAAGGCACACCTAAGATGGTTATGCAGTCTGTTAACTATAACAGACAAAAGAAGTGTCCCTCCCTCCTCTCGGATACTGCACCCTCTGCAAAAGGAGGTGAGAACTTGCTGACCTGGCTGTGCCAGCTAGTCAAATATGCTATTAGATGCATGCAGATGTCAAGAAATTGAAGCAAGCTATTGTATCAGCCATTCTATGCAGCACCTGCATAAATCAAAGATCTCAAGACCAAGAAGTGAAAGTGTATCCTTCTATTCGTTTCTGACCTGCTTCATGTTAAGGAGTACTTCTTTCTTGTTCTGCCAGTGCAAGAAAGTGGAAAGAATGAATTTATGTGCTTGTGAAAAAACAGTTCTGATAATACTTTCTGAAACCTGAAAATGCATTCCCAAATTGGTCTTTTACGTTAGTAAGTGCTGCCAAAGTTATGGAAGTGCTTTCTGAGGCAACTGTTTTGTGTAGAAACCTGTTGCAGTAAACACTCTTCTGTTTTATTTCTGTTGCATACTTTTTGTGTTGTTATGTGCAATAGGGAAGGTAATAAGAAGAGTAAAAGAATAGCTGCTACAACAATTATGGCATTTAAGGAAAAGGGAAAACAGCAGTGAAACTGTAGCTAAGGAAATCTATTTGGTCTCTGTATTTCCTCGAGAATATCCAGCCTATGCATAACTCAGTGAAAGCAATCACAGCACTTGAATCATGGTCTGAAAATCCCTATTGCTATGGAAAAAAATGGGTACAAAATAGTTGTTTTAAACTGAGATACAACAACTTCTTTCACAAAACAGGACTAGAAAAAAAAAGTTTTTTCTTGTCTCAGCCTCATAATGGGGTTTGACTCCTCGTTGGATTAAGTTGATAATCTAAATCAAACCACCATCGACNCCTAAAAAAATCCATAGTGCAGGCTCGAGGGTGCTATCTGCTATCCTCTTTTTCTCAGCGCGCTTGGAAAAGGCACTGATGAGGAGTGTGGATGGAGCTCTCCCTGGATCTTCGTTCACGAAGCCTAGCCATACATACAGTATGGTGAGTATCCAGCTGGTGGGTTACCCTGACAGGGACAGAGGGGCAGGGTAGCTGGTTCTGTGCAAGTCTCAGTCAGATATGCAGAGCCCATTGGTTCAGGCACAGCTTTGCATGATCACAACTGCACTGCTTGATGGGTCAGCACTAGTCAGTCAAAAGCAGTTTAAGCTGCTTCACCATGGCTGATTGATCAACTAATGACTATTAAAAGCCTGAGCTTGCTCCTTGCACTGAACCATGAGTCCTAGGGTGCATGTTGCAAAGGTAATTAACTGTCCCTCAACAGAATCAGTTAGGCTCATTTGCTCTGGCTCAGTCCCAGCACCCTGCCGAGCACCGCAGAGCTACCCTCCCGCTTTGCGTTATTCCTCCCAGGGCTCTGAATTCCGGGAGGTTTATTAACTTCCTCAGCAGCACCTTGAGAGCAGAAAGCCAGCTTGAATCAGGGGCTGTGTGCCAAAAACTGTTGATCAGAGGGTGCTAGAGAGCACGGTGAGGAGACTGAATCTGTTCTCTTCTCAGCTCCATCTCATGCTGAATCCTGGCTGATTCCTGGGGTTCTTCTTTAGTATCTCTGCACTTTATTAACTATGAGTCATGTTTTGGGGAATTGACATTAGTTTGATGTATAATAGAGAATAGATAATAGAGAATTTATCTGTAACATTTTTGGAGCTTACCTCATTGGCAGATGGAAGGGTAAGTGGTTCCTGAGTGACTTAATGCCCATGCAGTGATCTCAACCCTAATGCCTGTCTTGGAAATGACTGGATTACATCAGCTGTATGTAGGACATACAAGCCAGTACTGAGGTTGAGATTTAATCCAGTATTTTAATCACTCCAGGACAGAAGCCCAGAACTTTTGTCAGAGACTGCATATAAAAGAATCACTTCCAGAAGTGAACAAAGGCACACCTAAGATGGTTATGCAGTCTGTTAACTATAACAGACAAAAGAAGTGTCCCTCCCTCCTCTTGGATAATGCACCCTCTGCAAAAGAAGGTGAGAACTTGCTGACCTGGCTGTGCCAGCTAGTCAAATATGCTGCTATTAGATGCAAGCAGATGTCAAGAAATTGAAGCAAGCTATTGTATCAGCCATTCTATGCAGCACCTGCATAAATCAAAGATCTCAAGACCAAGAAGTGAAAGTGTATCCTTCTATTCGTTTCTGACCTGCTTCATGTTAAGGAGTACTTCTTTCTTGTTCTGCCAGTGCAAGAAAGTGGAAAGAATGAATTTATGTGCTTGTGAAAAAACAGTTCTGATAATACTTTCTGAAACCTGAAAATGCATTCCCAAATTGGTCTTTTACGTTAGTAAGTGCTGCCAAAGTTATGGAAGTGCTTTCTGAGGCAACTGTTTTGTGTAGAAACCTGTTGCAGTAAACACTCTTCTGTTTTATTTCTGTTGCATACTTTTTGTGTTGTTATGTGCAATAGGGAAGGTAATAAGAAGAGTAAAAGAATAGCTGCTACAACAATTATGGCATTTAAGGAAAAGGGAAAACAGCAGTGAAACTGTAGCTAAGGAAATCTATTTGGTCTCTGTATTTCCTCGAGAATATCCAGCCTATGCATAACTCAGTGAAAGCAATCACAGCACTTGAATCATGGTCTGAAAATCCCTATTGCTATGGAAAAAAATGGGTACAAAATAGTTGTTTTAAACTGAGATACAACAACTTCTTTCACAAAACAGGACTAGAAAAAAAAAGTTTTTTCTTGTCTCAGCCTCATAATGGGGTTTGACTCCTCGTTGGATTAAGTTGATAATCTAAATCAAACCACCATCGACTTGCTGACTTCAATTGCAACAGTATTTTTAATTTGATTGTTGTATTATCTCAGTTTTAATTTAATAAGTAATGGTTTTTCAGTCTTAATGTGTTTGTTAAATCTTTATATTTGCCATCTAAATTTCTTCTAATATGCAGTGAGGAAAACTGTACAGAGTAATTTGTTCTTTCAGGCTGTATCTGTTTCAGCATGTCAAGAGCGAAAGTAATAACAGCTGTAGTATTTGTGTGCCAGTTAGTTGTCCTCCTTCTAATGAAAATACTCAAGAATAAAGGAACTGAGAGGAAGGAAACCTCTGTTGAGAAGAGAAAAAGTTCCCAGTGAAAATGAAGAGATCAGCAGACAGAAATAGTTAATACAGATGACTTTGGGGAAAATTCCCTCTCATGAAAAATAGTCAATATATTGGGAGCAAGTGAGATGACAGTACTTGATTTGCCATGGTGCATAACAAGAAGTGAATTCACCCCACAATTCTCATGCCTTAGTTTTGAAAAGTTACTGCTCTGATGGCTTCATTTGTCTACTTCTGTGGACCCTGAACTACTGCTGTGAACAGAATCAAGCCCTAATTGCTCACAGCTCTCAACGTGACTGCTCCAGTCATCAAGACTATTACCACCTTTTCATCTTCCTCCTTTCCATGATTCAGGAAGCAACATATACTGTACATTTTGTTTTCCTGAACAGCTTTTCCCCAGTTTACTGTGCTTTTCTACAAAGGAAGATTCTGATTAACCAGGTCTCAGAAGATGCACCAGAATCAGATGGGTTTCACTGCTACTTGCAGCTTAGATTTTTAAGCCAAGGAGCACTGAGAACATAGAAGTGGAAATGTGCTTTTCATGACAGTTAGCCTGAGTTCGTTATGACTAACTTGGGCACTATTAATGACAGTTATTTTTGATGACTATCTCTGAGGAATGCACCTTTATTGATTGTTTGCAAGGAGTTGCACACATGCAGTTCCTTGCAGTTAGTGCTAGTTGATTGCTGCTGTCAGGAATTACATCTCATGTTTTGGATTATAAACCAGGTTTTAGAGAATTGCCCCCAGGCTTTTCAGTGACTCTTCTTACTACTAACACAAGTGAATCAGCTGTTAGCTGAGCTTTGCTAATGTGCACCAATAATTGGTCCAACAGTGCTGCTCAGTACTTACTGGCACCTCCTGCAGTTCTGCCTTTGGTCATTTAGCAGCCCATGCATAAGTCATGGAAAGGGGAGAAACCTATTAGTGAGTATAGCTGCCATCAGTTTTCATTATGAGGAGTTCCCTCCAAAGGTAACTTCAGTTTTCTTCAGCAATGGCTCTTTTGGCTCTTGGCTTTTGTTTTGTTTTGATTTGTTTGAGGTTTTGTTGTTTTGTTTTTGTTTTATGTACTAGAGGCACTGCTGGTGCTAGAGGAAATAAAAACCACAGCTGTCTGGGATTAAAGAGCATCAGACATTTCAAAATTGGAGATTTGAGCAGGTTGAAGAAGAGTTTGAAGAAACAAGGAGAATAACTGAATGAAGGAGGTTATTCAAAAAATGACTAGAAGGGAACCTCTTCCCTTTTCTGAAGATGTATTTTAAAAACCTATTTCTTTGTACAACTGAGATTTTTTTGTTTGTTTTGTCTCATCTAGGCTAAAGGTCAATCATTTAATGATCTCTGGAGAAGCCTTCCTCTAAATCCAGACTATTAAAATGATGTATCTGATTGTAGTTTCTTTATATACAGAAGTGGTTAGGTCAGTGGCAATAATGTACCAAATAATTGTAATTAAAGTCAAGTGGAAACAAAGGAAAAGCAGAAAGTTGAGAGTGCTACATTAACCTGCATTGCTAGCCCAGGTCCACTGTGGAATCTTTTAAAAAAGTAGCATTTGTCTGGGTGCAGACAAATGCTGTGATTAATAGCAGAAATTTATTCTTGTCTCATTCGTTTTGGATTATCCTTATTTGTAAGATGAGCAATTGAAAGGACCTTGATCAAGAAGTATATATTTAAATTGTTTGCTGTTTAATGGAAGAAAGAACAGAGATCAAAGGATAAGCTAGTTGTACCTGAGAGAAATGAATCAAGATAAGGGAATGCAATGATTAGTGAGATTTTTATCTGTGGAAAGAAATCTAAACCTGTTCATTCAGATTCCAGTCCACTTCACCTGTACCACTTAGTGAGACAAAAGCTTAATTTTTACATTTGTATACAGGAGAAAATCTGCATTAATTTGGCATTTCCAAATGAAAAACCAAGTTCCTTTGTGGGGCAGCAAGTTCACTGCAGTCTTCAGCTGCAGACTTGGGAATAGCAGGGCTGATGAATTCACAGAAGTAATAACCCCTTTGTGAGTGACAGCAGAAGAAACCCTGAATGCATACTAAGGCATTGCTGCCTGTCCTGTCCTTAAGAATTGTTCAATATTTTTCTGAACAAAACCAGCTTGGAGGCTAAGTTAATGGGAATTATTTTCATACGTATATATATAGAGAGAAATGTAAGTTTATACATGCACACTTTGTACTTACATTTAAACACTTCTGTGATTACAAGAATAAATATGTCACATTCCTGCATTCTCCTGTTGCACCTGATGACATTTCAACACATTTGGTTTTGTGGATACCCTTTGCCAATTGCTAGAATTCACTCTGATAACTATAGTAGATTTTTTCCAATAGAAGCAATTTAGAATCGTAGAATTGTCAGGGTTGGAAAGGATCTTAAAGATCATTTAGTTCCAACCCCCCTGCCATGGGCAGGGACAGCTGCCACTAGATCAGCTTGCTCAGATCCCCATCCAGCCTGGCCTTCAAAACTTCCAGGGATGGGGCTTCCACCACCTCTCTGGGCAACCTGATCCAGTGTCTCACCACCCTCTTGGTGAAGAACTTCTTCCTAACATCCAACCTACATCTACCCTTCTCAACCTTATGTCCATTACCCCCAGTCCTATCACTGCCTGACATCCTAGAAAGTAGTAGTAGAAGCTACAAGTGTATAGTGGCTGTTGCAAAATGGGCCCCATTAGGAGTTCTACATCTAGTACTCAAAAATTGTCTTTTAAAATGAAGGTTTTATCAAAACAACAAGCACAAACCCCAAACCCCTTATAATTAGGCTTTCAGATTGGTGGTAAGTTTGTTGTTGGTAAGTTTGAGAAAAATTAATCAAATCAATGTGGCATTTAGAGGCCAAACAGTGTGCGTGGAACAGTCTTACTTATTTGGATATTTACAGCTCAAACTTAAGTAAAAGTTAGGGGGTTTTAAGCCTCTGTTAGTTGAACCAAATAAGCAGCAGTAGCTCAAGAGCAGCTGAAACAGTGAAATGGGAGAACAGATAGTGTTTATCCTACTTTGAAACTGCAGTTTACTGACTTTAGCTTCCCAGGGTAAACAAAAGGTATTAGGTCATTAGATCCAAATGTGGTGGGTGAGAGGATGGGATATATTCAATATACCTTATATTCAAATGCTGTTGCCAAATCCTCTCTTCTCCAAATCCATCTCTTCTATGGGCCACATGGAGAAAGTTGAGCTAAGAGAGTTATGGTGACTCTATTCTACCTTAAAAGCCTCTTGCATTGACGTAGGTCACTGCAGTATTTGAGCATCTGGAGAAAAGCCCAGGATGAGGGTGAATATTCTTCCTGTACTGTGGAAACAATTGGAAAGGAGAGTCTTGAAATACCACCACTTGTTTATTGCCTGGATCTGAGTTAGGATCTGTGTTAAGAAGTATCTCACCCAAGGCTGTTCATTTAACTCATCAGATATTCAATGCACTCTAAATGTGATTTAAAAATTAATTATCTCACCATTTATTTGTGTAATCCAAGACCCAAATTACTAACTGGTTAGTCAAATTTCTTGGTTTCATTGATCCTCTGACAAAAAGTTAATCTTTTGCTATTCCCCATCTCAAACCAAAGGGTTTTTTTGAAGGGTCAGAAATATTATCCAATCTTCAACCAATAGCTACAGAATACTTTGCATTTTTCCTTTCCTTTGTATGCATGCCATAGAAGAAGTTCATAACAATATACCTTTAGGAGGTATAGGCAAGAAAATATAAGATCATGATTCTGCCAACCGAGTTGGCTAAGCTAACTAAAAGTCCACAGTGGAGGAAATTTCTGTTTTCTTTAGTCTTTACAATAAATTCCTTATTGGGTTAGATCTATGCAATCTTGTCTAGGCAAATGATCAATAAATATGTTCAGATAAAAAGAACAGAATATTCTCAGTCTTAGGCCTACATGTGCAGCTAGGTGGGCCATTGGTACTTTTGTCATGTAGGTGCCTGTCTCATGGAAATGTCAGATGTTGATTTCTGCAGTTTGAGCTAACATGGCTTTAAGCCAGTCACCTAGAGATAGAGCTCTCTCTTGCCCTGAACCACTCTTGCATATATCTTTAATATCATTCCTCTCCATAATATACTTCTGTGTTTTAGGAATAAATCTTCCAGCCATGGGGAATTTACAAATAAAACATCCTTCACATTGAGGACATTTCTGGTATTAGCTCTGTCCCTTATTATCCTACTTAGATGTGAAATTGTAATGCTTAGTTGTACATGGTAAAAGGAGGAAATTCTATTTCCATTTTCAAAAGATGAAACTTTCTGGTGCATTGGCTGGGACTAAACTTGAGGGTGGTAAATTTTCAACGTGTTATGTAGGGACTTAGCTCCATGACTCATTAACATTAATTCCCATCTGTAAATAATTTTGAAATACTTTAACTAGCAGGGGAGCTATTTCATCTTTTATACTTAGCAGATTGTAAAAATGTATGCTGAAACCATCTGGCCTTAGTGTTTTGATGGACTTCAGACTTTTAACAGCCAGTCTGATTTCCTTCACTGAATTGGGGTTTTCTAATCCCTGGCTCAATTCTCCTTCCAAACTAGGTAATACCATGTTGCTATCTGCTTGTCAATCAATCCCTATCTCACCAATTGAGATAAATAACAGAGTTGCTATAAAAACTTAGGAAGGCCTTAGGCCTAATTCTCGTTCACACTAAAGTTACTTTACACTACTCTGCTTGCTCATTTACTGGGTGTAAATGAAATTTATTGCCTCAGCAATATAAAGTGACTGTGACATAAATGAGAATCAGATCCCCTATGTTCAGAGCAGCTAACAAGTTCAAATTGCTGAGTACTATTTCCCCACAGGAGCTAACGTCCTAGGATTTCAATGCATATAAAGAATGCAACAAGCCAATTAAAAATGAAGATATTAAACAAGAAATTGAATGGTTATTTCTAAGGTCTGTTTAGAGCTGATTTTTTTTCCAAACAATGGGACTGATTAAGCCTGGCTGTTACAAACATGCTGACTTCATCTAAAGTTCATCCCTGTGTGAAGTTTGGGTATTTGCCTCAATACAAGCAGTATTACCTCAGTATTATCTGGAGAAGGAAGATTGTATTTCAGAGGTGCATGCAGAAATCCCTGATTCACCTGATGGAACTTTCCTTCCAGGGACTGTCACTGAGATTCAACAATTATTAAGTAGTGATGCACAACAGTGTGTTTTGACAGTGGGTGAGTGGGGGGATATTGTCAAAGGTAACTTGAAACTGTAGTTACCAAAAATGCCAAAGCAGACACAGCTACCTCACACCTTTTCCCATTTCTGAAGTCGTGTTTTTTATTGCCTAAAGACTCAAAACACAGTTTCTGTTGTAATACCCCATAATGCCTGTGAAGATCAAGCTGATGCTGGTCTATACTAAGGAAGATATTCAATGGCAAGCAGACTGTGGAATGGGCAATTCCAGTTTAGACAAAGGTCAGTCATCCTCATGCTCTTCTTATACCTCTGTTATATCAGCATGAATACCCACTTTGATGTGAAGTCCACATTCCTGCCCCCTCCTGCTTTCTGTTTGGTCTGTTACATTAAATCACTACAAGGATTTTTTTCAGGGTCCAGAACTAAAACAGAGTTTGGTTTCAGACCAACCCACACGCTAATAAAGAATTGTTCTATTGTGGACACCACAGACACAAGAAGACTGATTTGCTAATACATGAATCCTTATATGCCATAAGTAAATTGTCCTCTGTGCTCAGTTCACTACTTCAGACCTATAAATCTTATGCCTAGTCTTCTCTCACCAGCTGCAAGTCAGCTGATTTCAATCCCACCTTCACCTTGCTAAAGAACATAGGGAATGTAGTGTATATATATCATCTTATACAAAGATTAATAGCCTCCTGTGGTTGCTAAATAACAGCCTGGTTGTCTAACACAACAAGGTGTGCATGTCATAGTCCAGATCCCTCAACTGCTACAGCAGCATTTTTACTGTGGTGGTTTTGCACTACTCCTCACACTAAATAGCTCGTGAGGCTGGATCCTCTAAAGGAAAACCTATGTGTTTCTTCTCTTGAATTTTAAGTGTAGGAGCAGGCATGTTCCTGTTGTCAAAAAAACCCAAAAACCAACACATCAGAAAGCTTTGTGTCATCTGAAAGTGAATTTTGCACTATTCTAAGGGAGACCTATGCCTAAAATTACTTTGCTGATTTTTTAAATGAAGGGTAAAAATAATCCTACTGCTCCTGTGTAAAGACATAACAGGCTTTATGGGTGCTAATAAACAATCCTCTTCTTATTCTTTTGCATTGAACATTTTGATTTACAGCAATGTAATTGAGAGTGGAATATTTTCCCACTTCTCCGTTCAGATAAATCATTGTAAGTAGTAAAATATTTTTGAGATGTTGCTCCTGCTATCGTAACTCTGTTTTTGCTATGAGAAAAAGAATGTATATAAATGTTTTAGAGCAAAGTTGATCATCATATATTACTTAGGCAGTTATGATTAGGTTGGTATATGTTAAAACATTACAACATTATTTAATGTTGTGGTGAATGCAGGAATTACTAGTGCCATCTATTGTTAGAAAATGTAGACTTGTAATGTTAATTTGCATATTCTATGGTAAAATAGCATTAAAAATTTAATATTTCACTGAGTTTTATTGCAAAAATGAAACAGTTTATTTAATTGCATGGTTGGAGTGTTTGTACTTTGCATTCTTTGAAATTTGTCTATCTTCAGAAAGAACATCCCTGGGTTTTATTTTCATTACAATCTTGCATCTGAAACCAAACTCTGTTGTAATTCTGGACCCTGAAAAAAAACAACCTTGTAGTGATTTACTGTAACAATAGGAGAGAAATTAAATTTTCACTTGCTGGACATGGTTAATTTAGAATTGAAAATCTTCAAAGGTGCACAGGAATTTGAGCCTGAACATCATATTCCAAAGCAGTGCTGTGATGCAAAAGTCTCTGTTTCACTAACTGAGAAACTTAGAGCTAGATTTAGACTGTTTCTTTTACAGCTTTGTGGTGTTTGAAAAGTAGAGGCCCAGCCCTTACAGGCATGTGAGATATCTGGGCTGTCAATGCAGGGAGAGGGTGAGCAGCTCCAAAGACCTCAGAGGATCTTAATGTGGTTCCTACCTTTCAGCACTGGTGCAGAGGAAAACCTCTGATGGACAAAACTGATAAAGCAGACTAAAGAGAGATTAATTTCCTCAGTCTCAGCATGCTTGGGAGCTGTTGCCTTGGTAGTCACAGTGGTAATTCTTTTCCTGAGGGAAAGGTGAGAGCTGTTCTGCTGCCAGGGGAAGCACAGAGGTATTGATACAGCACACACAGGACTCTGTAGTCTCTGGATACCAAACCAGGTGATATTTTACATGGTGACATTTGAATGATGATGCCTCACTATTATTTTCCTGTATCACAACTGTTCACTGTGGCTGCTGCATCACCACACAGCATAGAAAAAAGCTTTGTCAAAAGATGGGTCAGTTGCACTCTGGGAGTACTAACCTGTCTCAGCAACACCTCTAAGCCACACAGCTTATCACTGTGCTTTTTGGGGCACTCTTGTTTTTTGGCTGCTGTTATTATATAACAAATCATAAAAAGATTGTAACTATAGGAAGTTGGCAGGGGCTGACTACGTCAACAGGTACATTTGAAAGATAATGACATGATCAGAATAAATCCAGTCTAGCTAAATCTGTTTAAAATCAGACTAAAACTCAGCTATGTCCCCACAGCAATCCATTCCACCTTGGTCTAATCCTTTACGCACTTACATCTGATGGTGGTGGGTTCACTGCCTGTCACTTCATGCCCCCAGGCACAGTCTGAAAATCCCTTGGGGTCTCCTGTGGCCNTTCATGCCCCATTGCAATTCCCACACAGGCAGGCATTTCTCTGACTCAACCCAAATTCCCTAAACATACCCCAATTTTCAGACATGGTGAGGTCACAGCTAATGCACCGTTGTGTAGCTAGCCATACAAGGATCATATGGAAGAAAAGACAAGCAAAACCTAAATAAAGGTTTGTGGTTAAGGCAATTACCCAAGAGGGAACCTATCTTTGGTTTCTAGATGAGCCTTCTCAAACACATGCACCTTACATTAGAGCATCTTTGATTAAAAATCTGAGCAGCCTGGGCTCCCCCTGTATTCTAGCAGTGCCCCACACAATTCATGCTTTATCATTAGGAACTTAGGCAGTTTGTTTTGGATTTGGGTTTTTTTTTGTGTGTTTGGTTTTTTTTTAACATGTTTACTTCCTAAGAAGGGAAATTTAAACTTTGAAAAGTTATTCTATTTCCCTACTTCTGACAGGAGTCATTTTAAAAATTATAAATTAATAATGTAAGAAAGAATAGCTATATCATAGAATAACCAAGATAATGAAAAATATTCTAGTTCTGCATGGCAAAATGGCTTCCTTATGACAAATCAACATTGCTGTTTTGCTTGGGGTAAATCACTCCATAAGAAAAATGTAACATTTAAGTGTAGAATGATTTACTTTTAAGTTATAAACTGTATGTTTTGGCTTTAAATGAAATGTGAAATAAACTCTCATTGCCTCACAAATGTATTTTTTTCTTTTAGTTTTTGACACACAAAATATAACATTTTGGAATTTACACGGGTCTGTAATAAGAATAATAGCAAGACAAATAGGTATAGATTGAGAAGTTCAGCAGTTTGAGACTTTTCAGGTTGTTTTCCTCTGAAATTGATTTTGCAATCAGGTATGTCTTTGCTGTAATCTTGTTTATTTTAGAAAAATGTTCCTGAAATCCTGTTTTCCTGAATATGGTGGAAAATAAGAAACAGAAGACATATCTTTCACCTGATGACATTTTACTCCGAGCTTTCTGGTTTGGCTTGCTCCTGAGGTATACAACAATTAATTCTCTTGCTGTTTCCTGTGTGTTCCTTCTGCTATACACACATGCAGACACAGTAATTTCAGCTCAGGTCATATATTACCACTTAATCTAAACTTTGAACACAAGTCCTATGAGAAGCAGCTGAGGACTTTGGGCTTGTCTAGTTTGAAGGAAAGGAGGCTGAGGGGCAGCCTCATTGTTCTCTCCAGCTTCCTGAGGAGGGGAAGCAGACAGAGAGGTGCTGATCTCTTCTCCCTGGGATCCAGCAACAGGATGTATAGGAATGGTTCAAAGCTGCACCAGGGGAGGCTCAGACTGGACACTAGGAATCATTTCTTTACCAAGAGGTTGATCAAACACAGGAACTGTCTTCCTAAAGAGGTTGTCGATTCCCCAAGCCTGTTAGTGTTTAAGAGGCATTAAGACAATGCCTTAATAACATGTGTTAACTTTTGGTCAACCTTGAATTGGTCAGACAGTTACAGTATCACAGTATCACAGTTGGATTAGATGATCATTGTAGGTCTGGTTGTGATTATGCTGTTGTTTTGTCTACTGACTTAATAAAAAGAAAATTATTTTAAACCAGAAATATAATGGTACATAAGTACCTAAGAGTCAGAATCAGACTGAGGTTTCTTTCCCTGCCAGGAAAGATTGTCTTTGTTGCTTGACCATTCATTTATTTTCATAAGTGATAGTGCCTCATGAAACCCATGCAATGGCCCTTGCAGAATGATCTGTATTATCCTCCTTTTCCTGTATTTCAGAGTGTGCAGCAATAATGTTGCTGTCCCTGAGCATGTGGCAATGGCTATCTGCTCTAGTTATATGCTACAGAACAGAAGATAAGATGATTTTAAATTTGTAAGCTATCTGCTAGGTTGTAGAATTTAATTTGCAAGACCAAACTTCTGCAATATTGTGTTTATATTGCAGTGCCATTTACTGTTTAATAGAAACATTCACAATGCCCTAGTTCCATCTGTTATAAATAGTGAAGGCTGATAAACAGTATGCAAACACAAGATGCAGCTTTCTGGCAAATTATGTTTAGTACAGCCCCTAAACATAAAGCAAGATTTATAATATTTGCATCTCCCTCTTTTCTTGTGTGTGTTTTTTTCCCTTTTACTCTACAGTAATTACTCTAGAGCTTTCAGTAGATATATAAATAACATTCAAAGTTTTACATTAAATTATTGTTTGAGAAGACAGGGACAAGTATAAACACACACACACATTTCACACCTTCAGTTGTACTGCAGTTACAAATCTTCTTATGGCTGCTGAAGTTTTGATGTAACTACTTGCAAATGCAATTATTTTTATCAGACAAATACAGTTGAAAGGCAAACCCACACACTATTATGCACTGTGTGAACAAAACTCTTCAGTTTTCAATTAAGAAAATTGAGATGAACCAGATGACTAGCAATAGACTTACAAAGGGCTCTTGGATGAATAACCACAAATGAAACCACTGCTGTTCCCTGCTCCTGGGAGAAAGAGGGAAATGATGTAGCAATAGGGCAAGAGAGTCACTGAACAAGACTGTTGGTAGAAGGTGTGGGTGAGGTGTGGTAGCAAAAGAAAGTTCCTGGTAATGCTGTTTGGTGTGATATTCATCTGCCAAGGCTGAAACCCAAATTATTCTACACAGGCAGAGCAAAACAAACTTGCAATCTGAAACAGCTGAGAGAGTCTGCAGGAACACTTGAAAAGACAGAGTTTAACTAAGTTTATGTCTTCTTTTGCTCAGGCTGGGTGCTGGCAAATGAGTTGTGCATCCACTCAAAAGAGGAAGAAAGATTATTTTGTTTGTTTCATTTTTTGAAACAGATACATTTCAAAAGACTTAACTTGCCAGAGTCACTGCTGACAGTCTTTAAGGATAGTGGATATTTCCTCCTCTGCAAAAAATGTTTATTTTCCAGTTGAGTTGCCTGACTTTGACTTAACCAAACCCCTTCCAGGACATATCCACACCATTTCCTGGGTGTGTGAGCAGATCATGTTATAGACTGGCCTTGTTGAAAGCTAAGCTAGAACACTTGCTTTTGGGAAGAGAAGATGTAAAAAACTCTGGGATGAGTTTTGGACATCCCTCTTCAATTATGTTTGATCTTGGAGTGATTAGCAGAAGGAGATATACTCTTTAAGGCAAAAACTGTATTATGGAATAAACCTCTGCTTCCCAGGCTGTCACTCCAGTGCAAGGCACTTCTTCCACATCCACAGCCTTAGCTGAGCAACCCACAGTGCTCACATATTCATGGTTTCAGCTTTTGTTTTCCTCAATGTTTTAAGTACTGACTTCTGAAGTCTTTTTCTCCTGTCAGTATAGGGACATGACTTTGATGAGAGCTTCAAACTAGAGAGCAAAATGGAAAGATATGTATATTTACAATGCAATGTAACTGTAATTTAATACATTAACATGTTTATTTCTGACTTTTTGCTCCAATATAATATGTTTGATTTCTGCAATAAAAGTGCAGTATTTTAGATACATCAGGTCAGAACATATAATGGGAAAGTGACTTTAATCTGGAAGGTAGTAAAGTGTCAAGTAAAAAGATTTCCATCAGAAAAACAGAAACTTACAGAAAATGCAGCTCCCTTATCCCTCTGGCCATTGTTTCTTTATATTCCAGAATTGTTAAATGTGCACTCTCCCCACCCTTTGTTTGTGACCTTTCTCCTAAGGACAGGCATTTTCTTATCTTTTTCTTCCTGGAGTCAAGTTAATTTAATTTACTGATCATATCAAAGGCCTAATTCTTATGTATGTGTATTTCACTGGATTATTTTAACTGGGTGTAAAAGAATGGTAAGTAAAGATAATAGGATGATTCATTTGAACACAACAGGTACAAATTAAGTTGTTAACTATATTATATACATTGCATTGCTTATCATGTCTGATAAGCAAGCTCAATAACATTTAGCTTTAGTACATCTTGTAGTTTCATCATGTACATAACTTTTTGTAGCAATTGTTAGTTGCAATCAAAGCAAAAAAAAAAGGCTCCTGGTTCAGAAATTGGTTCTGTCTGTGCTTCCCTTTCCTCTCAACCATGTGCCCTTCACCTGCTATGGGGAGAAGTTAGTGTTTTATGCAGCAGCTACTACTGCATTGCTAGAAATTATATCATGGTCTATATGAGGAACTAAAACTGATCCTAAAACTGTGAAGAACTGAAAGTAATGCTAGTTTACCATACCAGGTTGTAGTGTAAAGTGAAGTAGTTTAGTTCATACAGGAGAAACAGGATGATCCAAGAAAAACAGGATGGACAGATGAGATGGACATTCAGCTCTTGTCCCTAGAATAGCTTTTTATTTCTATGAATCAGCACTCTGCTAATAATTGTTGATCCTGCCAGGTATCATGTAAGGTCTGCATTAAGAGGTCTGAATTTTGAGCCTTCATTACAGCATCATTTCAGTTCTGGCACTGAATAAAGCCAGTGGAGCTAATTAATTAGTCATAGAGTCAGTCATTTCGACTGGAAAGAATCTCTCTGGAAGGAACCTGGTCCAAGGCACCATTCAGAGTAGGTCTGGCATGTTGCTCACTTCACCCAGTCAAGTTTTGAGTATTTCTAAGGGTGGAGATTCCTCAGCCTCCCTGGGCAACCTCTGGCTGCTTACTCTCAATAAAAGTAACTTTTTTTTTCTCTTAATATTTTGTCAGAATTGACTCTGTAGCAGTTTGTGCTCACTCCATCTCATGCTTTCCCTGTGCACCCTCAAGGAGAGTCCAGCTTCATCTTGCCTATACTCCTCAAGAGTCATTTGTAGAGATCAACTGCCCCTAGCCATCTCTAAGCTTCTTCTCATAACTCATGTGTTTCAGGTCCTAATCACCCAAAGTAGATAAAACAGTGTATCTAAATTTGTACATTGAACACTCTTGGAATTCAAGTCCTAGGCATACAGCAAACTTATCTTTGTGTTTAGGAGACAGGAGAGACAAAACAAATTACAAGATTTATCCTTCCATCATGGCTAGGCTTTGCGAACGCAGCTCCGGGGAGGGCTCCATCCACGCTCTTCCCAAGAGCTTTTTCCAAGCGCTGCTGGCTGCAAAGGCCAATTTGGGACAGACCAGAGCGGTTGCAAAAGGCACAGCACAAGGACTCCTCAGGAGGTAGAAGCTGCAAGCCACGATTCTTTCTCCGCTGTCTTTTCTCCTCCAGAGTGATCCTGCGTGCCTGCTCCAAACCATCGGCAGCATTAACACTAGTGTGTGTGCAGAGCTGCTGAGTGGAGGCCAGAGGAGAGCAGTTCAGGGGAGCAATATGGCCAAGGAATACTTGAATACTGCATATGAAACTCTACCAAAAAACCAAAACTCAAACAAACCCAATGCATACAACTTCAGAAGAGAATAGAGAGGAGTGTCTCGAACCTAGGAAATAATTTCTCTCTCTCCTTTTGGCTACAGGTAGATGCAGAGAAACATTTAAATCACCCAAGGAAAGCTATTAAGATAATCATGAGCTATAATCTCTGCACTTCATCTTTCTTTGATGTTCCTAGTCAGACAAGTATTAGGCTTCAGTTTGATGTGATTTCTTCTAGAAAGCCCTCTCTTCTTCACTGGGACTCTTCCTGCTTTTCAGGACTGGGCTCTTCATCCCTGGAGCTATTCCATCACTCCTGTAGTAGCTTACTATGTGCATCCCTCAGCCTCCTTACACAACAGATTGCAGTAAATCTTCAATGTAATATCCCTTTTTTTATGAGGCATAGAAATAAGCTTTCCTCCAGTAAGTGATACTTCCTCAGCTTCCTAAAAGAGCAACCTAACTTGAGAAACCTAAAATAAATTGTATGTGTGCTCTGTAGAAATCCTCTAAACAAATAAAACTGAGAGGCATTTTATAGTAGTAATAATTTCTTACTTGCAAGTGTTTCAAAAGACTCCCACAGTAGCAGGTGTTAAGGAAATATCCATCTGTTCTTGTTTCTCTGCACAGAAGTATATTGAATAGATAGTGTTGAGGGTTGTCAATTAAATGGGTTAGCTGTGATTGTCACTTAAGGCATTCCTGATATTGAAATGAAAATGAAGACTATCTCTGGTTCTGTTGCAATTGGAGAATGTGATCAATGGTTCCCTGAAGAAATATCCTGTCAACGGAGGGCTTTTTAAATTATCTTCTGAAAACTGCTTCAGACTGAGCTGGAAATGCTGTATCAGCAGCATTACTGTTCTCTGAAAATATGGATCAGTCCCCAGCTGTTGCAGAGATGCTAATTTGATGAATAAGGTTAAGAGATCTGAAGCCTTTATACTACACTTGGAACTTATGTTTCTGCTTAAATATTGAAGGCTTTTCAGCTTTCTCCTCCATTGCAGAAAGTTATTTGAGACACTTCTAAGCAAGGCTTTAGAGTCTATAAACTTGAGTGCTATGGTATAAGACTGGAGGACTGGAGCTTCATCGATGCAGCAGTGAAATCAGCATGAGAAAGAAGAGATGCACACAAGCTGAGAAAAACAGCACAACGTTTTCAGAGGAGCAAGAGAAAATATATGGGGCAATGATATGAATGAATCTATGAAACATCCATGAAACTTCTACACGCTCCAGGGTGGTTTTATACCTTAAGTGTTTATATTTAAACTACTACATTGTGGTATATTCAGATCAGAAAATGCATCTTGGTGAGCAGTGAGAAAGTGTTAAGAATGAAAATTCCCTCTTTGCTCTTTAGCTTTGCTCTTTGGTATTCTCCCAATAAACAAGAGGAAGAAAAAAAAAGATCTTTTGCATGTAGCATATGTAACAACTCTAATATCTTTAGAATTAAAACTAAAATGATACCAAGTGAGGTATTAAGGCTGTTTATTAGTTTGTGATTTGCAATGGCTAATAGCTTCCACCCAAAAGTCTGCTAGCAGTACCTGGCTCAAATGCCAAAGTTTGATCTGCCCATTATGTTTTCACTTTTATTTCTATTTTCCTGCAATTCTTTGTTCTCTCACAAAGGCATGTTGCTTTAAGTCCTATGGGACATTTTGCTATTTGCATGTGAATTACTTGTTCTAGATACCTGGTATCCAAATATTCTTATTCCATGGTGGAGTAATTCTGCTATTGTCAATCGGAATGTTCATAGCTGAAGCTATCTGCAAAGCTTCAGGATCTTAGCTTTGAAGTCATCAGTTAAAAAATGATAATACAGAGCTCTGCATCTGTGAAAGAATCCTCCCAAACAAGTAAAAGCTGGCCAGCCTCCAGCTGGTATGGGATCATTCCAGATTTAAAGTCCTACCTTTAATGCAGTTATAAATATAAACCTTTGTGTGGTTTATGGAAGGCTTTTTTGTTGTTGTTGACTTTACTGAGCTTTTTAAATCTATGAAACTGTGAGTAGAGGAAACTGACCATTTTAGCAGATAGCTTGCTAGTAATTTTGCAGTTGGTAAGTGGTAAAATGATGAGAATATCAGTTTGATCCAGGAAAAAAATCCAGCAAACAAATTAAAAAAAATCCAACCCACCCTGCCACGATCTGGTCACCAGAGCTTGCAATATACTAATTTGTTTGATGTAAAAGTATAGATTGTGTGCTAGGATTGTTTCAGCACTAGGCAGTTTGCTAAGCCACCTGCCAGGTTAAGCCACTCTAATAATGTCACCATGGTAATAGTGCTGGCGTCAGCGTGACAAACTGATTTGTGCAGCCAGATTGGGCACCTCAATGCATTAACTGGAGCTGGTAGGAAATGCTTGGAAATAAATATGTAAAATAGGTATAAAAGGTTCTTTTAGATTGTTTACTGTTTTGCCTCAGGCACTATTTGTTAACAGCAGGCCACCCTGTTTACAGGGCTGAGTGAACCTGGTTGTGAGCACTGAAATAGATAACAAACTGCTGGTAGATTCTGCTTTGCTGCTTTGCTTTTTGTGCTTTGATGGAAAACAACTGTTTCATTTTTAGAAAGAGAAGTGAGTTAGTCCGTGCTTATGTATCTGCTGATGTAAACTTGAGACTTAAAATGCAGAAAACCTGAAAACAGACAAACCCCAAAAAACATGGAAGTTTTAATTAGGCTCTATAAAAGTGGTCAGTGAGTTGGTCATGGTGTTGCTACTACATTTTATCCCTCTTCTCCCCTGTTGTTTTCCATATGCTTTTCCTACACACACATTTACTGTCCCTCTCACATTTGCCTTTCATATGACCCTCAGTTATGTGTTCTCCTCACACCTCTAATTTGCAGCTACTGCTCCACAAATAATGGGTCTGGGTTTTTTTTCCAGAGAGGCAATGATCTGATGATATACTGTCTCCAGCATCAGTGCTGACTTAATTAATTTCCACCATTTGTCAACACAAGTGGTGCAGGACTGTAAGGTGAATCACATCAGAAAAGAAATCCACTTTGAAGTAAAAATCTAAGCACTTCTCTCCAACTTCCTTTTTTTCATCTGGGCACCTGGTTCACACAGTACTCCATAAGCATATGTAAATATAATTAAGGGAATGCCTCAGTGAATTTTATAGAGGGTGGTACAGAATACTGATTATTTCTGATTTTGTGGACAGATAGGGGAAAACAGAAACTCATGAAATCTATATTCACTCTTTATGCCAAAAGGCAATTTGTATGAGGAAAAAAAAAGGAGTCTTTAATGACCTCTCTGTACATTTTTATGTGTTTGCTTACTAGCAGCATTACTTGAAGCATTGTTTCATGATAAGAAAATGTTTTCACTCATTGCATCTTATTTTATTGGTCTGAATTCCAGTTGACACAGGTAGCCCAAATTGTTGCTCTAGGCTGTGGCCCAGTTGTTGCCAACTTTTCTTTATCCTCTCAATTTTTTGTTGTCTTCCTCTAGAACTTTTTCTTCTCTCATTTCTCTCTTTTTTTCTCCTTTTGCTCATTTTTCATAGTGAGTGCCAGTTCTCAACGGTTCACTAATTTGCCAGACAGCACTGTGCTTTCTGGAGTGTATTTGTGTCACCCAAGCTGTCAACTGTTGGATTCTGCATAGAGTAGTTGCTGAATTAGGATATGTATTTGCTTCCGAACTGAATCAGGATTTTTTTTCTGTAGGTTGTGGAAATGTGTTGGGTTTGTGTCTGGTGGAGTTTTGGTAGCAGAGGAGGGGGCAACTGGTATGGTTCCTGTGAGAAGCTTCAAGAAGCTGCCTGGCTCCAAGCTGGACCCACCTCTGGCCAAGCGCTTCTGCGATAACAGTAAGAGGGCTGCAGCTGCTGGGCAAGTGCCTTTCTTTTGGGGAGCTCCTTTCTTTTGGAGGGGAGTAGGACATGAGTGAAAAAAACATTGGAACACCACGGTCAGTGAGGAAGGCGCAGAAGAGGAATGCCAGAGCAGCCATTCCCCTTTGGCCCATGGTGAGATGGCAGGCTGAGCCCTCAGGGATCAATGGTGGAGAAAAATCCCTTCTGCAGCCCACTGAGAACCCCATGGTGGAGCAGGGAACTGATCCCAAAGAAGGCTGTGACTCTGAGGGAGGCCTGAGCTGGAGCAGTCTGTCACTGGGAGGATTGCAGCCTGTAGAAGGGACCTGTGCTAGTTAGAGAAGTTTGTGGAGAACTGAATCCCATGGGAGGGATGCCATATTGCCCCAGGGGAGGACTGTGAGTTTTCCCCTGAGGAGGAAGGAGTGGCAGAAACAACATGGAACAGAAGGAGACATATTGCACCCTCCATTTCCTGTGCTACTGGTGCAGAGGAGGTAGCAGAGCAAGGCCCAGGAAGAAGGCGAGGGAAGGTGTATTTAAGATCTGGTTATATTTATATACTCTCATTCAGTTGATGTATTGGTGGTGGTTTTGTTCAACTTAAATTGATTTTGTTTCCCCAAGTCGAGTCTGTGTTTTGGTAAGTGAGCCCTCCCTGTCCTTTGTCTTCAGTCTCAAACCTCTTGTATTTTCTCCTCCCCATGCCACCAGAGTGGAGCAGGAGTGAGCGAGTGACTGCGTGGTGCTTTGCTGCCAGATAAGTGGGCTAAAATCACAATAGGAAAAAGTGAACTTATGCTTTTGTACTGAATTAAAGGAAGCACAGATTTTAAAACAATTGTTGCAAAGGGAGCACACTTGTGGATTTGGGGCAATGCAGCTTTTTCAGTCTCTGAAGCTCTTCCCTTTGCTCTTATGCCCCACTACTGTATTGGCTCCATTTGAAATATGTTAGGCACTCATGATAAATATCCAAGCCAGGGAAGATCAAAATGTCTACTTGCAAATAATGAGAAGTTGCTCAGGGCTTTAGCATTTCTGCTTCTTTTCATTCTACATCTTTGAGAACACCAGAATTTAGCCTAAAAGTTAGCTGACATGTATAATTGGAAAAAGAGTATTTTCCTCATAATAACTTAAAATATGTAAGGCTGCTTTAAGGATGATTCTGTAATTCCCTTCATAATTCTGCAGTTACTCAGAATAGAGAGCCCATTCTCTACTGAAAGAAGATTAAAAACCTATTGTGAAGATCAGATGATTCTCTCACATTCTTCTGTTTCTTGTGTTTTGCTAACAGGCAGGAAACAAGGAGCACTGAGGACAGAATAATAACTAAAATCAACAGAGAGAGAAAAGACACATAAATAAAAGCAGAAGCAGAAGAGAAAGGAACTGAATCATTGATAAGTGAAGGTCAGCAAATAGCATGCCCAGTTATTGCTTTCAATTGTTTGAAGTGTTGATTTTGCTGCTTCTTGCAAGTTCTTAAGAAATGTAGTTGTTTTTCCAAACTGCACTGGTTTGGGCCTGCAGCCTACAGGGGAAAAGCAGTGGTAGGCAAAAGCTACCATATCTCAGTAGGAAAGATGCATGATACAGTATATTTTCACTGCCACAAAATAACATGGAAACATTCTTGCCTGTTTAGTGTGTATTCAATCATGGATAGAAAGTCAACTGCTTAGCTGGAGCCTTGCATAGATTTCCAATAACTTGCTTTTCCTCAAGCACAAACATATAACAGCACTTGAGGAAAAACAAAGAGTGAGTCTTTTACAATCAAAAAATAATCTTTTCAGATTTCCATAAGAAAACGGCATTTGTTTTTAGGGTCTTTTTCTCCTAAGTCAAGTGCTGAGATAGATTGCTGGATCATTTATGCCCCAAACTGTTCATCTAGAGAACGCAGCACAGGAAGCCAAACCCCAAGGAGGGGAGAAGAAGCTGCATAATCTCTCGGTGCTCTCAGAGCCCTGTCAGGAGCATGCTGATTTCCAGATTTCCATCCAGTCCAGAAGGTATTAGTCTCTTAAAAGTAATCTTGTTAGAGAGGAGGCACAGCTGTTCAGGGCTGGGATGTTTACTGCAGCCTGGTGAAAGTCTGCAAAGCCATATGCTGTTTGATCCTTTGCTCCCTGGCTGTCTACCAATTCAGTGTCCAGAGGACCAGTGGATTGAGCTGTGCCAGAATCACTGACAAACAGAAGCCCTTCTGCTGGCCCTCAAGGGACCCCACCAGTGTCATAATTACATAAGATTACATTCCACTGTACTTAGTGATCCATTGTACCCTAGTGATCATTGCAGTGGTTCACCTGTGCTTTCAGATCTGAACTGTCTGCATTTTGATAAGCAGCCACTCACAGACTTGGCCATTGCTATAGTTTAGTCCTGGATATGGGCTAAATGGAGACACTTGCTTAAGATGACATATTGAGCAATCTTTCCCCTTTTATCCCCCATACCTTTTTAAATAGCTATAACATACCTTGAACATACGTAACATCTCAAAGGTAAAATTAATAGATCTAAAACTTAAACAAACAACCACATTAAGAAGTTCTTATTAAAATGTAAATAGCCTCATGCATAGCACTTTGAAGATGTAAAGTACTAGAGACATTTTGTTTCTTTGATGAGGAAGATCAATACAGATAATTCTCCAGTTTTTCTTGAAAGCTGAAATCCTTCGTAAAAGATGAACAAGAGTAATCTGTTAAGTCTCATGCCCTATTTTTGGATTACTCAGAATGCTGTTTATATTAAGCCTGTTTCTGCTTAAAACACTGAGAAACCCATCTTCAGGGACAAACGTGGATAAATGAGTATGTTGCCCATCAGACTTGTTCACACATTAATACAGCAGCAGAACTGTCTTGTTCTCAGGGCACATCCTCCTACCAGATTATTAGTTAGCTGAGTCAATGAGTTTAGCTGGCCAAATTCATGGTCAGTTTTGTTACCAGTGAGAAAGTAAAAGTAAGGCCCTGACTCTCCTTTCCCATAGAAACTACATTTAAGCAGTGGCCATACCACCAGCCCCTACCTGGCCTACATCACAGCTCTGTCACAGCTATGTCTGTGCTTGGGTGTATACCTCTTCCATCCTGACCTGGACTCAGATCTGGTTTCCTGGCTGAGCTCATCTCAGTGGCCACTTTAGATGATCACCAGGCTGTCTGGCCTTGGCCACTGTCTCTGGCCCTGATCCTCACCTGGATTTGCTGCTCCATGTCCTGGCTTCTTATGGTGAGGTTATTGCTCCTGCTTAATGTGTTGCTATGCCCTAGTTCTGGTTTGCCTTCTTTTGAAGGCAGGGCTGGCCCTTGCTGCACCATGAAACTTGTCTGTGTCATCTGTTGCATAGCTGGTTGAGGCATTTCTTGAAATGTAACATAGCTGATTTACACATGCAGCATTTTTGAACAGGACTGTCGACCAGTGTTGACAACCATGGAGGTACATTCATGCAAACCATCATAATTACTAAAAATTACTCCTTTTTTTGGCCAGTATTGACATCTTTCATAGGTAGAATAAAAAGTTTTGTATCACAAATCATCCTGAATGATACAAGAAACATAGCAGTGTTAGTTGTACCTCACAGACCTTGGTTTTTAACCTCATGCTTCTCAATGGCTAACACTTTGAAACAGATACTTGGAAAGAGGAATTGGAATGAGCCCTTCAACTTCAGCAAAGTATAACAAACTAGATTATGGTTTGGACAGGAGTAGTCCATGTGAAGTTTGTGAACAGTGATGCACTGATCTATCCTGAGTAACAGGCACTTTTTGGAGAAAGCTGTGGAGGCACAGAGCCCCTTACAGGTGTGCTGATGTCTAGTCTCGGTCCCTGTATAACCCCAGTTACTCTGATGCTCATTAGCTTCAGTAATGTCATTTATTCTAAATGCAATGGATATGGGGATATGCTCCAAGACTGTTTTATTGTGAACAGTTGGTACAGAGGGTCTTTTCCCTCCAATTTGCAGTTTTCTGAGTGCCTGGCAGGCATTGTATCACCTTCTGTTTTACAGGAGAGCTAATTATTTACCACACTGCAGCACAGCTAACAGCAGCTAGAAAAATCAAAGATGGGGCAGTGCCCTCTGAGCAGAGAAATATGTACTAATGGGGACTTACATGTACAAAAGGATGTGTGTGTGTATGTATCTATCTCGGCTTGTATATAATGAATTTGTTAGAACAGATGCCTGCAGACCTTTAAGAAGGACAGTGCTGAGTACTGCCTTTTCTTTATAGATGGTGTTTTGTGCCATGAGGTGCAACAACAAGCCATATGCTGGCATAAATTGCTAGTATAATTACCTGGTGATTTCAATGGAGATTTAAGTAAGCAAAAGCTTCTATGTCTTAAACTAACATGAGGTTATGGATAGCCTGTAACTCTCATCTTCTCCTAGGTCATACTCCATCCCTTACTAATTGGCTCTACAAGCACCCCTTTTTGAGTTACAGTAATGTTTATAACCTTTTCTAATGATAATCTAATGTGCAGCCAGGTCAGGTTCCAAATGCAAGATGCTTTTATTCCCATTTCTTTTGCATAGTAAGTGTCTGAACTGGCACTTCACTTCCACGTATCTGCTGATGCTTTTCTATGTCAGCAGCTGCTATGGTTGTTAAGTGTGCAACAAGGGTATGACTTGCCCATTAACATTTCAGCATGGCTCTTCTGCTTCATTTTAGGCTATTCCTCAGCACTAATTTAAAAGTTTCTTCAGTGCAGGCATACAGGTGGTCTATTTCAGGGCTCTTATGTCAGTTCCCTTTGATGTTATTCCTCTGGAAGCTCATATTCACCTGAAATCTTGTCATGATACAAGCCTGCACAACCTCTGAAAAACCAAACAAATGGTATGGTTATTCAATCCAAGAACTACAGGATTGGCTGGGTTGGCTTGGTTTACTGAACTCTGTGTAGATGGCATTGGTGATTGCTCTCTATGAGCTTACATCAAAAATGTATTCTTGCACTTTCCTAATTAATAATGCTCCCTCTGCAATTTTTTTAATGACCAGCATAAGGATTAAAGCTTCCCTGAGCACAATACTCATTGTTTTGAGATCTGCTGGCAGAGATCACATACATCAGTCTTCTATTTTAAGTGGAAATTTATTATTATTTTGGGGCTAGACTACATTTTTCTCTTAAGACTCCAGATCAGAAAAGTTTCAACAGTTTGTGTAATGTTAGGCATTGCTCAGATTAATCTCAACAATACAGGTTTTGTTTCTGCCTTGTGTGTCAAGCTTTTTGCAATTACTGATTTTAAAAACTATGTGTACATCATTGAAAAACAGCAGCCACACAGGACACCATGCAGATTGGTCACAAAGCCTTTGTCATAGAGTATGCCATCTATAGCTACAAAAGAGAATACAGTGAATGACCGACACATAGTACAAAGAATAAAAAGGCAAAGTGTCAAGCAGCACAGCAGAAAGCACAGTTTGTTGCAGGAAAAACTCCTGAGTAATTTCTACTCTGTATACCAAAGAGAGGTTTTCAGGCAGATCAAAAAAAAAAAATCAGCAAGCTTTGACTTGAAGATGCTACACAAAAAGTCAAAACACCCCAAGAACAAGCATGTCCTATGGAGAAAAGTGCATCTTGAATAGACAAAGATAGCAGGTATCTAGGTTTTGAAACCTCAGTGCAGTAAAAAAGAATTAACATTCGACACTGATGGGTTACAGAAGTAGCTGGACTTGATTAATGTAAACCATGTCCTCTGGAAGGTAGCTGCACTTGCCTGCTGGCAGAAACTCTGAGCACCAAGACTCAAGTAAGCATTTTCTTAACTCCTGACCTGCTCATATTTGCCTTCTGGCAGTTTCTCTGCATGCTGGAGGACAGGGGAAACGGGAGGACAGCACTCACACACCATCCTGGTACCTTAGGTAACTGGGCACTTACATCAGCAATAACAAAATAGTGCTATTCTTCTAAAGTAGAGTTCCCATTAAAAAGGCAGATCACAAAAAAATGTTCATGTCAGTGCCCAGCATTCTAGGGCAAAGCCTTAAAGGCAAACCGTTAAAGAAACACAGGAAGAGCCTTTTACATCTTGTCACTCTAAAGGCTGATACCCTCCACATTCACAATTCCCATTTTGAGGGCATGGAGAAGACTCTTTTCCTACACAATGTTATCAACAATATTTATAGATTAAAGGCGTTTAAAATAAACTATTCCCGCTACTAGAAGGAGGCAGGCCACTAGCTAACACTCCGCGACGGCAGAGCCCATCAGAGAGCTCAATGAAGCCCTCATCAACGAGGCCAGGACGTCCCAGCCTGAGGGAGCTCAGAGATGGCAGGCAGGACCCAGGCTCCACCACCTCCCAGCCCCGCGGTGACGGCACCATCACCTTCTCCTTCTTCTCTTCCATTGCCCTCACTCCTTCCCTTCTCCGCCATGGCGGCACCGACTTCCACACAGAAAGCATAACACCATCCCCCCTAGCCATGGCTGTCGGTCGCGGGCTTTGTTCGTCTCTTTCTGCGCCGCCTCCGCCCCTTCCTCCGCTCCCCCTCCTTCCCCCGCCGGAGAGCTAGACGGGCCCAGCGCCCGGAGAGGCGGGGTAACGAGCAGGCCCCGCGTCCCTCCTCCGAGCGCGGGGGCTCTCTGCAGCGCCCAGCTGTCCTGCTCCCGCCCTGCCCCGCCCCGGCGGCCCCAAGTTCTGTGGGTGAGCGGCGGCAGGAGGCGCCATGGCCGACAGGACGAGGGCGGCGCTCTCTGAGTCGGGCTGGTAAGTGAGAGTGTCCTCGGCTGGCTCCGCGGCCTTCCGTGCCGCTGGGACGCCAGGCCTCGCCGGAGCCTGACCGTCACCCTCTGGGGAGCGAGCCACCGGCAGGCGTATCTGTGCCAGTAACGCTGAGCAGCTGTGTGGGGTTTGAGGGGTTCTCCTAGTTTTGAAGCGTGCAGCGGTGAGAGGACATCCACGGCCGAGCTCCGACTTGGAGCCATTCGTGGTGTCCATGGGAAAGGAGGTGCCACCCCCTCCCGTGTCTTGGGGCCTTTCTCTGGAGCGGGTTGTGCTCGTCGCCGGGAGCAGCTCTGGGCCCCTCGTGGTGGTCCTGCGGAGAGGGGCGATCGCCGGTCCTCCCACCTCGGGGGGAGCCACCAGCTCGCGGGGCCCTCAGCCTCCCCAGGGGCCTGCGGGGCTGGTGGGCCTGAGGGGCGGCAGAGTTCAGCGGAGGCTGCGCTGCGGCCTGCCTGCCGCCCCTTCTCCTGAATGCCTTTCCTCTAACCCTGCCCCGGTTCGGTGTCGGCGATAGCAAATGCTATGAGGCCTGGCGCTTGCCAATAGTTTTATTGGTTTTAATTACAGTGTGCTCCCTTTCAGCCCGGAACGTAAGATGATGAAAGTGGAGTTAAAGTACAGTAAATAAACTCGTGAGGTTTGAATCCAGGTATCCGTGTTTTCTAGTCGGTCCTAATCATTGGGAACGCCATATCTCTTTTGGAACAACGTGTTTCAGTGAGGTGTGCCTTTCAAATACCCAGTGCAAGCTGTGCAGCTCATTTGCTAGCCTAAAGGTGTTTTGACACTTGACTGGAAGTTGATTTTCTTTTTTTCAGTTGATCGATCAAAGTAATTTGCTTATTAGTCAATGTTTAGCCTTTTTTCCTTAGCTACTTGCAAATCTTTCACCAAAACAAAAGCTCAGTGCTAACTACCAAAGCAACTTTGTTTGTACATGAGAAAAAGTTTGCTCACATTATGAGAAACGTCATTATTTCCAGTGGCGTTTTGGGGATATTTCTGTCTTGCTATTTAGCTTATTTCAGGTGGGAGCGACCTACAACAACCATCTAGCCCAACTGCCTGACCAGTTCAGGGTTGACCAAAAGTTAGAGCATATTATTAAGGGCATTGTCCAAATGCCCCTTGAACACTGACAGGCTTGGAGCGTTGAGCATCTCTTTAGGAAGCCAGTTCCTGTGTCTGATCGCCCTCTTGGTAAAGAAATGCTTCCTCATGTTCAGTCTGAACCTTCTGTGATGCAACTTTAAACCATTTCCACGGTCCTATCAGTGGACACCAGGGAGAAGATATCATCACCTCTCTCTGCTTCCACTTCCAAGGAAGCTGTAGAGAGAAATGAGTTTGCCCCTCAGCCTTCTTTTCTCCGAACTAGGCAATCTCAAAGTCCATAGCTGCTCCTTACAGGATATTCCTTCGAGCCCTTTCACCAGTTTTTCTGCCCTCCTTTAGATTCATTCAAGGACCTTAATGTTCTTTTTGAATTGTGCGCACGGTACTCAAAAGTGAGGCTACACCAAGGCTAAATGCAGTGGGATAATCACCTCTTTTGACCAGCTGGTTATGCTGTGTTTGATAATGTGGCTTTTACAGCATTTATCCAGCTTTTGCAGCCTTACTTTTTGGTAATACTAACCAAACTGAGAACATTAGTGTATTTAGGTGTGCTTCTTCGATAAGTGTATCATATGTTTCCATAATGTTACATAACAGTAATTTTTATTTTCATAGTTTTCTTTTCTTGCTTTCTTTTGTGTATTCAAAATGTTATCACAGAGTTTCCAGTTCGCAGTTGTTTTGCTACTTTGTCAGTTGAATAACTGCCATTGGTAAATGGCTTTTAGGTTTTGGTAGTGCAAACAAACATAGGCATATAGTGCTTTTGGAAAATTCTGTAAAACAGTGTGGCGAAATAAACACTTGAAGAAAAGTTTGAGATCACTGTTTCTAGAGCCATTGTGCTATCTACTCTTTTATATGGTTCCGAATCATGGGTCATCTATCGCTACCACCTACGACTCTTGGAGCGCTTCCATCAGTGCTGTCTCCATACAATCCCAAACATCCATTGGACAGATTATGTGACTAATACATCTGTTCTAGAACAAGCAGCAATTTCAAGCCTTGAGGCCATGCTGCTGAGAACGCAGCTGCCCTGGGCAGGTCACATCTCCAGGATGAAGAACTATTGCCTTCCTAAAATTATGCTTTATGGTGAACTTGCCGCTGGCTATGGCAAGAGAGGAGCCCCGAAGAGGAGATGCAAGGACTCCCTGAAACAACAGCTCAGCCTTGGCCATATTGATCCCCTTAACTGGTCTACCCTGGCCTCCAATCGAGAGGTTTGGAGACATACTTTTTAATGCCACGGATGTTTTTGAGCAGGCATGCAGGATCACTCTTGAGGAGAAAGACAGCGTAGAAAGAATCGTGTCTTGCAGATTATACCTCCTAAGGAGTCCTTCTGCTGTGCATTTTGCAACCGCTCTTGTCTGTCCCGCATTGGCCTTTGCAGCCAGCAGCGCTTGGAAAAAGTGCTTGTGAAGAGCTTGGATGGAGCCCTCCCTGGATCTGCGTTCGTGAAGCCTAGCCATGAGTACAAACATGAGGCGCCTCTGGAACGATCTTACTCCACAGTGTTTGGCTCTCTCCTTGGGGCATATACTCTTGAATGGTTACAAATACTTGCTATTCCTGCAGTACTGCAGGGTGTGAGCCAAAGACAAAAAGATGATTATCAGGTCTGCTGGAATTATGCCTTGACTTAGTTGTATTGGGAATGGTAGTAGGAAGGAGGGGATGAAAGCATATACACTTGAGGAATGTGAGGTAGGGTGGAAAAGAAATAATGCTTCAGAAATCCTTCTTTAGCTAGGTGTTTAAAAAATAATAACCCAGACATCCGTGCTTTTAACTGTTCTGCTGTTGCTCTTCTAGAATTTTTCTTATTCTATTAGTACATCTTAACATTATTTAACACATGCATGAGTAAGCTTTCATTGGTATTTAATGTGGTATATTTCTGACTACACTTGACTACACTGGTGGTTAAATCATGTTCTGTACCAAAGGAGTTGCCACTGTTGCTGTCACCTTGTGTCAAAATCTTATGTTTTCTAGTACAAAAATGAAACTGAGTTTTTACATTAAAATCTGTCTCTTCTTAAACTGCAGAAGCACCACTGAGTGTTTCAAACCAAGTAAGAAACTGTTGTTCTTCCATAGTCGCAAATCTGTTAGCTTGTAAGGTACTGCCTATACTGATTGGTTTTTATTAGAACTTTCTTGAATATTTAAAGGTAAGAGGAGTTAATATAGACAATCATTTCTGTGCATTTCTGTAATCAGCTCTTTTTTTTGGTGATTCTGAATATAAAGTTAAGTTACTTTTCAAGTAAAGCAGTAATAGATTAATATAGTATAGTGGTAATATATATGTATTTCCAACTGAGTATTGTGAGGGAGTCATCCATTGTAAAATTGCCTGGAAATTTGTGATGTTTGGCTTTTGAGCTTGTTTCAGTATATCAATTACGTTTTAATCAGCTTTTGAAAGATGAAGTAGCCCTACCTAGGGAATGTAACAGTGGGAGCTAAAGTTGAGAAATTTGTTTTTCAGTGAGACCTCTGTAGTTTGTGTGCAGAATTGCAGTTTTTCTGAAGAGATGTCTTGCAGCTGACTTTAAAAGTATGCATTTTTTGAGGCTAGTTCTATATGTTATACACTACACTGTTGCTTGGAATGAGAGATTGGCTCCAGCTTCAGGGGTGAGATAAGGTATGTTTGTATTAGATTACAGTGAAAAGGATACTGTGTCTTGGAACAGTAGTTGTGTGTTAACTTTTTATTTAATTGCCAGACATCTGTGAGGAGGAAGACTGAGGGGCAGAGAGAATTACCTTTTTGTATTGTTATAGTTACATTCATGAATTTTGGAACCAATTTTCCAGTGTTCCCATTAAAATACAGACTTCATTGGAACCTGAGGTACTGAATCCAGAGAGTTGAAGTCTAGAAGGCAAGCAGAACACATTCTCCTTATGCAAACAATGAATTGCTGCACACTTCTCAGTGGCTTGCAAGAGAATTTTGGGGGGGGGGGGTTTGTTTGTTTTGTTTTGTTTTTAGTTTTCCCAGGCGGCTTTTCACAAGGGAATGTGACAAGCCAGGACCCCTTCAGTGTCAAAAGTCTCTCTCCCTCTTTCTTTATAAGCTAACTTTAAGTATTGGAAGGCCCCAACAAGGTCTTCCTGGAGCCTTCTCTTCTCCAAGCTAAACCCGACAACTCTCTTGGCCTGTCTTCATAGGTGAGGTGCTTCCACCCTCTTCATGGCCCTTCTCTGGATATACTGTAAAAGGTCCACATCTTGCTTGTGCTGAGTTGATGTATACCAGACTATTTAAAACTGTATTTTAGGTATTACAGCAAGTAATGGACTGCATAATGGAGAGCTTTAAACACTGGTCTGTTCAAATTTGTTCTTTGTAGCACGGATGATGTGAGGTAACCCATGCTTTAAAGCAAAAGCAGATGGATGTTTGGAACCACCAGGAAGTGCACACGGGTGTATCTAACACCTCTTTCTAGGAGTGAAGGAGAAATATGTTTCTAATAACATTTTACTTAATGTAATGCATAGTTGTGAGTTGTCAGAATTTAGGAAGACTGGGCAACTCTAGGACTGATGGGCAACCTTTGAGCTGCTTCATACATTTAAGGAAAAAAAAGGTTACTGATTTAAATAATCTTTGTAACATTGGTAATTGAAGCATGATGGGCATTCTTGCAGTGGCATCATTTGAAGCCCTTCACTTTGAGAAACGTGGCATAAGTATTAGAAATAGGAGTGATAGCATTAACTGACAGCAAGCAAAGACTTAGAGTAAGACTTAGAGTTGGAGAACAGACTACTGAAATTGCTTCTTTGACAGCGTATGTGCTGTTTGGGGAGTGTGGTCAAGACTGGCTTTTTTTCCCCCCGTTGTTTGTCTCATAGTGCTCCTGGAATTGCTAGGAGCTTCTTGTAATGTGTCATGTCTGAAAAAGAGCTGTTGAGGAAAGCCAGAGGAGAAAAAAGCCATGTGTGTTCAGACAGCTTCAAGATCCTGTCAGTGGTGTGGCAGCTGTGTCTTTGGCATGGCCCCAGCCTTAGAATATTTGTGTTCAGTTTAACACTTGAGGATGGCTGCCAACGTTTTCCTGGGGAAATGTGAGTGAGAAACAGTATTGACAGCTTGTATCTGGGGCGGGGGAAACAAGTAATTTCATTAGATAAAGAAAGAAAACCCTCCTTGTTGTGGCTTCTGTATCTCCAATTGCTGTGGCTTGTTGTGAATCATGGAGTAACATCTCAAGGAGCAAATCATGCAAGAGCTTTTCTCCAGTGCTTTCTGACTGGAGGGGACTCTCTCTAGCATCTGATGTATTACAGTGATGCTGCTTGCTGCAAGGTTGTCTTATCAAAGTTTGCAGTTAGGTTATCTCAGGCACATCTCTGTGTACTACCTGGAAAAGTTTGGTATTTTATTTGCAGCTATTACTGATGGATAGCAGCGTGTGCACTTATCACTGTATCTCTTTAAGTAGTTAGACTCATGTTAACTTTTTTTTTGCAATTTGCTGAAGTTTCACTTTGTTATATTCCTTTGCCGTTGCAAAATATGGTTTGTAAATAAAAATATACCATTAAAACATGGGCTAAAAGTGTATGCTATCCAGGATCCTTACCAAATGCGCTGATAACATTTTTTTCCCATTTTATGAAGATGAGAAATCACTTATTTAGCTCTGATATTTATAGCAGTATACTTAATTGGGAAAATTAAGCTAGATCATCTTGTTAAGTAGTATTGCGTGATAGAATTAGAAATTACCATTTATTCTGGAAACACTTCTTTCTCTTGGGTGATGTTACCATAATTACTGTTAGGGTCATTGTTCTGAGGGAGTAAGGGAGAATTTAAAAGGCATCAGGGCAGGCAAGTTTACTCAGAGGTTCCAACTACATGCCTTTTTTACTTGTTGAACTGCTACCCCCTATATCTAAGACAATTTTAAATATAAAGCAGAGATGTTGAATTCTTAATTTTTAGAACAGTAGCACTAATAAAGCATTACATTTTTCAACTTGTTACAACAGTTTTATTTATAGTTGAAAGTACTCGAAAGTGCTAAAGTTTCCATTTAACTTGGGGGAGATTGTGGAAAGAGGGAAGTCAGTGAAGGAGCTGAAGAGAAGGGGAGTGATTTTCAAGGGTCTGGTTCTGGCTGTGCAGAGTAGCAGTTTCTGAATGAGGCATATTTTGTGTTGAAGTGCTGAGCTGCTAAGGAATGCTGAATGGAACCTTATGAAAAATATGATCCATCAAGCCGCTTTTCATTGAATGTCTAATGATTCTTGGTTTTTAAAACTTACTCAGAGTTGTGGTTTTGAATTCAGATGCAAGGTGTAATACACGAATATACATCTGAGTAATACAGGTGTAATTATTGATAGACTTGAGAGTTGCAGTTAGGCTAAGGAACAGCTTGGAGCTCTGCCCTGTGGTAAGTACTTGCCAATGCCTCTGCAACTCTTCACTTAAGTGAAACTTTCAACAATTTTTGATACAAAATAACATCAGATTTGTCTTCAACTATGAAAATAAGAGTAAGTGAAGCAAGTGGATGCATCAGTGTTCATAGTTAATATTTTAAGCTAAACCTGTTTGAGTTTGTTTAATAGTTAAAATTATTCTTGAATATGTAGCATATAATGATTTCAAACCATTTTTATGTCATTAAGGAATGTCATGTAAGAGTTTTTGTGAAATTTTTTAATGGGTGATTAAGTTTCTCACTGAAATTGGCCTGAAGCCAATGTCTTGCATACATTTCAGAATTTTATTTGGAAGAGTTTACTAAACTGGAGAGAAACCCTGTGGAATGTGCAAATGAGGAAACAAGAACTTGGAGCAGGTTTTGTGCTTGGAGTGTTGTGTTTTGCTAAGCCACCAAGTTTTCAGCCTTTAAAGAAATTCACTGCTCATTATGATCTTGACACTTAAGCAAAAAGATTCCTTTGAGTGTTTTTGAGATGAAAAAAAAATTTCCTTGGAAAATGGTGATAGGGGATTACCAGTGTGTAATTTCTCTGAGTTTGGGAATGGGGAAGAGAAGGGAAGAGGAAATGCCTGTCAAATTATTTCATTACTCACTATCTCTTCTGTTTCTTAGTTTACATTTCATTTCGTAAACTAACCGTGTTGCCATATGATAATAACATGAAGAAATGGGAAAAGCTTCATTTAGTCTAGGATAGTAATTGCTGTTATATTTCAGTTGTGATCATGCTTTCTTCATGCTATTGCTCTGGAGAGATGAATTTAGTGCTTTTTAAAGGAAGATTTCCACTCTTAAATGTTTTCCATTTTCTTTAAGGTTGGAGTTTGTAATTTTTTGGTGGATGTTCTGTGCAGAATAGTTACTGTGTTCCATTGCTGTTTGATTCTTAAATTAATGCCATAATTTTTATCTTCCAGTAGCAGTTATTACTAACTGACCAGAAAAAAAGTAGTTTTATGTCAGATGAAATGTTTCTCTGACTGACTTAGGAAGGAAGTGAAAGCCTGAGTTAGAGCATCATTCAAAACAAGCAGGGATAATAAAGACCATATGTTGCTCCCCTGTTACACATAAGCTGGCTGGGAGGTTAGATAAATCTCTTGAGTGTTAGAGCCCTTAATTTAAATCTTTCCTCTTCCTCAGCCTGCAATGCTAAAATACTAAATTGAAAACATTAATTAAGCCAGAGAAGATGACGATAAAGCCTAATAGTGAAGGAACTAGTTAAACAAAGAACATTCAAGTAAACCATACAAAGGGGAATATTATTTGGTGTCTTGCCATGTTTTCTTTTTACACTTTGTAGCAGTGAAGTGCAGTGCAGGTTTTCTTTTGTGTAAACTGGTCTTCTAATTCTTTGAAAATTGTTTGCTTTAGTAAAACTTTGCTGCTATATACAAACTATTTAATTAAAAGTACTACCAGTTGGAAAAGTATGCTCCTGATTGCATGTTCAGACTGCACTGATGGTTACGTAACTTGGTTATTCAGTAGTTTGGCTAATTAGCTTTGTATATTTTTTTTTTTAGACCCATAGGTTAGTGGTTGAATGATACATCTGTTGCTCATGTGCAGCTGACAAATTGCAATTTGGAAATAATCTTTGGCAGCCATTTAACAGATGCAGGAGTATTATTTAGTTTTAGAAGTATATGAATCCGTAGCTTTGCAGCTTTTCAAATAATAGTAAACATGTCTTAGGTTTAGTGTTCTTTTGCATTGTAGGAGTGTGCATGCCTTCACGCTGCTTATTTTGAGTGATTTTTTTGTAAATGTGCTATATATCTGGTTTTACATGTCTGTAGAAATGGCTATTTTAGTATAAAGTGGAATAAAAACAAAACCGCCACTTCTGCAGGGTTGAAAATAACTTCTCTTTATGCAGAAAATTTTGCTGTGCAGTTAAAATTATGCAATTATACTAATAGGGATCTGTGTATTTTAAGCATTGATGACCACAGCTGTCAAAGAAATTATTTTCTGCTTGGCATTTTCAGTTATAACATGTACTACTTTGTTTCAGTAGTGAGTTCTCATCTTTCGTCCTTATCTTCTGAGCAGATTGTAACTTCTTTTTTAGTTTGGTTTTGTTAATTTTGATATGAAGGAGGGGGAGATGTGCATTATTTATTTATTTGGTTTTTAGTTAGAGCACTAGAACCAATTCTGTAATAAGAGTTACCCACTACAGCAGCTATTCTTGGGGACCTTGTGTTGCTAATAAAATTCTTTTTAAAATATTTTTTTATTTTTTATTTTATTTTTATTTTAAATATTACAAGTTGAAGGCATTTCCTTAGCATCTTGATGTGCGAGTCAGCAAACACTAGGGATGTTAAGCTTCTATTATTTCCAAAAGTAATACAAAATGTCTTGAAGCAGAATTAGGCTGAGTCTTTGATGTTGATATGGAAAACATGCTTTAAAAACAAAATAGCAATTAATAATGTTTCCAGGTTTCATTTTGTGGTTTTAAGGTTCAGTGCTGTTTCTCTGTAGTAATAAAGTGAGATTTTAGAGCTTGAGACATACTGATAGTTGCTTCATGAGTACAGTTAATAAGCTAAATAAGGTGATTAAAAATTATCAAGTTTATACTTGATCTACTGAATTTATAGCCTTTTGTTACTTATATATATGAATATTATACATTACATATTCCTGTCTCAATAAGCCAACCTTACTGGAAAAAAATGCACAAAATTTTCCTTTGAGTAGGCATTTTTGTGAATTGTTATAAAGATGTTTTGCAATACCCAAAATATAATTTGAAAAAGATTGTGTTTGGGCAACTTCTGGAGAGGGTAGCTTCTGGAGAGACCATCTGGGTCCTAGCCCTTCCTCAAAGGAGAGCTGACTCCAAAGTTAGATCAGCTTGCTGAAGGCCTTGTCTAGCTGAGCTCTCAATATCTCCAAGGTGGCCTTCTCCACTACTTAGCCACTCTTTGGGAATATTTTTCTCTTTATGTCCAGTTGAGATTTCCTGTTTTTCAACCTGTATCTCATGTGCGTTACTGTTTCACTCCACACCTCTCAGAATTGGCTTTATCTCCTTCAGCCACCTTCATATCCTTGGGGCAAGCGGAGAGGAATGAGTTCCTTCTTTCCTGCTCTTCAGGCTGAACAAACTTGACAAACCAAATGATACACTTGACATCTCCTCCTATGACATGGGCTCCAGCTCCCAAAACATGTTAGTGTTCTGTCTTCAGTGGTAGCAAGGGGTATGACTTGGTGCTTGTCTTTGAGCTCTGTGGTGTTCCTTTTGGCCAAGGAACTGCTACAATGGTGCTTCTTGCATAGTTCAGATTTTAATAACATGTCATTCCCTGCCCCCTCCCCAAAGGAAGAAATGAAGATTATTTGCTATATATTTCTTGATGAAAACTTGGCCATCTCTTTTAAACTGAAAAGTGGTTATGTTAACATAATTTTGACATGCTAATACTGGTACAAGATATGCTGATGTGTAGTGAAAAACACTGTAATGTACTAATTGATTATAGAAAATGTGATAGATAGGAAGGAAGTACTTAATAAGAACCATTACTAGAATGCCTTTTTTGGTCTGGCAACTACTGAAACTTGTGATTTCTCTAATTTATGAACTGGAGACTCACACAAAAGCTGAAAGATCTATTAATTCTATATGGAAGTGGTATTTTCAGTTAACTTTACTACATATTCAAGAAACGTAAATCACTCCGTTCTCCACGCACATCTTTCATTGCTCAGTCTCTACAGTGAATGATTTTTGCACTGTCCTTTGCTGCGTCAGTCAAGCTTTCTATCCTGGTACTGTGTCTCTAATCAAGTCCAGTAACTGAAGTCTGTAGAGAAGCCTGAGAGTGTGACAGATATGCAGAGACGATGTCTTGGGATGTTTCCCCAGCTTTAAAGAATTGGATTTTTAGCAATTTCCTCA
This sequence comes from Bucco capensis, assembly GCA_013396975.1. Taxonomy (NCBI): domain Eukaryota; kingdom Metazoa; phylum Chordata; class Aves; order Piciformes; family Bucconidae; genus Bucco; species Bucco capensis. Next base: position 552,446 of record VWZO01012053.1, read on the forward strand.
GCTGGATGTTTACTTTTTATCAAATAGATTTTTGATTAATTTCTTCTGCATGGGTCTGTGCAGTTGTGTTTTGAACCTGTGTAAAAAATTTAGCAGCTACTTAATAGTAACAACTTGATATGCTGTATAAAACATCCTTTTCCTAAGTTTGCTGATTTCCCACTTGCTTATTTAGAGACAGTGAATAACCAATCCTTTTTCTCTTTAATGTCACTTGGAACTATACAGATATGTTAAATCCCTTCTTCGATCTTTTTCATGGTGAAGAAGCCTATTCTGTATAGTTAATCTTCAGATGTGCTAAAAGTTAATTAAGAGCTTATTAAGCTAAACATAATAAATTATTTAAGAAGGTAAGTAGTCCAGTTTTGAGTCATAGCATGGTATGATTACATGACTGTGCTGATGCAATAAAAAACAAGCTGAAAATAAGCTTTTGAGAGCCATGAAAATCTGAAAGTGTGCTTATGTTCAAGCTTGTCCCCTCTATTCCTAAAACTAAACTCCTTATTGTAAACTTTCCCCTTTGACTCACATGACCGACCACCTTCTGCGGTGCCCTTGGTGCTCTCTAGCACCTGTGTGCCATCATGCCTTCCTTTCCTTGTGGTCTGTTCTACTCCAGAACACATTTGGCTTTCTCTAACGTCCCTCTCCATTTGGCAAGCATGTATTTTGGCTGGTTTGGAGCTAGGCGAGTGCTTAAATTGACCAGTTGATTGCTGCTGCTTGAAATGGATGAGAGCCAAGTTCTGTTTTCCTTTTTCACAATTCAACAGCTAATTTGTATGTCTTGCTTCTACCCTGCAGCCCTTTCTGTGAAACTTAAGGGAACTCAGCGTCTTTGCGACCTCTGTTTCTCTGTCAAATTTGGCTGAAATTGGCCTGCGTGAATAGAATTCATCAGTGTGACAGTGCTGCTGGACAGACTGCATAATACATAATTGTTTCCTAAGGGTAATTGAATTCAACTGCATTCTGAAAACTTCTGGATTTGTTCTCTAGAACAAAAATGAAGCAACTAGACTTCATGTGAAATGGTGTATCTATTTAATCTGTGAAGTGTTTGCTTTTCCAAGTATTGAATATGAAAGGAGGGAGAAGAAATTTAGCCAATGTATCTGTCTCTTGCTTATGCTCCTTAGTTCAGTAGCTAGAATGGTTCAGTGTGGGTGAAATGGATACCAGCTCAAGCCATGGGGGTTTGAAAAATGTATTCTGCTCCTGCAGAAGAATTTCTTTGCCTGTGAATTGGTAATATACACTGTGATGAAAGAGTTGTTCTTCTTTGATGCCATTCCACATTTGATTATTTATAAAACTTTTTAGAGTTGGGCAAATTACCCTTTAGGCTTAGTGTGTCAGGTAATGTGTTTTCCCCTCCTTTGTCTCTGTGTGTATTTTAACATTAGTAACAACTTCAACAGAAGGAATTGACAAAGGCTCAGATACCTAGCATTGAAACTGAAGAGAGATGCTAATGTTCATGCAGTGCTATAATTTGAATTCTAGTATTTGTGCTCAATGTTATTCATTGTACAGTTATCCACTGCAGTTACTCTTTGCCAGGAATATGCAGCTGCCATAAAGTGTTTTTAATCCCTTCATATTTTTAGAAGCAGAAACTAAGATCATCATTCAGGATAGGTTGGAAGTGACCATTTCCTGAAAGACTTGAGGTGGATAAAATTTCAGTAGGTGCAGAAAGGATTTTGTCAGAATTTGTCCAAAATAAAAGTGTCTGAGAGGAATGTACTTCTCTTATGATTTAATTTATAGGGCTTAGACAGCTTTTGGCAGATAACTACCCTGCAAAGCATAAGAAAATTTTTGAAGGAGCTTCTCTTCATAGAAAATGGAAGTTTCAGTGATCTTACCTTGATTTGAGGAAGTGTCTTCAAAATAAAGGTGATGATCCTAAGCATTGCATTGCAGATTTTACTTTTCACCCACTATATCATGAGACAGTATTACTTACCCTAAGCCTAAGTTAGTGATGTTGTTCTCTTCTCCCTGGGAATCTGCATGCAGAAGTTGTGAAATTATCTTCTCTATTTATCCTGACTTAGTTTTGCTTCCTAACACCTCCTCCCTTACGTGGTAGAGATCAAGAGCAGGTGTGTAGTAAGGTGTTTAGATAAAAAAATTGTATCTCCTGTTACCATTTCTACATTTGCTAATACATTAAGTACAGTGAAATAACTCTTAAACAAGAAGAAAAACTGAGTGGTCTTGATTGAAGTGATAAAAAAAGAAAGCAGAGACAAGTTTACTCATTTTGTCATTTTTTTCCCCCTAGATTTGTTCTTCACCTTTGTATTTAATTTCTGTCACCCTTTTTGTCTGGGTCTTTTGCATTTCATCATACCAAAGCTTGCAGGTTTTGTTCATATGAGCAGTTCAAAGAGGTTTTTTTTGGTCAAGCATGTAAATGCTGCTAATGGCTGTAGCTGAACACCTTAGTCTTAGTCCCTGTACAATACCCCTCTACACCTCATGGCTTGCTCACAAATTACTCCATCTCACCTCACTGCTAAACATAGTGGAGCTGTGAATACATTTATACTTAATGTATTGTTACATTACCTCTAGAGGATGTAATTGGAGTTCAGTTAATTCAGACACATTAAAATTTTCAGACTTACGAGCAGAATGCAGGGATTTAATTCATATACTTTGTGATGTGCATGGTACTGTACAGTTTATTGTAAGATGAGACTTCGCACTGAGGTTTGTGAATGCAGTTGTTAGCACAGAGATCAGAAATTATATCTATCAATCAAACCTTAGACAGACCAGAAATTATATCTATCTAGCAATCAAACTTTAGAGGAGATATGGGTGTATGATTGCACATGTGTAGTTAGGCAAAACACATAGTAAAAGGTTTCTACTGGCTGTGGAAGGATGAGATGATGTCTGGTTCAGGAATGACTGTTCTCTGATCAAATTTGTATGGACAAAACAACTTAATGAGATCAGCACTGTGAGTCATACAGCTATTTGATCAGTCTTCCTGAAAGCTGAATTTTTGTTGTCAAATTATTAACTCCTCTTAACTTCTCAGTAGTAAATAGTGTAATAATCTTTCCAAATGCAGGCAGTGACTCTTCATCTTTCAAAGAGTTATCAGTAATGTCAAAGAGGTGGAGACAGTCATGGTTGTGAAGAGGGATGTGAAAATAGTCTCATGAGGAACATAGTTTTTTATTTTACCTTTGAGTAGACATTGGCTAGGTCCTTAAATCTGTAAAGACAAAATAATAGTTGGCCATAAAGGGTAAGCATAGTCCGAATGTACAGCAAGACAGAAGCCCCTAGTGAGTTGTTTAGATAGGCATTTACAGCTTGTCAGTGGAATACAGAGAGGGGAAAAGGCGAATGCCTTCTGTTTAATCACTTTATTATATAAAAAATATTTTCCTGTGTTCAGTGTGAATTAAAGAACTCTGGTGCATCAAAAGTATTTCTGAACCGTTAAGGTCATGAGGAAATTTTGTAGCATGTATTTCTGACTTCATGACATTAATAAAATCATAGAATATAGTTCAAAGGGACCTTTAAAGGTCATCTAGTCCAACCCCCCTCCCCCCCCAGCAATGAGCAGAGGCACCTTTAACTAGATTAGGTTGCTCTGAGCAACCTGATCCAACTTGACCTTGAATGTTTCCAGGGATGAAGCATCTACCACCTCTCTAGGCGACCTGTTCTACGGTTTTATCACTCTCAGCATTAAAAAATGTTCCTCCTTATATCTAGTCTAAATCTTCCCTTATTTAGTTTAAAACCATTACCCCTTGTCCTCCTAAGAAGTCTGTCCCCATATTTCTTAACAGGTCTCCTTTAAGTACTAAAAGGCCACAGTAAGGTTTCTCTGGAGCCTCCTCCAGGCTGAACTCCAACTCTCTCAGCTTGTCTTCATAGGGGAGGTGTTCCAGCTCTCTGATCGTTTTTGGGGCCCTCTTCTAGAACCACTCTAAAAGGAAAACATCTTTCTTGTACTGAGCACCCCAGAGCTGGATGCAGTACTCCAGGTGAGTTCTTGCCAGAGTGGAGTAGAGAGGCAGAATCGCCTTCCTTGACTGCTGGCCACAGTTCTTGTAATGCAGCCCAGGATTAGCTTTCTGGTCTGAGAGTGCACGTTGCCCGCTCGTGTCCGGCTTCTCATTCACCTGTGCTCCCAAATCCTTCTTGGCAGGGCTGCTTCCAATCCCTTCATCGTCCAGCCTGTATTGATACTGAGGGTTGCTCAGACCCAATTGCAGGACCTTGCACTTGACCTTTTTGAACCTCACGAGGTTCACACAGGCCTACTTCTTGAGCTTATCCAGGTCCCTCAGGCATGCCAAACGTACTTCTCAACTTGGTGTTGCCAGAAGAGAAAAATGGCAAGCCAGATGCTGAGTTGCTTTGTTTGAGCATACCTGCCAAAGTAGTCTTTGTCTGCCTCACTGTAGATACTGTTGAATCTCTCTGTAACACTTTGCTGTTGATCTCCTTGTTTTTGGACAATGATTGAGAGAGGACTGCTTTGCACTAGATACAGAAGGCTGAGAACTGAAATGGTGGGAATTCTGACTAGGGACAGAAGAGAGCAATGAGCAAAGTTGGAGTCAGGATTCAGAGAAGTGCAGAGCTTATGTCTATAGTATATTCAGTGCATACTTCTAAATTAATGTGAAAACACTAACTACTCAGAAGAAAGTGTAATCTTTTCAGACAGGGCATTCAAATTTAATGCTTTTCTTTTTTATGTTTTTAACTAAAATCTACCTGCACTTAGTTCCATAAAAGTAACTTCCATAAAAGGAAGGTAAAGTCATCTCACCTTACATAAGCCCTGGAAGGTAGTTTTAATTATTCCAGTTTCATATTCATTTGGATTCTCTGATGACAATATGCTAACAACAACAACAACAACAAAAAACCCTAAGGGTAGCACAACTTTGAATTTAATGTGGACTGAAAATAGTAGCTATTGAAAATAAGAGTAAATATGTATTACGGTATTGCCTGTGCTTGAAGTGGTGTGTGTACATACATATAAGAAAAGATTTGTATTTATTGTATATCTTGTTTTCGCTCTCTTGTGGTATTGTCTTTGAAACCTTGGTGCATCTCCAATATAGTTTTTGTGTAGTAATATATAAGTTTAAAAAGCAACCTGTAGATTTTCAATATCTCCCATTGGATAAGTTATTGAGAGCTTTATTTTTCTATTCCTGAATTTTCACTCTACATGTGAAAGTGTGGTTATAAAATGGACAAGAGGAAATTGTGAGAGGCAGTGTAAGAGGGAAGAAATTTTTTTTGTGTGTTAGTCATAGAATGAAATAGATTGTAAGATTTTGTATTATTGCTGCTGCTAACTGGGTTCATACCACCTGTGTCATTTACTTTCTGGTGGTAAAATATTCTAGGCTAGACTATGCAAGCGGTTCATGGCTATGGCTGTGCTGTTGGCTGTGAATTGTGGTTCTGTGTGTGTTTGGAGATGGTGATTTCCAGAAGGGACATTGTTGAGCCATCCCGGTTTACACTGTCTCCCTTCTGCATGCTTCTGGGATGTATCACAGTTGTTGGCACTGTAGGTGTAAAAGTAACTTAGTATTTGATGTAACAGTTGCCCTGAAATAATCCAGAGCGGTCGATGTCATTCTTGGGAGCCAACAAGTTCAGTCATCAGTGAAGGATGGTAAAAAATAGTTAACCTCTTGGGCAAGTTCTCTACAAGACTTAGCTGTTTCTCTCTTTGTATTAGAGGAAAAAGTAGGAGGCACAAGTGTAGTTCCTCCTAAAGACTTTTTCTTCAGTATTCAGGAAACTAGAGGATTTCTTGGGATTCTCAGAAGACTTTCATTATGCACACAGATACTTTTAGTTGTTGTTTCTGAAGAGTGAATTTTCTTTTCCCTAGCTTTATGAGACTGCCTGTTTTGCAAAGGCGTTATCTTTTCTGACATACTGAAAGCCTGTCTTGCAGTTGTATTCAAATATTGGGTAAATCTTATCATGCATTTCAGAGAGTATAGCTCTTGTCTGGATGCATGTTATCAAGAATGTGTAGTCTAGGAGTTACGCTTCAACAGTAGACACAAGTTTAATTCTCTGTCCAGATTTAGTTGTCTAAAATTTAGATGCCTGTGTTGAGCTGGTTACTCCAAAGTCTCCATTAAATTTACAGAAATAATTACCTTCAGAAGGCCATTTGTCTCTTTCTAAGCTAGATGTCCAAGATAAGAAAGATAAATTGCTATGGTGATTACAAATGGAGCAGAATGACTCCTTCAGATTCAAATATCTAGCTTACCCTCTGCTTTGAGGGTCATTGAATCTCATCAGAACTGTTCAAATGGCACTAGTTCAGTTGCAGATTGCCTTTTCCTATTTCTAGTGTTGTAGCTTTTATTTATATATACACATACATGCTGAACTGTGTCCAAAGAAGGGTAACGAAGCCAGTGAAGAGTCTAGAGCACAAGTCTTGTGAGGAATGGCTGAGGGAACTGGGGTTGTGTAGTTTGGAGAAAAGGAGACTTAGGGTCACCTTCTCAGTCTCTACAACGACCTGAAAGGAGGTTGTAGTGAGGTGGGGGTTGGTCTCTTCTCCCAAGTAACAACTTATAGGTTGAGAGGAAATGGCCTCAAGCTGCGTTAGGGGAGGTTTAGATTGGATCTTAGAAGCATTTCTTCAGCAAAAGGGTTGCAGACATTGGAACAGGCTACCCAGGGAAGTGATGGAGTCACTGTCCCTAGAGGTATTTAAAGGAGAAGTAGATGTGTTGCTTAGGTTTGTGGTTAGACTTGATCCTTTCCAACCTAAATAATACTATGATTCAGTATTATTTATTATTTTAAATTTTATATATATAATAATACGTATATTATTTCTTATTATTTTTAAGTCTAAGTCAGTCCTTGCTGCATACCTTTGAGGCTCTGGAGGTTTGGCAAGTTACTGCTCTTTGTTTCACCTTTTGGTTGTGGTGGCCAAATTCAGAAGGCCAGTGATAGTTCATAAAATGTTCCTTTTCACCAGAGCCATATTTAAAGGAGTATTTGTTTTCTGGGTTGTTTAGCTATAGTTAAGATGGATGTATAATACAGTCTAGTGATTTTTATTTTTGGTTGGTTTTTTTATCATGGTAGACAATATTAATTGTTTTTGCTTTTTAATTTTATTAATTATAGGAACAGATGTATGTAAAATAAATATGCTTTTTCATGTACCTTTTCCTTGGAGGATGTGGAGGAAGGTAATATGAAGGAGTGTGGTTTTGTGTATGTGATCTGAGCATGAGGTATAATAACAGTTTTGCTTCAAATGTGTAGTTGTTGATTAAAAGACTCCAAATTTGCTTATAAAAATACTTTTTGTTTTGTAATGCTTCCTATCTCGAATTCAATTTTCCCTTCAGTGTAGAGAAATGTTGTTATCTCTCTTTATGGATGGCAGCTGTGTCAGAGGCTTTGCTTTTTCATTGTAAGTGAAGAGGGCAGTGTGCCCATGGGAGTCAAATGCCAAGTCCTGTAATCACGAGGGCTCCCTTACAGTACCTGGACAGGCAGTTTCTAATGGTAGTTGAGACTAAGGGCTAGCAGGTATGCCACACAACTTACAGGAGTCTGATATGCACCTGACCTGGAAGCTGATGGTGTCTCAGATAGTACTGATAGGTACCATAATAGAGAACTCTTGAAGTTGACTGCAAAACGATTTCGGGATACCAGTTGCTCAAATACCTTCACTTGTGGCACATTCTTGTAGCATTTAAATCCTTCAGTTCCCTGGAAGTTGTGATTTAACCATTAACTGTTGTTTCACTGGTCATTCACAGTCTGCAGCTAGTGTATGTGAAGCAATGTTATAGGAGGATAAAGGTAAGATAACTTTAAAAGTACTGAGAATCTTTTGTTGGAAAGAAGTGATCCATGTGAAAAATGCTGCAGTGTGTGTGTATCACTGTCAAGGGGATTTTTGGAAAGATTTGGTTTCCTTAATCTACTCAGTAGTGTTACTGTGGCTGTGATGGGCCAAGGATAAAAGGAGGCAAAATTCATAAGAAGAGGTAATGAATTTGGAAAAAATGAACAACGTTTTGGCCTCAAAATCCTTTCTGTTTTTAACAATGAGCAAAATGTAAGGTAGTACAGATCAACATAGATAGTTCTTCTGGACCACCTGCTAAGCTTTCTCTTGGGGGAGGAAAAAAGGGAACTTAACCACCTAGTAGACAGAGGGAGGAAAAGTTGAGAGGACGGTCAGTCTTTCCTTGAAGATCATGCCTGATACTTCGAGGCGTGTTACTTGATTTATGAAAAAAGTTTTTTCTTCATGTCTAGGAGTTTTGTTTATTCGTTGCTTGAATTTCTTCTGTGGTGCAATAGCTTAGTTTTGTCTGCTAAGTTTTTTCTTTACAGAGCGAGCCTGTCAAATGTGAATACCCCTATGCCCAGTGTGCCTTGGCTTCAGGAATCTGATAAATCTTTATGAATGCTGCATCTGTGTGTAAAATGGGGAAACTGTTCTGAAATGTTTTGCAGTGGCAAGATGTTAGCAGAAAGAGATAAACATCAATATACAAGTGTGTATTTCCAGTAATAGAAAGCTGTGGCAGTATGCTGAAAATTAACTTGTTTTTAGTTTATTCTCTCCCTGTTTTAGCAGAATAAGAGTAGGGATAGCCCTTGGCTCTAACACTGCTTTAGGCTAACAAGTGAGCATTTTTCTTCATTTGTGGTAACAGAGCAAATTAGAACCAGCATATTTGGGGGTTGGACTAGATGGCCTCCAGAGGTCCCTTCCAACTCAAACCATTCTATGATTCTATTTCATACATTTTGATTAAAAAGCTTAACAAATGCCCTTTAAGAAGGTTTTGAAGCCCTTGTACTTGAGTAGAAAACAGTCACAGCTGGGAGTTTGTAGGAACTGGGATTGGGGAAACGTGCTGAATTGCCTAACAGAGTGTTTTTACAAGCTAAGATATTTTATAGCACAAATACATTGCTTTGTTAAATTAAGAAAGGGAATGTATTTACCTTTTGTAGCTAAAGGCGGTTTTAGACGCTTCAACTACCTGCAGGGTGCTCTTTTAATGGCAAAGCATACCACATCTCCCTAAGCAGCATGGAGACTGCCACCGAGAGGCTCCAGGTAATCTTTGCCCTGGATTTCACTACTACAGATAAACAGTTTCCTTTACCCCTCTCCACCCCCTGGGAAAGATATATTCATTCTTCTCTGTTGTACTGGTGCAGTCACCTGAATTTGTTGTAGCAGAAATTTTACTGTAAGATGGTGCCAGCAACTACTTGGCTGCTATCCCACAATGAGAATCGCTGGCATCCGAGTTCTGATACCAAATCATGTGTAGGTTAACCTTTGCAACCCATCTCAAATCGGCTTGTGCTGTCTCTGGGGAACAAAGCCAGACTATTTATAGGAGTACTCTGCTTGTAGGAGATAGCTTGCATGCAAACTAAGCAATTAATGCCTCTAGCAATTGTTACTGAGAAGCTTCCCCACTGTGAGGCAGTGTCTGTCAGAAATTACCCTTGTAGAAAGTAAATGCCGTTTTCACCTTAAGGTTCCACACGGCTGAGTCATGAAGTATGTAAGTATCAGTAAGGTCTGCTGCTGAAATAGTGTCATGTGCAGGAACACGTTAAAGTTCATGTCCACTTTGATCTGACATATGACATGAGTGATAACTAGCAACATTTCAGTGAAAGATGTTGTGACCTGTGATCTGGTATGGCATGTGAGGACTGTAAACACCACAAAACACACTGTAAGCTGACATCAGTTCAATTTCAGATGCCATACTGGAATGCTAGCACTTACCATAGTGTAATGGTCCAGTCACTTTCAATTAGCACAGAGGGAAAGTTAAAATGACCAGATGTTCTCCAAAACCTGAACAATGGGAAAAATCTTTGGAGAGAAAAGTTGGTAATTGTTTTGTGGATTTTTTTTTTCCCTTTCTCAAAACTTGCTTTAACTGGGGAGGAGAAATGGGCATTTCTTTCCAGAAGAAAATTATCTCCCCCTATCATAAAGAAGTATCACAAGGAACAGGTAATGTTAGGCGTCTTACTGTATGAAGTACTCCTCCTTTCTCATTTTATGTTTTTGATCTATTCATCTGGATTATCTCCATCCAGGATTAGATTAAAATTGTTGGCTAGTAGTTGGGTAACAAGATTACCTCCAAAATGCTTGGTTTTTACTGTATGTAAAATTGAATGATTTACACTTTTATAACTGACAGCATAAAATTGATAGAAAAGATTCATGAGCTTTAGCCATTGTTACTGCACCTTTAGATTTTTTTTCTCCTGTAAAAATGAGAATCTTAAAATACTTAGGCTAACATTGTTTTCTGTAAACAGTTTAATTTGTCAGTATTTTTTTAAATAAACATAATAGGATGACAAGCAACCATAAACAGAAATTTAGGAAACAAAGCATGACAAGTTTTGACAAGGAAAAAGCAGTACTTTCTTGTATCTTTAATGAAGCTTTTTGTTGGTTTGTTTTTTATTTTATTTTAGGTACTTAACAGAAAATATATTTTGTATACAGCAGATACAGTTGATTATAAGATCGGGGATTACTTACAGTATGAGACAGTATCTAACCTTAAGGGTTGCTAGCACTTCAGCAGCAAGTCTTTAGAATGTAAAATGAACTTTAAAAAGGGTGCAGAATGGAAGGGAAACAAAGGCAATGTGTTTCACTAGATTTAATGTAGGTTATTTTGTGGGTGTAGGTAGGATTAGTCACCTGCATATCACAGGGTTGATAAGAAGCAGTTCTGCAGAAAAATATTTTGAGGGCTTTTTCTGTTTTGTTTTATGCCATACAGAGTAAGATGGAGTACTGTGTTGAATGGGGAATAGAAAGCAACTGTGTTGGCTGCTAATTAAGTATGATATTTGTAAGATACCTGAAAATGTTCTTTCACTTTGGTCAGTGCTGTAAGGCAGTAGCTGGAGGTAGTGTCCAGTCTGGGTTCAGCACTGTATGAGAGAACTAGAAAACAACATGACCTCTTAGGGAAAGGCTGAATGGCTTGGTATAGTTTAGTTTAAAAAGAGAAGCTTAGGAAATCCAAGTCTTCAAATATTTAAAAACTATGCTCTCCTCTCATAGCTGTTCATAATACTTTCAAGGGCAGTAATAATCAAGGTGTGGTCAAGGAATGTACATCTGACTTCTATGCCTAATTCTGCACCCACTTCTACAAAAGTATATTTAGGTCAGTTTATTTTGCTTGTAGAATTCATGTGTGACCAATACAGCAAACAAAAGTAAGTGCTGAATAGATTAATTACTTTATGATTTATAGGCTGGCACATAAATCCTGCATATGTGACTGTAGTAATGCTGCTGTTACAGTGTACTTTCAAGGAAATGTATTTATATAGGCTAGGCACAGTCTGAAAATCACTTGGGGTCNTATAGGGGATATTTCTTCTCTGAGAATATTGTGGACTGCCCATTTGAGCTATCTTGTCATTCTTTGGACGTAAAGCTCTAGTATCTTATATGCCTTCTTGCATATTATTACATGAGATCAGCTTACATTTTTCTGCAGTCCTTCAATTTGAGAGTAAGAACTGTTTAGGTCCCTGGGGAAGAGGAAGATAGGGAAAGAAAAGAAACAGAAATGAACCCTTCTGCTGTTAAAAGTGCTATGTATGCTTATCTTACAGCTTCATTTTTTTTAGATAAATGAGGATCCTTGTAAGTTAATTAAAAATGTTGACAAATAATGGCTATACCTATAATGTCACTATTTGAAGACAAAATGAACAAAACAAAGAGAGCCAGGCTAGAGAGGAGAGCATTAACAGAGATCCTTGCCTTTGTAGATGTCATTGATGAGGTGAAATCTCAAAACATATAATAAGGTTTTGCAGATGTTTGAAGTTTTAAAATGTTTCCATTTCTGTTTGGCAGAGAACTAGTTGTTGTCTGATGGTAGACTTGACTTTTCTTTGCCGTGGAGTACCAGAAGTATTGTAGTCTCACTTTGTTCTTTGCAATAATAATTTAGCATAAACAGTATAATTGTTGTATTTACTTCCATTTTATAAGGTGGAAAAACATAGTTATAAATTACATGAATTTAGAAGGTAGTAACATAAGTTTGCGTGCAGGAGGAAAAGAAAGACAGTACTAAATGGATTAAAAAATGGAATAACCAAGGTTCTTCTGGAACTATATGTTGACTGTGCTTAGGAAGATGCAGTCCAAAATTTGACAGCAAGATAAAGACTTAAAATTCATGCTATTTTATGCCTTATCAAAGGGGATATGTCATTTTTATGCATTGAGGTTACTGTTGGTAATGTTTAATTACTTAGCCGTACTATCATCTGTATCCACATCCTGCTCTTCTTTGAAGAAGAGAATTATGTGGGTGAAAGGCTTGTGTCTGGTCAAGTTTTTCAGTGCTGATGTTCAATTAGAGACATCCAAGATAGTGATTTTAGGGATGCTTTGTGTCACTAAACTGAAGACTTCTGTCATTTAGTCAACTAAGTTGGTGGGAATCTTAACTTTGAATGACCATTGGTGTTGGTAGGCTGGGATGAATTGCTGTGTTCTTGCCAAATACTGAGCAAAGCAACCTTAAAAAAAATCCAGCCAAATAAAATCTCTAAATTCCAGTTGCAAAATTGCATTCAGATTCTTAAATGTGGTTATACAGTATGTAGAACTTGTAGTTCTGACTGATCTGGGGGGGGGGGACACGACACGACGACAACGGACAGACCAAATCGGTATCAGTGACATAAAGACTCAATTGCCTTCATTTATCTGTGTGATAGTTTCTTAGAAAGCTATTTCAGTATTGGAGGTATTATCGATCCTCAACTTCTTCCTAAGTCATTAGTTGATGAAAATATGTACTAAGTTCCTGTACAGTTAATTACCACTTCATTAGTCGTGTTGTATACACTCAGAGCTGGTCTTGGTTAATTCTGGTTGATTGTCTAGCTTTTTATAGAACGCTGAGCTCTAATCTGTCATGTAATCAGCTTGGTTACACAGAGGGCACATACTTATCCACTATTTGCTGTATGTCTTATAAAATGTTAGTAAGTTAGGATATTAAATTGTAAAAATTATCATTTGAAGGCATATGACTTGCACGTATGCTGAGACAGCAGTAAAAACTGCAGTATTTTATGCTCTCAAAGATGGAAAACCCACTGCATAGAGTATTAGATGTATTCTGAACTGAAATTTGTATCTTCATCTCTCTTTACTGGTACTAGCAACTGACTTGAAATTTCTCTTGTACTTAAATGTAAAATGTATATGTTAATTAAGTTATTTGCTAAAAGATTACCAAACCACTTTACAGAAGCTAAATAGGTTTTGCTCCAAGGTATGAGGGAAAGCAAACAAACAAAACACTGACCTGAAGGGCTGAAAGCCTCTGTGAAATTGTACCATAATTGCACTTGAATTTAAAACCATGGAAATAAAAGTAAATGTATATATATGCATAAATGCAACATGGAATCAGTGAAATGCTTTAACTGAAGACAGTATAAGTTTAGGTAATTTTAAAACTAGGCCTATATGTTTGCATGTGTTCAAGACAGTTAACTCTTTCAGTCTCTCTGAAGGGATGGAAAGTTGTCTTGCGGAAAAGGATCTGTGGATGCTTGTTGACAGCCAACTCAACATCAGCCAGCAGTGTGCCCAGGTGGCCAAGAAGGCTAACAGCATCCTGGTCTCTATGGAGCATAGTGTGGCCAGCAGGACTAGGGAGGTGATTGTCCACCTGTAATTTGCAGTGATGAGGCTGCACCTTGAATACTGTGTTCAGTTTTGGATCCCTCACTTCAAGACAGACATTGAGGAGCTGGAGCATGTCCAAAGAAGGGTAATGGAGCTGGTAAAGGGTCTAGAGCACAAGTCTTATGAGGATCAGCAGAGGGAACTGAGGTGGTACTGTAGATGAGACGGCTTAGGGGAGAACTTCCTGATCTCTACAACTACCTGAAAGGACTTTGTAGCAAGGTGGGGGTTGGTCACTTCTCCTAGGTAATTAGCAATACTGTGCGATGTTTCCGTTTTCCATTCTTCTGGAAGAGAGGTTGATTTAAAGCATGTCAGCAGTTTTGTATGTTGGCTCTTGGGAAGCTCTCGGGTGAAGACTTGCTGGTTCCAGTGGGTTTTATTTCATTGCTGTATTTTTTTTAAGGTCTTTTATATTGTAGTAGCAGTTTGGGAAACTTGTTTAGATGTATATCCCAACAATAGCTTTAGTTTGGAAGCCTTCCAAATCTCTGTTGTAGAGATTAAATTTAGAAATAAATATATATATTTTAAAAAAATAAAAAAACTTACATGTTATAGCTTTTTCTTATCAAACCTTTTGCATCTCAGTCATTTTTCAGCCTTGTCATCTGCCAGGCTTCTTATACCTGCTTTGAAATATCTTTATTATTAGATCTTATCAAACTAATCCTCCAGAATATTTTTGATCACTTTCTTTTGAATTTTTTTGTTTATTTTCTTTGAAGAAATAATTCCTCACAGTTCAAACATAATTTTTGTTATGGTATCTTAAGTATCTAATTTTTCCTGAGCTTTTGGTTGATTTCTTGAACTTGTTAGCAACTTATTCACTCTATCATAAGATTCTATGTGTAACTTACTACATGGTGAAGCAAGGGCTATCTACATTTTTAATCCTCGCAATAAGAGTCATATGCAGCCGCTAAAGCAGGAGAGAGTTCTCAGTTTGACTCTGACACTCCTTGTTTTCCATACATGGTGGTGAAATAAGTGATTTCTGTGTCTGCATTTCAATGTGATTGATGATTACTTTTGTGTTATGGGACTTGGTTGGTTACTCTCAGTAGAGAAAGTTGTACTCTGTCTCCTGCATTCATGCAGGACTGAAGAAGTGGAAATGCAGTCACAAGTGAGAAGTGCAAAAGTTCCTTCTAGACTGATGCTAAGCAGCTGGTGATTGCAGTCTTTTATTTGGGGAAAACTCTGTTCTCTTTCATCCTTTCAATCCTCTGAATTCCCTACTTCCTTACAAGTGCTTCAGATTTTGACATCTTTAATATGAAAAAATTATACTTCATTAGATATTTCTTTGAATGTAAACCACCTGTCAAAGTATTTATTAGAGGCTGTTGCAGTTGTTTTAAAGTTGAAAATAAAATGGCTGTTTACTTATGCAAGCCTTGAGGGTAGTTACCTTTGCGTATACTCACAGTGCTGCTAATGCAATTTAAAAGTATGCCACAAATAATACCCTGAAAGTGCAGCTGTACAATTTATTAAACTCTACCACATGCAAATCTGCCAACTTAATTTGTAGCTTTTATCTTGTCCTTCAGTGATTTCTTACCCTGTGTACAGATGCCAATGAAAAGAGATGAGCATTACAGCATTCAGTGAAGACCATCTAATCTGAGCTTTTTGAAGGCATAAGGAAGTAAATTCAACAGCTGTGCAGCCCTTCCAGAGAGTACCTGCTTAGTAGTTTCTTGTCTATTCAAGTGAGCCTTCTCCACATGCATTTATCCCTTTCCCAGTCACTTGTTTGGAGAACAGTGGGTGTCCTGAAACCAGCCTCTTGTACAACTGTATGATCAGACATTTCAGACATTTCTGACTCTTTCAGGGCTTTAGAAGTGATTAATTTATGTTCTTCTGTTGGGAACTGAGATTGTAAAGAAATGTTGATTCTGGTTTTTAGTTTTGCTGACATAGTTGAGGGTAAAGCATTTGGTGAGTGAAATCTATTTGGAAAAGAGCATAAGGTCTGACATCTTTGATGGTTGTGTAATTGGAGATGGGTAATGTGGCTGTGTTTTATGTTTGGTTCAAGCAGAAAGTTGTTCTTTATTTTTCTGAAAGATGTGCTACCAGTCTCATAATATTGCTTCAAACCGTTTTTGTGTTTTAAATAAAATTGCATTCCCAGCAGGAGGAATTTTGTAGAAAAAAAAATAGCCTTGTAAAAAGCATATGTCACACTGTGTCTCACACTATGGGAGGTACTACTATAAACACCTCACTAACACAAGTGTTAAATGTCTTAAAATGCATCTTCTCTGTTTAAGAACTTGATGAAGAGTATGCTGAAAACTTGCTTTTGATACTTCAGTTTTGGAACAGAGTGATTTCAGGGAGGCTGGAGGGGAAAAGAAACATGTGCCAGTAATTAGAGAAGAGTGGTGTGTGGGTCTAAGGAGGTGTGAGAGAGAATGATGGCTTGTCAGGCTAATCTAATAATAGACTTATACTTCTGTTTGCATGTCATATGTATTAAAGAGAAATCCTAAAGCTATCACTGGTGACTCAAGTTTTTGTATGAAAAATAGCACTTGTCTTTTGGAAATGGATGAGAAGCTGGATTAGTAAAGGTGACTATAAAAAATCATGACATGCAGACTTCGAAGAACCTGAAGTATTGCAGGGACTGCTAGGGTGCCCTCTGCCTTTGGTGACCCTTAGCAGAAACCTCATTACTACCAAATCCAGTCTCGGGACCTACTGACCCAGGTATAAGACAGCTAGCTCTCCTCTCCTCTATTATTGTAGGAGAGAGGGGAAAAACGCTTTTCATTAGGGAGAGTAGTTGTGGCCAGACCCATCACCTCTCTAGAGTTGGGAGGAGGGGAAAGGAGCTGGCTTTGCAGCAAAGTAAGGTAGACTGGATGGGGAGCAGGAGGTTCCTGGAGGAGCATCACAGTGGGATGCTTGCATTATGCCTCACTGTCAGATGCTGGACTAGTAATGAAATAGATTTCTGTAATGAAATAATTTCTGTAGTGTTCAGTATTGCATGTGTTTAGGATTATACTGCTTCCGTTACTGATCTTTATCCCATTCTTACTGACAGCTTCAGGTAAAAGTAACCTAAGAAGAAGCTAATGCATTTTTTTTTTTCCAAAGCACTGCAACTTTAAATACTTTTTCCTCTTTTCCTTAGTTCTGTTTGCTGTGCTTTCCTTAGGTCATGATTTCACTGGCAAAATAGACTGTACTGCTAGATAATTAACTTGTGTTTGCTTCCCCGCATTTAACAAAGGGAGAGATGGCAATAATGACAGACATTCTGCTTTTACTAGGTTATGTAAAAAAAGAAAAAGGAAAGAAAAAACAGCAAAACAAAAACAAAGGCAAAAAATCCAAAACAACAACAAAAAGAAACAACAAACCCTTCTTTGTTTTGTTCTAAAAATGCGTGGACTTTCTTAGCTGGTGATTTTATTGAAAGTCAAGTGTCATTAGACATCTGAGATAGGTTTAGGTCTTAAATTTTGTCAGCTAAATGTATGACAACTTGAGCCTCAGAATGCATATTTTATGAATTCCTTTCTGGGGTTTCAGTTTAACCTGAGTTGGAGACTGCACTTAAGGAAGTGCTGTATTCCCAGGAGTGAAAAGTTACGTAGCTGGGATGCAAGTTTTAACTGCTCAGGCAACTGATGTGCACCAGTTGAGATGCACACAGTGGCTGTGCACCAGCTTCAGGAATGTCAGTAATATTTTAAAGATGGATGAACACTAAGGTACTTAAGCCTAAATGCTTACCTAGTTACAACAAAAATTCTGTAGTTCTCAGGGTGCTTTCTGGATGGTGTAAAGAGGTTTTTGCTAGTATAATTCCACTTAAAACCTAATGAGTTTTTAATAGTGATACAATACAGTATGTTCTGTTATTTTAACATTTTAGTTTTGTATCTTTAAAGAGTGAAAGATGGAAACAGTATTTACATTATGTTTCTGTAAGAGTTATAAAACTGCTTTGAATGGACTAGAAAGAATGGCTGTGGATAATTCACTGTCAAAATCTGAGGCTGCATGAAGGCATCTTCTAGGCCAAATTTTGTTTGATACTGTCACTAAACACCTGGATGGTGGAGCATAAAGCACTAAGCTTAAACACAAGATGAAGCTCCTTAGGGCTGCAAAGCTGTGAGTGCTCAGGGTCAGAGTTCAAAGTGATGTTAACAAATTGGAAAAGTGATAGGAAAAAAAATACACTTGGGTAACAATAATATAGAGGCAGATCTACCAGATGTACGGGATACAGAAAGTAAGTCTTTAAATGTGCTTGCAAAAACAAAAGGCATGGTGTCTTCTCTGTAGATGTGCAGAAAATAAGAGGCAACAGAAGGCAGCAAGGTTAGATGTTAGGAAAAAAGTCACTTTTGGGTGTGAGAATATTAGTAGTAAAATTGCCAAAGGTGCCACGGAGTCTACATTTGTCACTCCTTACAGATATTTGCCTTGTGGATAAAGGAACAGTTGGCACTAATTTTGGCAGGGCTTTTGAGTCTTCCTAAAATATTCTCCTTTTTTTTTACCCCTGAGTTCCATTTTATTTTGTTGGGTAGTTTGTATAATACTACATTGTTATTTAAATATAAAGCTTAGTAGTTGAAGAACAGTGTCAGTTGCCTTCCCAGTATTGTTATGCAGTAAAGGGTACAGAGAAACCTTCTTTAAAACCTGTTTTTAATCTTTAGCATAATTTTTTTTAAATGTGTTGTGTTGCTTTGTTTTTTGGAATTTTTTAACAGCTCTAATGACAGCCCCTTAATAAAAATCTGTAACATTGCAGTGTGATTCCTCTCTACAACTGAAATTCAGCAGAACGTTTTGAAACGCTATTAAGAGAACTCCCAAGTTTTTGAAATAGCTAATATAGGAGAGAGGTTTCTTGTGGTATGGAACAATACTGGCACCCAGTGGTGATCTTGTACTAGTGCTTGCTTTGAAGTTGCACTTTGTTGTTAAATTTTTTCTCTCTTTTGTGGTGTTACCAAGTCTGAGAAACTTGAAAGCCCTGCGAATTTCTTTTGTTTTCCTTTAAAACTTTGTCTTTTTTATGGCATAATTGTATAAATCTGCTTTCTTTGAGAAGTAATGGAAGGAACATTCTAATTTCTGCATACAAACAATAAAAATAGCTATATAAAATTTACTGTAAAACTTCATTGTTTCTCTTGTCTGGCACTGAATTACAAGAAACACTGTTAGCACAGTTTTCCTGTTACAATATCACAATGATTCTGTGAGGAGCTGTGAATCTGAAATATATAAATTCCGTAGAGCATGTTTATTAATATTAATTTCCCTTATTTACATCTTTCCTTAAAGAAAGCTTCTCCTTAATAAAATATTAATTATAGAGATGATAGGAGAAAATTACAGAGCATTTCTAGAAAATGTAATATGGGATAGAAAAAGGGTGGAAGAGTGAAGATTTGTGTTTATGCATGAACTGTTAATTACAAAAAGAGAAAATATGCTTTTCAGAAAAGCTGCATGAGCAAAACACATTATTAAAATTGTTTACCTGTTGGATTTAATTCTCGAATAAAGCTCTTATTTTAAACCTTTGAAAGTTGTATGGGTGTGTGTACACGTGCCTGTTTGTCTGCAGATCAAGTCAGCAGTATAGAGCAGATAAACAAAAATGCTTTTTCCTTTGATGCAGCTGATTTCTTCAGTGTGTCAGGCATAGGTGGTAAGTGTAGCAGTACAGAAACCTCTCTGTTTAGGCCATGCCAGGTGTAATCTGTTCTTGATGAAGTAGAGTGGAAGATAAAATGAGATACATAGAGGTGCAGGTGAGATTGGTACAACAGTTATAGCCCCTAGCAATGGGAAATACTGAAAAGGAGGATGTGCACACCTATAATGTGCAGAAGTGTGTTATTAATTTGATATCATACTTGTTATGAAAGAGCAGTGGGAAAACAACTCTGCTTGTCACTGATGTAATGCTTTTGTGTGTATTACAAAGAAGGAATTACTGAAATCTGTTTCTCAATAGAAGCTTTTTGACAGAAAAATTGCAGATTTGGATTTATATGTGAATGGTTCACATAGGGAATACTGATTCATTATTAATTGCTTTAATGCTTCATTTGAAGGGAAAGTAAGAATCTAGGTACTTTCTAGGAGATGTTCTGACAAAAGCTGTCTTCAAGAGAATTGTGTATGTCTCATCTGAGTGGACTTATGGGAGGTGAGGAATAGGTGAGAGATCCCTCAGGTTTCAGCAAGCATAACATGGAAGAATTGCAACAGAAGCATTTCTTTTTCTCTCTCTTCTGGTCTGCTCTCTCAAGAGAATGCTCCACAAATAACCATCTCAACCATTTGCAGCAGCTTTGTGCCTACTTGCTTGTAAATTGTTTTGGTTTTTCTTTTTTTAAATTTGTATTAGCCTTCCAGGGCCACAAAATCCCAGTGTGACTCATGGAGCATTACTTGCTTTAATCCCATTGAAATCAATTGAATTGTTTGCATTACTTTAATTTATAACTTTTGAAATTGTTTTAAAGTATGTGCAAGAAAGAAGTCTAGTGAGTGGGTGTTTTTTTCCCTTGGAAACCAAAGGTTCTTGCAGTGTATCATATTCTAGTTATCAGTTCTCAGAGAGGAAAGTTCAGTGTGGTTTTATGTGTGTTGATTTTTTGGTGGTTTTTTTTTGTTTGTTTGTTTGTTTTTTGGTGGTGGTTTTAAACTTATTTTTTAAATTTTCTCAAAAAAACCCCAAAACATCTCTTTAGGATGCTTTAGATTTTGGTGGATAAAGCCAAAAACGAAGCTGCCAATTGGAACATAGATGTTTCCTTTTAAGTCTTTCAGGCTCATCTTCCAGGGTGATACTGTCTGGATTGCATGTTAAGGAAATAATTTATCTTGTTGCTGTCAGTATAAGCTGTCAGTGGGGAGCTACTTGGCTAGCCTTTAACTTCTTGGAGAGCCTTGTGGAGCTTGACCATGTCTCACTCTTGTGCTTCTCACCCATTTATTTTACCATATATTTATTCACTCCTTCACCTTATGCAAAAGTGCATGATTCTGAAGTGTTTCTTTACAGGGAAGGACAAAAGGGAAGTTTGTTGATTATGGCAGCAGCATTTCTGTGCCACATTATTCCTCATGCCTTCTTACCTTTTAAAGAAAAGGTAGGTACAGTTTAGGGTGGAGGTCTGCAGAGCAAGAATTGATGAGGGAACTGCTTGTACAGCACTGCCTGATGCCTCTTGGGGATTGGGAGCTTGTGAGCTGCTTTCAGCAGTGTGGTCTGGTTTGTGGGTGGTTTAGGATTGCTTCCTACCCCTTGGCAATAGGAAATGTGTTGGATTAATGTAATAGGATCACACTGTATTTCACCTTTCGTTATCTAAGATCGTGTTAGGTTGTGATATTTTGCAAAATGGGCAGAATGGGTAATGTAGATGTTTTGAAGCACTGGAGTGAATATAATAGGCACAGAGCTGCAGGGCTGTTCTCTTTGACTCCAGAGGAGTTTTTTACTGGCTTTGGTTTTGTTCAGGGTCAGACTTTTTTTCCTTCGTCTAACACAGAGAACACAAATATTGAATGGCCTTATAACATAAAGGTCCTACCTTCAGCATGTCACATGTTCTTATTAAGAGTAGATAGCAAAGGGGACTCTGTTTCCTTCAGAGCCTGGAAAAATAATTTCAGTCTTAATAACCTGTATGTTGTAGGGGGAAGGATTATGCCACCTGAAGACTCAGCTTGGCCTGTTGTAACTCCCTTTTCATACCTGAGCAATATAGATGTATGTTAAATACATTTATTTAAAAAACAAATTTTCTAAAAAACACTGGGTGTTTTGTTTTATTTTTTTCTTAATTTTTGGGCCTGTAGCAGGAAGTACAACTAAAAATTAGACTATAGAGAAAATGAGGAGAAAATCTATTTTAAATAAGAACTTTCTGTAAGAATGTAAAGGAAATCTAAAAATGTATTTGGAGTACTCACTGTTTTAGAAAGTAGGCTATGAGGGAATTTTATTAGGGCAAATGGAGAAGACAACTTGATGTACAGTAGTTCCAAGCTTCTGTTAAAAGGATCTGACCTGACTCTGACCATTGCTGATGAAATCTGCACTTCTACATCCTGTTGCACAGAAGCAGCGTCTGACACATTACTGGAAAGTTCTGCTTGTTTCTTTTCGCTGAAGTTCTTCAGCATAGTTTTGCTGACAGTTGTTGATTTGATCATTGTTCTTGAAAATACTTTTGATCCTGATCTTATGCATTTAATCATGTAATATCTAGGAAAAACACAACACCAACCCCAAATTATAATCTGTCCCCTCTCCCTTTGATGTTTTCACATTTTAATTATTTGAATACTGTTTTATTAACCATATTAATCCATCCTTTGCTGAAAAGCTTCAATGTTTGCTTAAATCAAACCAACAGATGTCCCCAGTGGCATTTGATGATTGGTGCGTGTGTTACATTGGCAGAGACTTCAGTCAGGTGGGCAGTGTTTCTGCTAAGTGCTGCTGCTTAAATTAGCACAAGTCAAAAATGAATAGTCTTTTCCAGTGAGTTTCCAGTGAGCCTTCTGTCTCAAAAAACCCCTCCAAAGTAATGAGACAAACTATGCTGAAAATTTATATATAAACTGAAAATTCTGACTAAACTAGAGTGGGATGACAGATGTGATTCATGACTTTAAAGTGAGAAAGTAAAACATGACTCAGCAGTGAATATTGTGGTAGCAGAATTAATCTTGTCCTATATGGGGAAAATTTAATTCTAGGTCAGATTCTTGTTTATTCATTCACTAAAAACAATTTTTTTCCTTGCTGGAAAATGGTAGTGCTTACTTTTGAATACTAGGCTAAGTAACTACGTAAGAGACCCACAGTCCTGCTAGCTTCAGTAGAATTGAATGACTTCATTTGTGTTTGGAACAGAAGAGGAGGAATCTTTCTATGATGTGCCTGACAGTCTACAACTCATCTTATGGATTTTGTACTCCCCTAACCTCTGCTGTTGAATTTATGTTCAGTTTTACGCTGAAGATGACAAAACTTGTGGAGTGTATGATACTGCTCTTTCTAGGAAGTCTGTTAGTGTAATTAAACCACAGCTGAAGCCTCAAGAGTAGGATAGTGCCTGTAGGATTTATCTGTTTTAGTTTCCTCTGGCACAGAGTGGGAATGCTTTTCTATTTGAACTTCTCACTCCAGATAACAAGATCTGCTAATTTACAGTAGTTAGAATCTTCACAGGTCACAGTACTTAAGAAATGAGAAATCAGGCATTGCCATGCAAGCCACCAAATTCGCCACCTAATTCTTCTCATTCTGCCTTTTATATGATAAAACAAGATTGTTTCTTCTTAAATTTTTATACATGTGTTTTTCCCCCCCCGTTTGTTGCATCTGGGTTTTGGGTTCTTCTGGTGTGTTGGTTTTTTTTCTTTTTATGGAGTTAGTTTTGGTCATGATAGTCTGGTCCCTCAAGATTTGCTAGGTATCAGTATCCAGCTCATCAAGTGTCTGGGTTAGAGCACAACTGGGATGGTTAGTTAGTCTGGGGACACTGGCAGGGCTGGAGAGGGTAGGGTTATGTTAAAGTTACTTGGGCTAGAACTAAAAAGGCCTATTGAGTGTACTTTCCTTCAGTGTTTTGCCTTGTTTATGTGTTATGCTGTGGATGTTACTTTCTTTAAAAAGAAGTAAGTTTTAAAGCACTCGGGAATCTTTATTTTTAATATTACTTTGTGTGTAGTAAGCTTTCTTTCTTAAATCATTCTTTTATTCTTTGGGGGATGGTGATTTGTTGGTAGGTGGTTATTTAAATGTTATTTGGGAAAGTACAGTATTTTAGACTAGCAAATATCAGTTATTTAATGACTGCTGTGATGTATTTAAATAAAATGAAGAGCTGTGCAGAGAGGGCAGATTGCCAGCTACATAAAAATGAAAACTGGGCCTTCAAACAGGAAAAATTAGGCAAAATGAATAACAGATATCATAGTTTCTGACCACTCAAGTTAAAATTACCTGTTTGGGGTTTGTTGTTGTGGTGTTTTGGTGTTTTTTTTTTTTAATCAAGTGGTTTTGGAGGTTAGAGTAGGTCAGCCCTTTTGAATGGAGTAGCTGAATCCATTTAAAACTTACTTATTTTTCAGATGAGCACATTTATTTGTAAGCTCACAGAATTTTTGCAGAAAGATACTGATCCTGGACTACCACATGAGGGGTCACAAATGCCATTTCCAAATGTGATTGTAAAGCAGTTTTTTCTATTGTTACTTAAATTTTTTTACCATATTTGACTATTGATGCCTTGTAGTGCATTGGCATTTTTGTCAATTTGTTTGAAGCTCAGGCAAGCAAGAATACATTTTATGGGGATGGCATTGGTGTGTGTGAGCTAGCCCTTGGAGGCTCTACTATACTGTCCTGCTCTTCAGAGACACTTTTATGTTGTGTATGGGATGGGGGTTTTTTAACTTGTTTTTTTTTCCTCCTTGCAAGTGCACAAGTGAAAGTATACCACTTGCAAGAACTAAAGGCCAAATGTTTGATTTTGAAACCAGGTTTCTATATTTTGGGGGAGGCAGGCACGAGGAATGTAGTGTTCCTGTTTGAGTTTCTCGGGGGGGTTACCTGTTGTTACTTTTGTGAGTAGAGTTGTTTGTTTGTTTGTTTTGTTGTTGTTTTTGTTCATTTGGTTGGATGTTTTTTTTTTAGAAATTATGGAAGAAATCTCTTACTTAACCACATCTCAATGATAGGAAACTGATTACATGAAGTAATTTTCCAAGTATTTTTTTAAATCTATACTTCACCAGCACAAAAGATCCAAACTAAAGACAGTATTCTTATATACACAAAAAAAGTTTGCCTAGTGGATACATCATGTGATATTGTAATTTTTTTTTTTTCTTTAACAGGTATCTTTCAGATGAAGGAATTGAAGCTTGCATAAGTTCCCCTGAAAAAGTTAATACAAATGACATTATCTTAGTTGCCCTTAATGTAAGTTATGATTGTGAAAACTTTTCTTGTCAAATCATGATGAAAATGATGTATCTAATGACCTTTGTGTGGATTTGTGTGACTAATTAAGTGTACCATCGTGTGGGTTACATGAAGGACAATACCTATCTCTCTCCTTGGACACAGAAGTTGTGAATTTTATTTGGAGATAATAGCTATGTAAACTGTGAAACTTGGAGGAGAAAAAGGAACATAACTTGCAGTAGCAAAATATTTTTAAGTTTATGAAATGTAAAGCTAAAGCTAAAGAACAAGCAGTAATGAAGTCAGAAGTGCTATGTACTGACATGAGCATGAAGTTGTACTAGAAAGTATTAGTGTGTTGGGATGAATAAAACACCCTTACTTAATTTGACCTGTGGACATGATATTCCTTAAAGCACGTTCAAACTTATGGTTAATGTTCCTGTGATGTGTCCTTATTTATGTAACTACAAACAGATTGGTTTCTTTTTTATTTACTGTAGAAATCTGTATTAATAGTTGTTATTCTTGCCAACAAATAATACAAATATATATAAGACAGAGCAGCAAATTGGAAGCAATAAAGTGTAATACTTTCAGGGACTCAAGCAAAGTGTGTATGTGAATTCCTGCTTTTCAGAATTCTAGTACATACATTGTTAGTAAAGATTAGTAAGTCTGCACCCTTTCAGTAACAGTGAAAACAGGGAAGTTACTTATTCCATGTATTTGTTACTTATTTTTTTGTGCAAAGTTTAGTTAGTATTTTATTCCATTTCTTATTTTCCCATGCTGCACTTTTTAGGCAGGCAATGCATCCTTTTGTCACAAGTCACCCTGATTGATATGCTTGTCCAAGCAATGTTAAGTGAGGAAATGCTCTTGTGGAAATTTGTTCCTTTGATCATATGAATTCTTAAGTTTAGTATTGTCAGTGGCCATGTTGCACAGTTGCTGAATAATGCCAGGCATCTGTCTACCTGACTTCCAAAAGAAATAACCAGCCATTTAAGTTGGCAAACATTGAATGGAAATAGGATGCAAGCTTTTACTCCAGGAATAATTGCAAAACTCATCCCAACCTTTTATGAAAGATTTGTGCATATAAAACCACACAAACTAAAAATGCTTTTCTCTAAGTGCCAGGTAAGACTGAGGAAAGAAGTTTACCTCTATTAAACCTCAGAGTTATGTCTAATAATTAAGTTATTACTTAGTCATTTTGTTTCATCTATTTAAAAAGTGCTTAAAACAAGAATATAATTTAAAAAGCAAAAGGATTTCTTTAGTAAACTCTTGTTGTTGATTTTTTTTTATCATATGCAGTTAGAGGTTTTTAATAGTCTATAGCCTTTTTTCTAGTTCATGATGAAAAATGTTTTTTGTAACAGGATATTTTAGGATAATGATCTCTTTTCTTCTATATTAATTTCAGACAGATTTAAGAACGATTGGAAAGAAATTCCTCCCCAGTGACATCAATGGTGGAAAGGTGGAAAAGGTAGACAGTATTTTTTACCTTGTGTTTTCTGTGTTCTGTGATACCTGTCTGATGACAACCTTCCATGATGTTTTGTCACCTTAACAGGCGAGAGACCCCAACTCCACATGCATTAATCTGGTTTTGTCATTATTTCACTTACCAGAGATCCCAGTATTTGAGATTAGGTTTGTTAATGTAATTTATTACTTAGAAGAACTTTCTGGGAAAAGTTTTAACTTATATTTCTTACTATGTGAAGCTATGTTTTTTGCAGGTATTAAATAATCAAATCGATTGTTTACCTGCTTAGGTTTTTGGATAAGCTGCTGTTCAAGATACTTAAGTGTTTAAATAGTTCTTTACCATCTAAAATAAATGGATTTAGCTGTTTCTTATGTCTGTGATTTCAGTCTGTTTCTTTCTCTCCCATTATCCTTTTTTTTTTTGAAATACAGAAAACATGGAAAATACTTTTTTATGTCTCCTGTTCTTGCACTGTTTCTCAGTTGCATAATTGGAGTATACTGAGTCTTGCATTACTGATCATGTAATATTCACAAGGTACAAACATACTTGCTTAAATGTGCATCTCCAGAGTAGTAAGGTTGTATGTGTGGTAATGCCTGTTTTGTTTAGTTTTGCTGTTGAAACATGATTTCACTTCAAAATGATGTTGAGTACTATTTCTTTCAGAGATTTTTTTACATTACGGTATGATTTTTTGAGAGGTAGTTGTCCTAGTGTGAAATATGGGTATTTGACCATTATAGGTGGATTATCAACTTCAGTCATTAATACACAGAAATGCTTTATTCATTCATTTATATCTATGTTTTGTATGGATTTAAACAAATGAATGTTACAAGTGTTAACCACAAGATGGCCACATATGCATAGGATTTGAAAGAGCTGAACCCTCCCATTTCCATCTAGATGATTATATACCATAAATATATGTTAAGTATTTTTAATGGAATACAAATGCAAAGATTACTATATGCCTGATATTCAGCAATGATGTTACATTTAAGACATAACTTGTTTTCTTATGTTCCACTGCAGTGGAAACATTCATTTCACAAGAAGCATTCAGGAAGGATTTAATTTCTGAGCTCAGAGATAATCCTGTTTCCTCATCTTCTGATTTATCTAGTTTCACTGCTTCTGGTCTTTTATTTATTGCTGTCTCTTTTCTTCATATATATTTACTTCTTGGTTATCTGCTCTCTTATGTGTTCTTTTGGGCTACCTGCTCTGTTTCTCCAAGGGAAGAAGCTGATGAAATTGGCACTTTTTCATTTTTTCTGCTGTCTTGTAGGTGCTAGAGATCAATTGACAGACAACAGATTATTCATTTTAATGTCTTAGAGGGTTCAGAATGGCTGTGTACTCAGCTATAACTGAAATGTGATACAGTGACTTGGTAGGTTGGTTTTGATATATTGGGGGATTTGAGTGTGGGGTTTGTTTTTTTTCTGGTTTATTTTTTTATTTTAAATAGATTATGGTATGTATAGAAAGATATGCTACATTCTTAATAACCAACAGATAGTGATGTCCCTTGAGGTTATTACACTCTGATTACACCTCTCTTGGAAGAAGCTGTGATTCTAGTTAGTGTTTACAAAGTGGTTGAACTTGAAATGTACTCTTGATAAAACCAGGTATTCTTCAAGACTAGATTTTTTTCTTTGTTTAGAACACTTTGTCAATGAGATCCTTCAGTACAGCATGTGAAATCTTACCTGGACTCCACAGTATGCTGGAAGTGCCAATATTTGTGGTTTTCTTTGTTTGCTTGCCCCCACAGCTCTTTTTTCATTCACTTCCTTTCCATAATTGGTATCACAGAGGCATGTGAAGCATCACAACTATTTCTCTGAAAAAGCTGTTTTTATCATGCTTTAGAGCATACAGTCCATGAGTGATAAGAATTGAACATGATCAAGTTACACTTTGCCTGGGGGCATCTGTTAGTGTGTCTGGATATGGCAGTGGTTTTGGTTAATGGTCTTAACAGTTTTGCCTTCTGTGTTTTGCATATTTAGCTGGAAGGGCCGTGTGTTCTGCAGATACAGAAAATACGCAATGTTGCTGCACCAAAGGGTAACGAAGAATCTCAGGCTGCTCCCAGAATGTTACGTTTACAGATGACTGATGGACACACAAGCTGCACAGCTATAGAGTACAGTAGCATGTCCAAAATAAGGTGAACAACTTTGAAAAGAAAGTTTTGCTTTGATACTTAAATGTCTGTAAAATAATGGAATGTCCTTAGTAATATAGAGAAAAAAATGCCTGATGAGATAGGATTCCTTCTTGAATTTTGTGTACAAAGATGACTTTAAATTCAACATGCAAAGGTGTAAATGAATGTAATTTACTGTACTGTTCATACTGAAGTACATAATGGAATACAATGGATTTTTGCAGCCATTCTGCTGAATTGGAGTTGACAAAGCATACAGCATTTTGCATATGTACAAACTTGAGCCAAATTCCCACTTTCTAGTGGTAGCAGATCTTTTGTCTGACGTTGATAGCAAGAGACTGGTACAGGCTTGACACAATGCAACTAGTGCTGCTTTACCATGGGCAAAGCTTTAACTTGGATTGACTTAGTAAATACTTTTTCAGCTAAAAATGAAGGGTGAGAGAGCTAATTACTGTTGAAGAGTGATTTTTTTTGTGTGTGTGTGTGTAGTTATGAAGATACTAAAAATTATCTGTAGTGTGTAGTCTCTGGAGTCATGTTGTGCTTTACTCTTCACTCCAGTTAAAGTTTACTTTGATTTAAAAAAAAAACCAAAAGTCTTTAGCTAGATATAACAGATCTAGATGTATACTTCATTTCTAAATCTCATATTTTACTGTTAAACTGTGCCTTCTGAGCAGGAGGCAGCTTCCTGTTTTAAAAGGTAGAACACAATGATAGCTTAATTTTAGCTTGAGCCAGCAGAACTTGCAATAGCATATTTCAGTATGAATATAAAGAGAGCAGGAAAGGTAGACAAACAGGCTCCTGTGTTTTAGGTCACAAACCAGTTAAAGAACAGCTAGTAGAAGACATATTTGAAAACTTTTAGATAATCTCAGAAATGTCAGAGAACTCATCACTCAGAAGATGTTCAAGTAACATTGTATGAAAATTTAGTATGTGTTTTATGTGGCTGCTTAGAAGTTGGACTATTAACCTGGAATAATATGCTCCCTCAGTACATAGTGTTCCTTTAAATAACTGTGGTTTTTATTGATTTATTTATCTTTTAAATTAGAAGTTCTTCATGACAAGAGTTTCCATTTACCCCTCCCCTTTTTGCATAATTTTCATTTTTTAGCACATTTCTTTTGTGTCTGTTTTTGTTCTGATCTCGTTTTCTTTGCTTTTATCAGAGTAATACTGAAAATCCAGTAATACTGCTAAGGTTAATGCCCCTAGTGCTGAAATTGGCTGACTCCACTGTGAATGTAACTCACCATGTGGTGTGGTCCTGTGATTGCAGTGACTGATTTAGCTTAAAGAGGTTATTGTTTCTCAGCTGGAAGGTGTTGACTGACTCTGTCCTGTTTCTCACAAGAAAAATCAGTTTGCAGATAGTGCTGCTTGTCATATCAATTACAGGTTGGAGATGTATGATGCTTTCATGCATCTGCTCTTGTTCCCATAAAAAGAAGGTAAGGTACCTCCTTGTGGGAGTTGACCACAGAAAGCATCCATATGGTTTTAAATGATAGAGTGATGAGAGAGAAAGCATTCTAAGATGTATGGGGTTTGTATTTGTTCTGATACTGTCCTTACTGTTAGTAATGTATAAAAAGCTTATTTTCTAGCAGCTCTCTGTTTTCTCCTAACTTAAATGTCTTAAAACAAGTGAGATTAACCATCCTTTATTTATTAACTATAAATACATCCTAGGATAGGGAACTTATTCTTAGACAACTGACTTT
The DNA here is from genome assembly GCA_013396975.1 of Bucco capensis. NCBI lineage: Eukaryota > Metazoa > Chordata > Aves > Piciformes > Bucconidae > Bucco > Bucco capensis. The sequence goes on from VWZO01012053.1 coordinate 582,698, forward strand.
GAGATATCTTCTGTTAGTGTAAACAAATCACATCCTTGGTTTGGTGTTGTTAAATAGGATTTTAACCAAACAGACAATTTGTAATCATTCATCTCTGTTAGAATCTAATTTGCCATATGGCATTTTTATGTAATGAACGGGAAGTGTTCCAATAAAGCTGTTGAGAAGTACTGTGCATACTAAAGGAATTATTGAAAGGCTTTTGTTGCAATGTTTTTATTATGAAATCTGACAGTGTTGGAAATATGGTAAGAGTAGAAGTTTTTATAGTTCTGGTGGCAAGAAGTTCATGAATGTATTTGAAATATTTGGCTTTGTTTCTACTTCTAGCCTGAACACTCCACCTGGAACAAAAGTTAAGCTTTCAGGAATTGTTGAAGTGAGAAATGGATTCTTGCTATTGGATGACAGTAACACAGCAGTTCTTGGAGGTGAAGTGGAGCATCTTATAGAGAAGTGGGAATTACAAAGGGTGAGGTAACACCACTGGAAATGCTTGTTTTACAGGATGCATATTGCATTTAATGACATCAAGCTTGATGTGTTGAATGTGAACTTTCATTTAATATGCTTTTAGAACTTTACTGTACCAATATGTTTAGGGATACAGCCAAATACAAGTAAGTGGGTCTTAGGTATAATGTTGCAAATGAAGAAATTAGAAGTGAAGAAGAAGAAATTAGAAGTTCTCTTTGCATGAGAACTGATTCCTTTCCTAATCTGCAGGGATTGAAAACATTAATGTAACATATTAAATTTATTTTAGTGCAGTCATGGATGGTTGCTTTCCTAAACAGTGTGCTTGGTACCAAAATGTTATAGAAGTATGTCTTCTGCAGTTACCATCTGCAAAGTCTATATTTTTTTGGCTCAAAAAATACAGTAAGTGTAAAAAAAGCATTGATGTCAGTAACCTTAATAATGAATTCTGTATTGCAGATTTCATCAGTGCTTTAGGTAAACTTCTAATTAGGAAGACGAATTGGTGGATTTAAAGTCTTTCAACAAGCCATAAATACTTGTAAGCTCCTTTACTCTCTTTTAGCCTGATTCCTGCCCCAATAGACCAAAAGCTGCTGCAGGAAGACATTTTCATACATTTCCTTACGTTAGAATGGAAGTTCCTAGGGTAGGAAGTTGTGACCTTGCTACCTCCAGTCTCAAATACTTGCCAAATCAGCTGTCACTACTACTACCACATATATCTCTGTATTTTACTTCCAGAGTAGCTGCTTATGAGCATGATGGTAATTTCTGTGTAATGTACTTCTTTTATTGTTGCTGATGCTAAGTTTGGCACAGCTGGTTTTCTTACAGCTAGCCTTCTTCAGTGTTTGTTTGCATTTTACAGATTTGAGTGAACTGAGACAAAATGTATTTGGATGTTTGAGTTAGTCTCCATTCTAATATGTTGTTTGCCATCCTTCTTGTACTTTTACAACTGAAAATATTTTTTTTAAAAACAATCCTGATTTTTAAATGAAGCTGCCTATTTGACGAAAAAAGTTCTGGGCCTGACAGTAGTTCATATTTAGTATAAAGTCTTGTGAGTTTTCTCTCCAGTTAAGACTTGCTGGGGATGGAGGAGAGACACATAGAATTAATGTTCATATGCCATCTAATTTATAAGAGAAGGGTCAATAGAATTGGTTAGCTTTCTCGGTGATATTTTGGACAGTCTATTTTCATGTTTCTTCTATGTAGGCTTCAACAAATAAATGTTGCTTTCTAGATACTAATTGTTTTTGAGGTGAATGTCAAGAAAGTAGCTCAGAATACATTCTGTTTACAAGAAAGCACACGATTTAATAACCATTGGTGTACTGCTGACTACAACAACTTGCAGCACTTGTTAGCCATTTTGTTTGGCTTTATGCAGTATGTTTTAAAAGAGAGGTAACTAAGTTTTCACTCATTTATTGTGGTAGGATAAAATACAGAAAGTTAACTGTTGCCTATTGCCATCCCCTCAATTCTCTTGTTCTATGTTGCAGTTTAGCAGAGTACTGTGTAGTTTTCTTCTCACTGATGAACTTACAGCACGTTATTAAGTACCCAGCATGAATGTGACCATTTCAGAGAAGCTATGGGTGACAAGAAAGCAGTTTGGACAGGTGAACCATGACCACTGGAAATTGTAGTTCCAGATCTATATCCAGACTGACAGCTGGACAGATAAGGCTTGAACAACTCTATAAAAGCCACAAACTACTTTGATAGCAGTTTCCTCAGGAACTTGATGTTTCTGTCCCATTCAGAAAGCTTTATAGAAGAGAATGGTTGACAAATAAACAAGGTTGTCAACTGTCAAAGATATCTGAGCAAGGACATTGCCGTTCCTTTTCTAATCTTGCCACTGAAGCCTGAATGAAATGCTGAACTCTGTTTGCATAAAAAGACAGTAAGCTTGTATTGGTGTGACTATTTCAAATTACTTGTTTGGAAGCCTTTTTTCTCTCCACTGCAGTGTCTGAGAACTGTTAATCTAGCTGCTTGTGCAGATGATGAAATAAGTTTCATATATACTTATTTGACTTAATAGGACTAACTTTTTTAATACTATAATAAGGTGTCATGGACTTCTTTAGGTGAGAATACAGTTCCAAATAATTATTGCTTCATAGTGTTCCTAATTTTCTGGTGATAACTTGTGTTTCTGTCAGAGAGGATCAGTATTGGTGAGAGGTTGCTGGTACTCTTCTTATGATGCAAGGGTACTTTGTATTGCTATTAATCAAAATATATGTAAGTGAAGCTTGAAGCAATTTTTGCTGAGGTGATTGGTGAGACTGTTTGATAGCCTCTTATTTGTAAAACAAACTAAAAGTAAAGTTCTCTGGTATATTTAATAATTCTTCTATTTTGGTGAAGATGAGACTGTTTGTTTATATTGTGGCTACCTGATGGGAAGAGGGAGTAGTTTTATGTAAACTTTCAAATTCATGTTAGAAAGAAGGATAAGGCCATAGTAGTGTATAAAATCTAGAAATTCAGCGTTCTATTGTAAACCTTTGTTTCCCTAGGAAATAGTTATTTAATCCAAATACAGCAGAAGGGGTAAAGGAAGGATACTAAAAAATGCCTTTTATTCACTGTAAAGTGAAATTTAATTTCCAAAGCAGTTCTAGCTTCTCAGCAGACAATACTACCTGAGAAGAAAGTGTCAAGGCTGTTATTTGCCATTAGATGGAGTTCTTTCATTCTGGATAACAATTTTATGCAATAAACTGTTATGATTTAAAAAAAAAAATCCATGTAGCTAAGTGTTAGTAAATATGCCATCAATTTTTAAGTGCTTTTTTGCTCTTTTCCAAATTATATCTTTGAGCTGTTGTTCAGAACAGTCTCTTGCTTGTATGTATTTCCTTGATTCTAATTTGGGGGTGGTGGTGGGGTGTGACCTTAAACTTAAGCATATTCTTCCTGATTCTAGGAAGGAATTAACTGTGGACAGGAGGAATTAACTCTGATGAAAAGCTTGAGTTCTTTCTTAGGCTAGCATAGAAATATTATCATTTCATTCAGTTCTGGAGTTCATTCCTGAATTGCCTACATTTCTCTAGATCCAAACAACAACAACTACAAAGTGTAGGGTTTATTTGATCTGAAGTGCCTGCCCTGGGGAGGTGAAGTGGCTTGGCCATGGAGTCACTGTTGTACTGTGCTGCTGCATTTAGTAGGTACAGGAAGGTATGAGCGTGTGACTAGGATCAGCCCTTGGTTAGCTCATTATTCTCAAGCAGCACTTCAGATGAAATGATTGAAACTAAAGCAGAAAAATATGATTTCTAGACTTCTAATTGCTTTGTTTTTAATAGTTTATTGAGTGCTTTATCAGTGTTTCTTGCTCTAAGACATGATGAGAAGGATTTTAGTTTTTGTTTTTCACCCTTGAAAGGAATTACTATCCATAAATGATTTAGGAAGTGGTCTTTGCTTCCTGATTCAAGTAGTTAAGAATGGACTGAAAGTTTTGATTTGGGTATTAGTCAGCCAAAATTAATCTGTTACTTATACTATTAGAGGATTTCTTAAAATGGCTTAAAGCATATTCACGTTTATACTACAATTCTCACATGGTGAAATTAATTCAACTTTATATTAGGGTAATAAATATATGTAAGTATCATTATATTAGGGTAATATATATATATTCATTTATAGATATAAATGTCATATATAAACTTAAGTAAAGAATGGTAAATAACGTATGAAATCATGGAGGACTCTCCCAGTGGGGAAAAAAAGGGACAATAAGACATGAAGATGTAAACCAGATGCACTATAAGAAATACAGTTTTGAGGCATTTGTTTATCAGTTTAGTGTAAATACCAAGCTTTTCTTAAGACTATAGGGGAAATTTCCTAGTGGCACAGTATTTTGTTTCCAACAGTGGCAAAAAGAGATGGGTTTTAGGGAGTGTGCACAGCCTAAGCCCTTATACAGCCTTGGCACCCAGAATTATTGTATTATGTTTTATCAGATAAGATTCTACTGAATTTTATGTTCTCCACACTGAACTGTTCTGATCCTTTTTTAAAAACATGCTGAAACTGTGCCTTTAGTCTCTAGTGGCAGCAAGTTCACTGGGTGCTAGTTAAAGAAACATCTGCTGCCTATTTGTGTGCTGTTTTGTTCTGTTAGCGTAGATTTCGATACATCATTTTCTACACTTGCTGCATGTCTTAATGATTTTACAGATTTTCATGATTTTCTTCATCTCCCTGCCCCCATCCAACTTTTTTCTGAAGTGCCCCAGGATTTTAAGTATATCATTATTTTTTATGCTTAAAATGTTTACCTTGCAAGTTTTGTATACTTACTGAAATAGAGGCATTTATGATATAATTTATTTTCTGTTTGCATTGTATTAATCAACAATTTTCTTTTACAGAGTTTAGCAAAACACAATAGAAGTAACATTGGAACAGAAGGTGGCCCTCCCCCTTTTGTACCTTTTGGGCAGGTATAGTGTACTACTTTTTATCATTTTGTAAAAAAACCCAAACAAAGAAAACCCCACATCCAAAAAACCTCAAAAGTTTGTATTGTCCTGGTTCCAGCTAGATAAAGGCTATCAAAACACTTTAGATCATGATGACTTGGATCTAAAACATGTGCCTGTTTTAAACCAACAAAAGAAGTTCATCCTGTCACTTGGTTGTGCCAATTTATATTTAACATATTTCCTCTCTATTTCAAACTTAAAATTTTATTTAGTAGGTGGAGCCTGTAGTTCCTCCAGTCACATTTTGTAGGTGCTTTTGGGTCCCTTCTTAAGCACCAAAGATATTTTCAAGAATCATATTGCTTGCACCATGAACTAACCTTAAAGTGTAATTCTTTTTGGCCTTTCAAGTGGACCAGAGGAGGATTCTCTCAGCAAAGACATCTAGATGTTCTAGGTGTATGTTTCTGCAGTCATACTCTTTATCTAAAGTTGTGCTATTCTAATGGAATAATACTTGTTTTGTTGTTGGTGTTTTTTTCAAATGAGAGTAGGCAGAACAGTTAACTAAAACTTTCTTTTGCATTTTCAGAAATGTCTGTCTCATGTGCAAGTGGATAGCAGAGAGCTTGATCGCAGAAAGACTCTACAGATGACAAGCACTGTAAAAACTGTTGGGGACAATGATGAATTTGAAAAGCAGAGAACAGCTGCTATTGCAGAAGTGGCAAAGAGCAAGGAGGTTAGAATGCACATGTTGCAGCTTTTTACTTGCTGTGATTGATCTTTTCTTGTTATTTTAAGTATTTCTGTCTTAAATGACAAATGCTTTCTGACGTGTGCCTGCTTATAATTCTACTCGTGTATGTTCAGAGAGATGAATCAAAAATAGAGTCCTTTTGGACTGGTGTGCGTATGTTCTTATTTTAATAAAGCTAATAAATGTATCATCATGTTTTATGGTAGATATGATTTTGATTTGATGCCAGTATTAAAAAATGTGTTTTTTACAATTTAGCTAGTGAGATTTGAGTAATAAATACCAATTACCAGTTTTTCATCTGATTTTTTCAATTCTCAAAATCCCATGATTCTCTGCATTCAATCTGAAAAAGTAACTAGGAAGTTTAGTTCTAATGTGTGAGGTTTTTATGTCCTTCCTTGGTTTTTCATTTAGCTTATTTTTCAAATTAGTTTGGTAAGTCATAAAAACTGGAATTGTATGCCCTTTTTACAGCCTCATTTGGGCACAGGAGAAAAATACCTACCTAATAAATTCATCTTTTTGTGTGTGTGTGTGAATTAGTGCTTTATTTGGTGATGTGCAAAGCATAATCATAAAAAATACATCTGCATCAAAATTAGTGCACTTTTTCTACTAGCTAAATATTAAGGCTTATTTTCATAAGTCCTGTTTACTGAAATAATACTTTTGTGCTTATCTAAAGACCAAGACATTCGGAGGAGGAGGTGGTAGCAGCAGGAGTAATCTCAGTGTGAGTGCTGGAGGGAATCGAAACAGGGAGCTCTTCCAGAAAGAGAAGATAACAAAACCTGAGGGAAAGAATGAAGGTGTCTACAGAGAACTGGTAAGGTGGAAGACTTAAATGGAACGTTAAATGGGTACTATTAAAAACAAACAAAAAAACCCCAAAGACACTAAGGAATAAGAGATTTCCTTTCAAATTATTTTCAAGTTTGTTTAAAATACTTAAGGTGCTTTTGTACCTTCCTAAGATAATGCCATCTTATCCAGTAAAATTTAAAACCAAGTCCTCACAAAAGAATAGTAGTACATGTAGTATAGGACATGACAGTACAGTTTTATTCTCTTGTTTAAATGAGTTTAAAGATACTAGACAGTACTGGTTTGAATGACGGACTCGTGAGGGTCGCCACTTGTCACTGGTCTCCATCTGGACATTGAGCCATTGTCCACTACCTTCTGGATGTGACCATCCAGCCAGTACCTCATCCACCAAACAGTCCACCCATCAAATCCATACCTGTCCAATTAGGAGAGAAGGATTTTGTGAGAGACCCATCTCAGAGGCCTTACAGAAATCAAGATAAATGACATCCATAGCTCTTCCCCTGTCCACTGATGCAATCACTCCATTGTAGAATGCTGCTAGATGTTCTTTGGGATCACTGCATTAAATTAAGTGGGTGTGATTCAGCACACTAAATGTTTATGATGGAGGAAGTATTTGTTACAAAGAACAGCTTCAGAGAGGAAGTTCCAAGTATGCAATAACAATGTTTCTGATTTGTGTGATGAAAGTAGACTGAAAGAGTCATTGCAACAATGGTAGTAACTCAGTAAGCCACTGTTAAAATATTGATTATAAATGTCACTTGTTTTTTATTGAATTTTTTCCACCTTAATTACTTTTACCAAAGGTTTAGCAACAAGAAGAGAAAATATTTACGAACTACTTGTTATAATTTTGTTTGTATAGTATGTGTCATCATCTCACAGCAAGGAGAGCCTCCAGCAGTGCTGCATTCAGCACTGTACTTAGAAATATCAATCTGGAATTATAAAAACACAAGCTGAGAGGACCTCAGGAGATTGTTTAGTTATCCCTCTGCTCAGTGTACCACTAGTGGTCCACCTTGTCATTCTTGACAACTGTCCTGACCTAAACAGACTGAAAAATCCTGACAGATAGACAAAACCCCCAACAAAAATAAACAAAAAAACCTCCACAAAATTTAAATTGGGTAGTTGTTTAAAATACAGTTTTCATTTTTTTTTCTATGAACTGCAAGAAATCTGTCAGACCATGCACTGTAAAACTGCAGAACTTCCAACCTGTCAAAACTCAGTTTTGTCATTTAACGTATCTAAGTGCTATTTACAAGAAGCAAATAGAACAAATATAACCCACTAAGCCTATATGGTTACAACTAATGATACTTAGATCTTAAAGCAACAGATAACAAATTTGGAGGTTTGTTGTTGTTGTGTTAGAATTGTAAAAGTAGATTATGGAGGTCAGTCATCCTCCTCTTGTAATGGTCTCTATAGGATATGCCCTACAATTTTGTCTTTCCAGATTTGGATAGTAGAAGCAAGATTTGTGCTCTGTAAATGAAGTTCAAGGGAGATTTTTTTCACATCCAAAACTGGTCTATACAGTTTAGAATGAGAAAGCCTGTATTTCTGGGGGAGTAAATTGTTTGTTTTCTTTGCATTCTTCTACAGAACCTTTAGTGATTATATTTTCTTCACGTTTAAGAAGTGTATAACTGATTTTAACATTGTTTGTAAAAGTTGTGAAAGGATTCAAACAGAAACAAATGTCTAAGTTTTGTACCAGTATTACTCTGAGAGATTCCTGTTAGTTTTCATCTCAGAGAAAGTATATTACAACTGTCATATTATTCCACTGTGCAGTGAAGGAAGAGGTAGTCTAGGGGAATATGGACTTGAAACCACATAGTACTAGAACTGAAAACTGATGAATTAAAAATCAATCATAATAATAATACTAAAAAAGCTCTCTACTAGCCAATTACTTGGACCTAAGAGATTTTATGTGAAGATTTTATATAAAACTGAAGTATTTATCATCAATGGAACATGAAATAGTGTTACAATTAAAAATTGATTAAAGTTTATGAAGTCAAATCTGGTGTTTCTATAGAGTCTCTGTGGTATCTTATGATTAGTTCTGTGTGTACCTTTTATTTCAGGTTGATGAAAAGGCTCTAAAACACATAACAGAGATGGGTTTCAGCAAAGAAGCAGCAAGACAGGCACTTATGGATAACAGTAATAGCCTAGAGGCAGCATTAAATTTTCTCCTGAACAGCAGTAAACAGAAACCCATTCAGGGACCACCACCTAGAGGTAAAACTTGCTATGAAATGCTTTAAAACAGTGTTTACAAGCAAAGGGATTTGTGTCTGGTGGATTACTAATCGAGTTATAGCAGGACATACCTGCATTTTTTTCCTGCAAGTTAGGATGCATTGCAAACCTGAAAAGCAAATACTTCTTGTCAAAACGCTTCAATCTGAAGTCATGGATTTGAATTTCCTTAAATGGAACATATCTGTAACTGTCTTGATAATGATTTTATTTTGTATCTTTAAAAAATTCTAACATTTTAATAAATCAGATTAAAAAGTGTGTGCACTTATTTTAATCTATTCCCCACTCACAAATAACTTCTGATGTTTACAGGGAAAGGGAAGGGCCGAGGTCGAATAAGAGCTGAAGATGAAGAGGAGCTGGGGAATGCCAGACCATCTGCACCAAGCACACTGTTTGATTTCTTGGAATCCAAAATGGGTACTCTAACAGTAGAGGGTAAGTTACTGAGATTCATGTATCTGGAACCAGTATAGGACAGGCTTGGTAGAATTCTTTTTCCTAACTTTGTAATCTAAAAAGTAGTTTCTAGAAGTTCCTCTACAGTCAGCCAAAAAAACCCCAAGGGCTGCTAGAGAACTATTCCTCTCCTTTGAAGAGAGGTCAACACTGTGGTGTTTGTACTTCTGTCTTGATTATAGAAAAGCTTATGCTCTTTGTTTCAGGTTTAGCTCTCTAAAGTTCAGTAATTTTGAAATAAGATTATATAAATCCCAGTTTGTTAATCTAACTTGATAAAGGCTGTAGCAAGCCATGGACTTCAATGTTTTTCAGAATTAAAAACAGAAAAAAGGCATTAGCACAGTTCTTCTACCTCAGTTTATAAACAGTATGTTTTGTGTGCTGCCCAGTTAAGAGTTTAGTAATTTTGGTAAGCTTAATTGTTTTTATATTCCCTCTTTCTGAAGGGGGGGAATTCTTTTTGGCTGCTGTAAAATATTAAACAGTGTTTTCTCCTAGATTTGCTGTTTAATAACTGTAAGGACTGAAGGTAAAGTAGGATTTTAGAAAGAGGGAAGCAAAATGATCCCTCAGATTAAATGCAAAAGATTTATGATTTTTCTTTAGTCTTATTTCAGTTACTTTATTTTCTGAAGGAGCCATGTGAGAGTGTAGCCTATGCACCAGGATGTCTGTCTAGGTCTAAATCAATCAGTACTTTGGAAGCTTTAGACAGATGCATTAGGAAAAAAAAAGAGGAAACTCCATACATCCTGAGGTCTCCAGAGGCTGATATAATATTAAAGTAAAGCTCATAGTAAGCTGAGTAATAAATGGTGATATTTTTTTTCATTTGGATATGGCCTTGCAGGTATTTCAGTGGCCAACATGAAATGAAAATATCTCCTTCCATTATTTAACATGAAGGTTTTGTGATGGAGTTGTAATTTTTTTTTGTCCCTACAGAATGACACTTTCCATAAAGGGTGAAAAAGGTCATAACAGCTTATATGAACCATTTGGTATTTTAGAGTTTTCTAAGGAAGGAGTGTATTTAAAGAATGACTGCATTTATATGTAATTATTAAGCTAGATTCCAAAATAATCTTTGTCAACTGTTAATAACAGACTCTTGTTTTGTGTATTTTCACTGGATTTAGGAGGTTTGTTTAAAAAAGTGATACAGAAAAAGAGGAAAAAAAAGCTTTTAGTAAATTAAAACAAACAGGTTGCCCTGCTGGAAAAGGAACAAACAGTTGTAATGTCACTAGGCACCAGCACCTGAAGTAGAACATCCCATCAGTCTGGTGCTCAAGTGAGAGATCTATTGTTAAATATATTACTTTTGTTTGTAGCTTACCTATATGAAAAAAAATGTGTTAATAACTGTATTTTTTTCCCCTAGCAGTGAATTTAAGGTTAGTTGTGTTTGAGTCATGGAATTAGAAAAGAAAACATGAAGTCATGTAGACTCTTACCAGTGCATCATAACCTCACTTCTCTTTGACAATTCTCAGGACTGTCTCCTTTCTATTAAATGATTGTTAGACCATTTGGAGGTTTAACTATGAACAGAAAGGCATTTCTGTATAAACGTGATAGCTTATAGTACTTTTGATGGGAAATACTGTATTGTTGCTGTACCTAGGTTGAGTTTCATTGCAACAATCTCTTGTTTTTGGCCTGCAAAATAAGTGATTTTAGGTAGCTAATTTTAATTAGGTCTAGGTCTTACTAAACAGTTTGTAGAAAGTGAACAAAAAAAGTTGTTACAGGGTTCCTTTTCTTATGTATGTTTTTTATGGTTTGTTTATGGTGAGTAACTGCATTGGTGGCCTTTTTTATGGAATGCAGCTAGCTGAAGGTAAAACTTTGTGTTGTGAATCTTCACTATATTTGTCAGAAATTTAAAATATTTAAAGAAAATACCTTTCAATGCACAAGCATTCTGCATCAGCTGATACAGTTCTGTAAACTGTTCAAGTAATTAATGTCACATTTTAAAAAACAAGTGTAGGGAATTATATTTGAAATACATCTTTTGGCAATTCATTTTCCTTACCAAAGAGGAGTTACATTTTTACAGTGAACAGACATGAAGAGTGTGATAGTGTTTTTCTCTCATATTATGAACACTAATTTCTCCTTGGAGGAGTTTTGTGCTTATATTAAAGGAAGGCTTTTATGTGTGACTGAAAGACATTTAAAGGAAAAATAATAGAAATAATCCCTGTGGGATATATGCCTTTCTTTTTGTCAGTAATTCTATAGTAAGTAAGAGTAATTTACCAAGAATTGTGAAATGAGTGAATTGCTGCTTTTAAAATGATTGATAGTGTTTGCTTAAGGGAACTTCTGTGAGCCTTTGGATTTAGTACGTGTCTGTAGTTTAATAAAACATCGTGTTATGTGAGTAAAAATAAAATGGTTATATAAGCATATATACTTCAGTATTGTGTTTTAATACACAAAAGTAAGTATGTTTATTTTTTTTTCCCCTCTTAAATAAAAAGGAAAATATTCTATAAATGTCATAAGAAGAAACCCATAATTCTATGAACACTCTGTAAAGGCTTTGTACTCCTTAAGTTGCCAAAAGTTCTGGCAGATTTCCTACCCTTGCACACAACAGTTGGAGTTTTGTTTTAACTGTGTTGGCTTTTTAGCATTAATCTGAATCATCAATATGCAGTTTAGTGTACTATTTCTGAGTGGTGCTTTTTTGGAAAAAAAAAACAACTTGTTAGCATTTTTGAAGAGTTTAGAAAGTGTATTGATCTTTTTTTTTAATGTTGCCTTTTTTCCTTCTGAACTAATAACAACTCATGTTCCTGTATTTTGTTATTTGAAAGTCAGTGGACTATGAAGTAGTTGCTGATTCTGTTAGGTTTTTATTTTCCTTACTGAGTATGTCTAGCCCATAGGATTGTGCCTCTGTTTCTTTGCCAGGTATTACTTTTATCTTGAAGAGTCTATTTCAAATGGATTTTTCAAGAGACATAGAGGTATATGCTGAATTGCAGGCTTTTTTTCTCTTTAAAAGGGCTTTTTTTGCTTTGCCAAGTTTGAGAAAACCTGTATGGTCTTAATTCAAACACATCTTAAAAATCATTTATTGGAAGTGTTACTTTTCTTGCCATTTTTATACTCTGTGGTTGAAAATAATTTCATTTAAATTCTTATAAATAAGTTGTCTAAAGTTTAAGATGTCATTGAGATGACATGAGTGTTAGCAGTGTTTGCAGAGTGAAGATGTATCTGCAGTGATTCTACAGACCACTGAACTCTTTTGTTATGAAAGTATTTGCAGAAAACAGGATATATATTACTAACACCTTTTTCATTTCATTTAATCCTGTCAGTTGTTAGCAGTAGAGACATAAACAACTCCAATATGTAATGTTATATAGCCAAGAATAAGGTCTTTTCATTGCTTTTTCTGCACGGTAGCTACACTAAGTAGGGCCTGGGCACGCAGGTGTTTCTGCATTCATATGTAGGATAGTACAGCCTTTGCAGTATTTCTGTCCCCTTTCTGTCCCATATGGTCTCTAAAAACCCAGTTTGTTTTTTGGATATTCAGAGAGATGACATGACATTTTAGAGGCACTGGTTTTGAATAAATGATCACACCCCTACTATTACATTAATGTATACGATCAGGAGCATCTCAGTACCTGGAATAGCCATATTCATCATCATTGCAAGCATTAGGCTTCTGTACAGGTTCAGACTATGCTTCAGGCAGGTTGTAATTTCTTTTAAACAGCTATGAGTATGTAGTAGCAAAAACAAAAGTCAGTTTTTGCTGAACTGATATACATATTTTTTAATTCTGTGCCATGCCACATTTTCTTCAAACGCTGTTAGTGTGATCTGAGGAGAACAGTGTCTGAAGTAAGAATTGTTTCTAGTACACAGAGGATTGATTTGTTTTTCTCTGCACATCCCGTCTTGTTTTTCTAGTATTTGTCATTGTACCTGAAACCTCACTGCTGTTGAGAATTTAGTCTAAAGTCACTTCTAGATTTGCAATAATCAGTTTAGGTGGTTCTGTTTGTGAACAAGAACTGCAGAATAGTTGTTTAATTTTTTATTTTTGGTTTGATACCTTTTCATAGTTGAATTAAAACCAAGTAGAAAAACATTTATGAATTGAAATACCTCTATATTTTGTTTAGGAGGTACTTCTGTTTCTTTTAAGAGACAAGTCAGCACATTAAACTTTTTCTTGTTTCTTTTTTTTTTTTTAAGAAGTACTTAAAGTAAGATAATAGTCTTTTGCCCTGTATATAAGTGGTATCTTGTGAGGTTTTTTGTTTCATCTCATTTTTCAGAGTGAATGAAATAGTTTTAAGTAATCACAGCTGTCCAAAGCATTAAATACATGACTCCATGATCTGCTAGTCCTTTTAATTGTAGAACAGCATGTTGTAACCATGAATTATTTAAATCAAACACTAAGAATTAAAACATGAAAATCCATAGGTTTGTACTGCAAATTTATTTATTTTTAACTGTGAATGCTTGGTGACACCTATGAAAATATTTCTGTGGTGAAATTGAGTTGTTTGAGTTCAGATTGGCAAGAGAAGCCTGCTGACTGTGAGAGAGAACAAAAATAGCTGTCAGCTAGTTGCCTTTGCTTGCACTTGGATTATTTCTGCTACCAAACACAAAAGATTTTTCCATTAATCTTCTGCTTATTTTTCTTTTGTTATGAGGAACAATTCATCCATCTTTGCCAGCTTAAATAAGTAAACAGAAGGATTATCAGTGAGAACAAAACAGCGCCAAGAGCTCTGACTGTAGAATTGAGGAACAATGAGCAAAACGCTGAGAACCAGGGATATTTCAGATACTTTCTCTTCAGTTTTTAGGGACTGCAGAACAGACTAGTGCTTCTGTCTGCTCAGGAGTCAAACCACAAAAACCTTTGGCAGACATCACTGTCTTTGAAATACTCAATCAAAGGTTAACTTTTTCATAGTAATTCTTGTATTTGTTATTAAATGGAGTAGGTGGTGAGAAACAGTGACAGTTTTGGTTAGTGCATTGACCCAGGACATAGAAGGCAAAACCTGTTCAGTTTCAGGTTGCACAGAATTGCCTCTTCAGTTCTTCCAAGAGACAGACTGTGCTTGAGGTGGACATTTCATGCTCTTCCTGTTAAACTGAACCTCCTGTGTGACAAACTAAACCATTAATGGGATCACAGAAAATGCAAGTGAGAGGTAGCATGTCTGTGTAGCCTCTTAATATGGCTTATCCTGTCTCAGGTTTACCAGCAGACGTGAAAACGTGTCCACTCTCACACACAACAGAGAACTTTAAGCACACAGAAGATTTTTAGAAACAGTTTAATAAGGAGATGATACAGTGGTCATGTGCAGGAGTTGGCCTGGCAAGGGTACTTGCCAGGAGCCTGCTTACTTGCAAGTGTCCTGTTTGATCTCATTCTGCCTTTATTTTCTCATGCTTATTCCTCCTGGTTCATCTTGTTCTTTCCCTTCCTTTGGCTCTTCACCTAAACAGCCTATTAAAAATTCCATGTTTGCTTAAAAGAAATGGAATACCATGAAAAGTTTCAGAGATCCTCACAATTCCCCTCACGAGATCCATGATAATCTTGTTTTTCTTCTCATCATTCAGAGTTCTGGTTAAATATCTTGAAGGTAATGCTTGAGGAGTTCCTGTTATGGTTCATTGATCAGGGTCTCCAGAGTTGTGGGCTTTATTATTATTCTCATTATCTAAGGTTTGTCAGCTGTGTTTATTTTAGCACTTCTATTTTGTGCCTTTGTCTTTTATGCTGAATAGCTGTTACCTGGTTATTTTTACAGAAAGTTTTAAATCAAATTACAAGTATTCCTTTTTTCTCCTCAGTTTCGTCCCTCTTTTTCTTCATGTTGGAGTTCTGTTTTTATCTTAAATAGCTGTTGTTCAAGTGAGATTTCGATGCCCATAGGGAAAAAAGGGTAATCTCCTTGAAATTTATGCCCAGCTTTTCTCATACTGGTGGATGATTTGGTTCTAAATACAGCCCAGAGTAGTGTATGTTTTCCAGTAACTAGTTGTCTGGTAAATTTTCTGTGTACTATTCAGTTTCTGTATTGCAGAGGTAAAGAGTGAATGCTTCTCGAAGGAATACCATTGTTTTATCACTTAGGTTCTGAAGCACTTTCTGCAATATGTTAATGTGAAATATGTTAATAATTGAAATAATTTTTTTCCTTTGTAGAACCAAAATTGCAATTTCAGCCAGCACATCAAGTACAGCACAAAGTTATGAGTACAGAACAGAATGGCATCAAAGAGAACCATTCAAGACACATTTCTCGCAATGACATGCGACAACCAAGGAATGAGAAACCTCCTCGTTTTCAAAGGGATATCCAAAATTCAAGGCAGGCTTTGGAAAGTGGTGGCTTACCAAGAAACAGAGGTCCTGAAAGGCACAGCTCTTTAGAACATTGGACAGATGAAAAAAATAAAAGTGATAGACATTATCCTAGAAATGACAGGCCAAAGGATTTGGGTTATCCTGTAGCTACTCAGCAGGGTGATGTTGCTTTCAAAAAAAGGGATAACAATATGCAAAACAGAGGAGGAAAAGGGGTGTCTTTCACAGAATTCAAGGAGAACTCTGCTGCTCAAGAAACTGTAGACAACAATAACCAGAAACGTGGGAAAAGGGAAAACCAAATACACAGTTCTGAAAATTTCTCTGATAGGAAGGCACGAACAATAAGTAGTGAAGCCTTTATGGTAAAAAGTGAGCAACATTTTGGTGTTAATGATTACCAAAATACTGGTAGAACTGATAATTTTAATGCTATACCAAATGGAGATACTGAACATCATCAGAAAGGAAGACGAGTAGGACCTATCAAATCATCAGGACCCACAACAATCCCATCTTTTGATGATAAAATACTGTATTACAACACTGGTCCCAAAAGGAGATCTGGGCCCATCAAACCAGAGAAAATATTAGAACCATCGATTCCCATGGAGTATGGAAAAAGTTGGAGACCAGGAGATGAATGTTTTGCTCTTTACTGGGAAGACAACAAGGTATGCCTTTGTGAATGAGGAGTACCTCAAATTGTACCTTTAACGTTCTCTTAGGTACATGTGGGAGATTTAGCATGTTAGCACAGAGACATGGGCTTTGTTGGTAGGTGTGTAGTGTGCTTCTTGGCTAGCTTCTTGTTCTGCTTTTTAATGAGTTATGTTGCTAATATTTATTGTGTGAAACTTTAAGCACTTAAGTCTTCTTGAAGGTGACTGCTTCTCCCATTTAGGTGGAGTTTAAGATGACTAAGCTCCAAAACTGAAGCATTTGACTTAAGTGCTGAAGATTTAAAGGATGAATATATATCTAGGTGCCCATATTCTTTTTCAAGGCACCAGAAACAGGATGCTGTGTTATGTAGAATAGTCTGTAATGGTAGATGTGGAATACCTTTTTCTAGAACAAGTCAGTATGCAGTCTTTGCTAGAGCAAGGGAAGACCAGAGTC
Organism: Bucco capensis; assembly: GCA_013396975.1. Lineage (NCBI taxonomy): Eukaryota > Metazoa > Chordata > Aves > Piciformes > Bucconidae > Bucco > Bucco capensis. Next base: position 599,496 of record VWZO01012053.1, read on the forward strand.
TGCAGGAGTGGGACTGTTTCAAAACCCACCTCTTAGTTATTATTATTATTATCACTAGTAGACTGTAAGTTGAAGAATTCATAAAACACATTATTGTTTTGTTTAACTGAATTGTAAAAATTTAAATACTTCCTATTTAGCTGGTTTTCCTATTAATAAGATCTCTCTTTTTGCAAGATGCTTTCATCTGCTCCTTTACTGAAAAAGTTTTAGGCTATTTTCTTTGATATTATCTGTTCGGGAGTTCTCTCACTCTTCTTCTGTAGTTTCTTCAGTTTTTGACCTTTTCTGATAATCTTAAGAGCTACCTTAAATATTACTGTTCTTTGAATAGGTTTTATTCCCACCATTTTCTGTCTGCTTTGGTTTTGTTGTTTATCTTATTTCTTGTAAGTCTTTTCCCTTTTTGTCTTTTTTACAGGAACTATAGTGTTAGCTCAGAAGCAAACTTTTATTTTTCTTTCTTTTGTTTGTATGATAAATTGCAAAATTTTTGGTAGTTGTAATGTATAGTGAGTTGACTCAAATAGGAATTTGTAGCTTGGGTGGATGGATTAGTATGAAATATAATGGCATATTATAGAATTGTTTCCTGTTTTGAGAAACATTTACATTACTGTGAGGTTAGTTTTTGAAATTCTGGAAAGATTAAATTTGAAAAATAAATAGATATGAGATAATCTCAGGCTGTAAGGTGAGAAGTATTAATCACATTAGAAGGGGGGGCAGGAGGGTTGAGGGTTATTGGGTTTTTAGTAGTTAGAATAAAGGCTGCTGTTCACATGTAGGACAGTTTTGAAATGTGATGATAAAATACAGTGCTGAGCTTAACTGTGTTAGGAGGCAGTGATCTCATTTGTGTTCAATTTGATAAAGTGATTCAATATCTTCAAAAAAGTTGATCTGTGTTTGCATAAATATCAAGAAAATTAAATTTTGTGTTTAGAAAAAGGATTTCTTGAAGGGGGACAGTGTTACCATATTCTTAGCACATTTTATGATGTGTTAAAATAGATATATATTATGTGTAGTGTATGTGACTGATACATGTACTGTAAGAAAAAGTCTTACAGTAACACTTTTCTGCATACAACAGCATTTGTGTTAGTGAGAAATTTGCTTTGTTTTTGTAGAAATTAAATCATCTGTGCAATGTTCAGTCTAATTCCATAAGCTTTATATTTTCTTAAAGTGTGTCTGAAATATATTCTACCATGTCCATACAGTCTGCCATCTGGAAGTTTCATGTATGTGGTTTAATATCTGGTACAAATCTGAAGCAAAATCTAATACAGTTTGAGACTAAATATATAGCTATATAGACACACACACACACACACATTTAATTTAGTTTTTAAGCTATTTGTGGTATTTCAGGTAATGTTTTTACTCCATTGACAATTTCTCTTTGAAGTTCTACCGGGCAGAAATTGAAGCTTTCCATTCTTCTGGGACAACTGCAGTTGTTAAATTCTGTGATTATGGAAATTATGAAGAGGTGCTTCTCAGCAACATCAGGCCTGTCCATGCAGACACGTGGGTATGTGATAACAAAGTGTATTAAAAAATACAAACTCCATAGATTGTACAAAACATGTAATTGTTCAGAAATCAATGCCTATTATTCAGAGAGTGCTAATTACATGTGTAGAAAAATAGTTAAATACTTGAACAAATCTCAACTTTTAGTTGTCTATATAAAAGTGTATTAAAAGTGTCATAAAAGTGTATTATCATGTGGTATTCTTCCTGTATAATAAATTTCAATTGTATTGTTTGAAAATCAAACAGTTTTATGCATGTTTTCTCTCTCAAAGTTTCTGGTTTATATTTTATTTCGTATATATTGTATGTTGTTCTGTAAAGGTTAGGAAATAGTCTTTTATTCTGAAGATTTTTACTGCCTGTGTATGTATGGATAAAAATAGACACCTGTATCATCTCATGTTGTATCATCATTTTATTCTTGTTTCAATGTTTTCTTCTTTGCCACATATTGTGGTGGAGGTGTATGCCTCAAAATCTCTTTTTATGAGTTTTCAAATGTATTAGCCTTGTGGAAGTTGGAAATTTCACAAGGCTTTCTTTGTGAATGTCATGGATATAGAGGCACATTTTGATTACTAAAAAAAAAAAAGAATCAGGAGTGCACAATTCTTTGCTGCTTACTCTTACTATGAAAAGCTGCACACAAAGTATTCCTCTTTGTGTATTGATTCATTAATCATAACTTGACTGTTCTTTTTTTAATTTCTTACCTCTGTAAGCCATGTCTGTAGCCATGTTACTAGTGTTTCAGAGGCTGAGCAGTCAACTGCTTTTTCTTGCTGGTGGTCTTCTAACTTGTCTTAATGCCTGTAGCTCTCAGATAATCTTACAGCCTCTGAGATGGCCTTTTGGACCAAAAAAAAATATATCTGAAGCACATCCCAGCTGATGGATTGCTCTTTTTATGAAAATGTACCTTTTAAATTTTTTTTCTTCTTTATTTTTATCCCACTAGCTGACCTGTTAAGGTATTAGCTACTGTATGATTGTGCTTACTTATACATTTTTCTGAATTAATAATCAGCCTTTTCATTTTTTTGATTACAGTTTTGAGGAGTGGCTTTTATTTTACTTTAATGTTCTGCAAATTAGCCCTCTCAGTCTAAGAACTTCATCTGGTGTTGAAACTAAGTTGATCTAGTAATGAGGTGCCAACCTGAAGCAGTGGTCATTCTTCCTGACTCTTCTGCCTTTCTTTTTTCTTTGTTCCCCTCTTGTTTTGTTTGTTTTAGTTCAGAGTTGGTTTGTTAAAGCTGACAGAAGACATTGGGATAATGTAGGAAGAAAGGATTCTGCCACTCAAGTAGCATAGTTCCAACATCATGCTGCATCCTGATCTAGTCATTGAGGCTTCTGCAGTTGATACCAGGGAGAAATAAGGATTTTCCAAGGACATTTCAGTCCATTCAGAAATGAAAGATACCATTCTCAAGGGACTCCTTTTCTCTCAAGGGAGCCTTGATGAATAGAATAAATTCAAACTAAATTATATAAGATAAATGCCAACAAAGTTCTTATTATTTCTTTCTGAAGTTGTATAGTTTTGTTGCTAAAAGGTCCTTGAAGCTATAGCATTTTTGCAGGAGAAAGTTGATCAGGACCTATCTCTTCACTTTTTTGTGTTTGAATACCAACTCCAGACCTTACTATGTATTTGCAGTTCTTAGTCATGTGTTGGAGTTATGCTCTCATACTCAGGTTTGGCTCCAAAGCTGAACACTCATAGTCACTTTGCTTTGGCTCAGTGTCCATATTAATATATAAATCTAGATGGCACAGAGAAATACAAAATGAAGTTGTCATGTTGCTTAATAATTGAAAGAGAACAATGACTTGAATAATGTCTTTTCTTTCTGATTGAGGTTATCAACAGCAAGGAATTTGTTTCATTAGAAGTGTTGTGCTGAGTTTTATTTCAGTTCTTCGAGGTAATTTCCAGATAGCTAAGTCTTTTTTAGCTGTCTGTACTTGTTACTAATGTCCTGATATTGCCATTTTTTTCAGACCTCTTTGACAGAATTGTTGATACCAAGAAAATATTTAGTTAAATGACATAAAGGCATAAATTTGGTCTATGTTAGAATTGATTATTCTTTACTCCAGCACACTTTTTGATACTCGTGTTGAATTTAATTTTTTCCCCAACAAATACAAACTGGTGAAAGTGTAACAATAGGAGGAGGGAAAAAAAAATGTTGCTCAACTATGCATTTAAAAAAAGACAGTCAAAATACCACCTTTGTTTTGATGATATGACTTATTGGTTAAGCAACTGAGCTTCTGGTCTACATTTGACAAACTTTATAATTACCAAAAATAGTAAATTAATGAAATTCCTTGACATTGTTAGTAGGTTTAATATAATTTTGTGTTCACCCTCTGCTAGTTAAGATTCTGCTTTCTGTTCCTTCTGCCACTCTGCTACTGAACTGCTCTGCATTAGTACAAGTTTTGTGGACTTTATTTTTTTTTTGGTTGGTGGTTGCTTGGGTGTTGTTTTTTTCTCTGCTGTAGATCACATTTGCCTGATACTCTCAGGATAAGTTATACTTTCCACTTCAATGGAAAAAGTGTTCCTAGATGGTCTTTGATAATTCATTGTATCCTGTCTATCACTCATTTTGCCATGAGTCCTCTTAAGTTTTCAGTCCCTCTGACATCTAACATGTTGCTGCTATTTATCTCTGATGACTGGAAGTATAGAAGATAAAGCTGTGTTTTAATTAAGGTAAATAAAAAAGATAGGGGGTATTTTTTATTTTTTTTAATTTTCTATAAGCATGTGCAATACCAATATAAATATATGTAAGAACACTAAAACTTTTTTTCTTAGTGCTTGCAAAATGTGTCTTAGGTAAGCAATTCATAAATATTTTTAACAATAAAATTACATTTGGGTTCCACTGTTTTAGAGTTCTTCTAAGTATCTTGTATGTAACACTACAGTATTGTATCCTTCCATTTCCTTCAATGTAGCAGGGATCACTTAATGAAAACATTAGAATGAATAATGACAAACCATTGTAGAAATAAGAAAAAGTGCTTGTTTTTTCCCTGGTTAAATATGTAAGATTATACTAACAGCTGAAAAGCACTGACTCACTTAAGTCTGTTCTGTGGAAAAAAAACAAAGTCAAGATAATACTTTAAACTTTTAAAGTCTTAATTTTATTCTCTAACTTATAGGATTCTTTTTCCTTAATAATGAAAATGTGTAGCCTTAGTGCCTGTCTTTTTGATATTTTCCCCAAAGCCAAGTCCTTGCTTTCCCTTTTCTATTCTGCATTTACATAGTCACATGATAGGCCTTGTTCTGCCATTGACCCTACAGTCTCCCCAGGAAATAAAGATTGTAGTATTCCCACCTAAATATATTATGACTTTAATCTGATTGCTCTCAAAACAAACTAGAATTCATCTGAGCTCTGCTGGAAGTAATTCACTTAATACTAATTATGAAATCTGTAGTTTAGCTTAGTTTCCTCTTCCTATATTTTGCACTAAAGAGGTAATAAGTCAAAACCTGTTATTAAGGTGTGTGTAATCCTACTACTTCTATAATTTGCTCTGTCCTGTGGAGACTCAAAATCTACTTGGCAGCTTTCCTCAACTCATTCTTCCAGTAAGGAATGTGTTGAGGAAAGATAATAGCAAAGGGTCTTGGATTACAGTTAATTCATGCTGGCAGACATTTGAGAGCTCATATTTGGTGATGCTGTTTCTTGTACCTCACAGAGCTCTGAGAGCTACTACAAGTATTGAACTATCATAAATCAAACTATAATTCAAGGCTTTCTTATACCTATCTCCTGTTTCAGAGAAGTATAGAATTAAAGTCCTGTAAATGTCTGAAGGAGTTTGAACCTATCTCCAGCACTCTAAAGAGCAACACTCAAATCCACTAAATAAAGGCTTACAGCTGCCTCTTCTAGCTGGAAAAGACTTGTACCTATCTGCTTGATGGAGGTTTTGAACCCATTCTAGTGTCTTGATCTAGGACAGGCAAATACTTATCTGAAGGACTGGGTGCCATTTCTTCCCAGCTCTGTGGCCTGGACAGCCTTGGCATCACATTGTGATCTTTTGGTGTTGGTGTCAAGAGGGGAGTCTTTCCCATTAAAAGATACAGTAGGTAACATGTCTTGGTTGAATCTTTTATCTAGTTATCTAGCTTCTGTCCACATTGGCTATACTAAAAATAAGAATTATACTGTGAAGAAAAGCTCTGGAATAATTTTACAGTTCCTAATTACTTATTGACTAAATTAATTAAATGAAGGCTGAGTATTTTAGACTACCCTTCTTAATGAGTGGTGGTGCATGTTTCTTAATTTTAATCTAAAAGTTACTAGTGTGGATTTAGTTTCCACAAAAGGCTATCTTTCTGATTTATTAGAACACTTTAAATTTAGGCAGTTATTTTGTTGGAATGTGCCTCATTTTTCATCTCAAGAATATGTGATGATTTCAGTTGCCTCTGTCCTGCCAGACTGAATAATTACTTTCCATAGACTGCCCTAAACCTTTTTAAAATTTTCTTACTAAAGACTTTTTTTACTTTGCTTTATAGTCTATCACATCTTTTGGAGAGCATCCTCATATATCCCTTCACATAGAATTAAACTTTATGTTCTGTCAGAATAATTTTTTATGTAATTCATTCCTCCAGCCTTCTCTTAAGGGGCAGTATTTAGAGTCAATCATTGTGAAAAGCATTTATCCTGATAAATTAATAGTAAGTATTTTTCTTTAGTGCCTCTATCCTCTGAGAAACTACATAGTTTTTCAGACTTCACCTTGCTGTATCCATGTTGGAATATAGACAGATGATCACAAGTTAACTATTCCTCTGAAAGTTACTGGCCTTTAGCTGAAATGTAACAACTGACATTTAAAGATGGTTAAGGAACTGCATTTTACTTTTTAATAAACTAAAAGCAGGCAAATTTCAGTTGAGAGGAGGTAATTTTATACTAAGTGGACATAGAAGAATGGCTTTCAATTTTCTGTCTGTGTCATTAAGCATTACAAAATATGTTTGAGTCTTACATTTTAGCATTTCAGATTCATCAGACTATGAAATACTGCAAATTATTTGCCAGCTGTACGAATCAGATTACAGACATATTCTTGGAGTTTTTAGTAACTGATAAAAGTTGTGACAGTTAAAGCAGGATACTTGGATCATGACACTGTTCTTCACTCCTCCCCCTTGTTGTTAAGTGTAATTGCATATGGTGATGATTCATTATTTGGAGGCTGCTTATGGGCTTTTTAGTTTGTTTATTTTGAGAGAGAGTGTTCTTACTAAACACCTTTCTTCATAGTGACGTGCAGTTCTGAGAGTTTAAAAAAGATAGTTTTAAGTCTTGGGTTTGATCCTGTTCTCATGTGATGAAAGTACTTCAGATTCTACTTTTGAGCCTTCTGAAGGACTTTATGTTCAGATTTCTCTCTCTTGCATGTGCTGAGGTTGAACAGGTTGGGTATGTAAAAGAAGTTTGATATGTAAACATGCCTGGACTGTTCCTGCCATCGCGATCTCTTGTTGAAGAGAAGCAATGAAGTGCAAAGTTAATTGCTGTGTTGCTTTTAGCAGTCTGAGATTGATGTGTGTAGTTCTTTTCCATGTTAATCCATCTATTTTCTGCCTCTGGATTATTTTCAGAAGAATCTACACATTTTCTGTCACTGATAGCTAATGTTTGTTGCTTTATTCTGTCTTAATAGAATCATTTACAAATTAGCTGTTTGAAACTCAGCTGCTTTTGTTGGAACTGATATTTTTAGCAGAGGAAGAATGAGATAAATCTATCTATTAACTATTTAACTATTAACTATGTTAATAGTTGTATATCCATTTTTTTTCAAGATTGAGTCATTTATAATAAAATTTCATATCTTAAATTAACATGTAGTAAGGCTTTAGTTGATAAATTGCTAGCCCAGAGAATGTTTTGTAGGATTTTTCAAAAACTGGCCAAGAAAAAGTAAAAATTCTTTTACTTCAGATGTTTGGTTAGTGAAAATCTACAGAAAGGATATATTATCATACATTTATTTCTAATACTAAAGAAAAGAATGCAAACAAAAAAAGCAAAAGTGGAGAAAAAGACATACACTCATAAAGATCAATTCCTTTTTTGAAGTGTAAATAAGGGAAACAAATGGTCTATATAGGCTTGATTGGTTTGTTGTTTGGTTTTTTTTAAATGATTTTACATCAAGATTCTTTTAATGAATTGTCAGTAACTTTTGAATTTGACTACTCCCCACGTTGGGGAAAACATTGCCAGAAATTCTCTGTTGCATAAAAGCTTGAACGTAGCAGGCAATGCTTTATTTGTATAGTACATAAAAATCTCATACAATTTGAGAAAGTGTAGAAGAATGAAAGATGGCATTATTATTGTAGCTTAAAACATTATATAAATGGGTAGGAATTATTCTGGCTGTTTATAGAATGGCAACAAACAATAATAGTGTAGTTGCAATTCAGAATCTTAGGAGGTTTTATTAAATCTTGCAGTACCATACAGCAAGTCAATTGTAACACTTTGAGGACAATTAAAGTTAAGATTTTGCAGTAAATCAGTAGTTTCTGTAATAGATTTAACATTGCTGTTTTGGTCACCACTGTCTTATACTGTATAATATAATATATTTTACTATAGTAAAGGTAAAAACTTCAGCAAAGCTATTAATGGTTTTGATGTAAAACTCAAAGTTCTACATGGAGTACTATGCATGTTTATCCACGGCATCTGTACTAATTATCCCATGCTTGTAATTGTCTAGCTTATAATGTAACTAGAAGCTTAAGGGGTTGTGACTTGCCAGTAGGAAAAGAATCTGTATACTCTAAAAATCCATTGCAATTATTTATCTGCATATCCTTTACAAACAGAAAATAATACCAATGCATCAATGCAGTCAGTAAGAAATATCTTTAAAGTCCTATGTAGTTGCTACTGCTGATGAATTTGAGCTTCTTTATTGGAAATGGCCAAAGTAAAATTTCCTCAGGCATATGCTGTTAGAGGAAATCTAAAATTAGATTGACTTGTATAAAATTTAATTTAAAATTTAAAATTATTTCTTTCTAAGCAGGCCTTACAGATTCTTACTAGTTCAGGATAAAAGTCCATTGCTTTTATAAAAAATCCATTTAGACAGTAAGATCAAACATTTTCAATGTATGTGATCCTTTCATTTTCTTCCTATTTTGTTTTTTGTTGTTCTTTTAGGACAATGTAACTATTCCCATACATTACAGTAGATCCTGATTTAGTCTACTGATTGAATATCCTGTAGTTCACCAACTTGATGGTTGTGTGCAGAAGTAAAAGGCACTGCAGCCTACATGTTAGAATTAGTTTGTAAATTTAGAGGTGTCACATAGTTGATTCCTTTGTTTAGTTACAAAAGATCTAATTGTAGTATGCTGATACACTTGAAAAGATCCAGGCAAGAGTTAAGTAACCATAATAATTGTGTATCTTAACATTCTAAATGGTATATTAAAAGGTTAATTTAAAAAAAATAGAACAAACCCAAAAACTTGTATTGTACAGTTACTACATTTATAACATTATTTTAAAAAGTAAAATGTGATATATTAGCCATTAGTGATGTGTTATTTTAGTCATCAGTTACATTACTGCTATGTCTGACATAATGTGTGAGCATAATAGAAGTGTATTTTTCTCAAAATGTAATGCTAGCTTGACTCTTTTAAAGATATGTTACTAGGGCTGAGTTTATATTAATTATCTGACAGCAGTGAGGGGTCAGCTCTAGCAGTATAACCTTGAATCCCACTTGTCCTTTCTCACTCATCATTTAGCTCAGAAATATGTATGGCCATAGGCCCAGTCTCATATAGAGTTGTGTACTGTGAAAAAAACCAACCCTGTGAGCATCTGCAGGCTCCCAGGATTACTCTGTGAGAAGATTGCTCTCTGAGAGGAGCTGGTATTTTAAGTAACAAGAAAAACTTGCAAAGAAAATGGATCAAGAGCAAGTATATTGGATTACTCTGTAATAGACACTGAAAAAATGCTCTTGTCGCAAAGTCAGTATTGGTGAAGATCCTTCAAAAACCTACATTAGTGGTAATTTCTTTTACTTGGAGTTTTTATACCTTATTTGATAGCAATTTTTGAAATTATGCCCTAAAGCTGTTCTAAGGTTATACAACTTAAAACCTTGTAATTCTATTAAATGACAAAAACTATTCCTTCATAAAATCCTATTTTCATTCATGTTTATTATGGAGTTCATTTAAAGTAAAACTTTAAGGGAGTACTATAGACACATTAGGCAATGGTTATTTCCCTTAAAATTATGGGATGTGTAACATACTGCAATTTAAATATTTAAGGTTAGGTTTTTCTAGGAAACCTGTGACTTTTTCAATATGGTCATGGTGTGGTTGGGTTTTCTGTTTGGTTCCTTGTGTTGATACATCTGGATAATCTTGCAGTCTATATTCAATTAGTATGAGCACAGGTAAGTAGAAACTGCAAAAATCAAAGTACTCAAGGAGATCAACACTGGATGACTAAGCAAAAGAAGTTTTAAGAAATAATTTTTGTGCATTTCTTTGTTTGCATTATAAACCTTTCCTTGCTTTTTCCTATAATCTGCCAATTTTGTCTATCTTTTCCAGTTGTGCTTGGTGGTATCATTTAATTTCAGGGTACATAGCATTGTACAAGTGCCAGAAAACTCAGTCCTGGATCCTAGAATGTTAGATTAATATTGAATAATGCTGAAGGATGGAGATAATAAAATATGTAAGGTTTTTTTGAGTAGTGTACCAAGATGAAACTTCTACTGGTAATAGAAGGAGAATGAAAATGCTCTAAGAGAGATTTGTGAGCACCTTTGCTTTATAAAATGTAATCTAGATCTCACATGGATAAGGGAGTAAGAAACGGAATAATTCAGAATCAGTCAGAAGCAACTGATAAACTGAAAATAATCAACAAGAAAGACTGGAAAAAATAGACTTGGTGGCTAGATGTGTGACCTAATGGACTGCAGAGTTATAATGGGAAAAATGTAGGCAGCTGAAGTTTTTAGATTGAAGAACAGAAAAAAACAAGGAAGTGAACATTAGAGATACTAAGTTTTGCCTACAAAGGGCAGATGCTTTTCCAGAAGAGAGATGACAATTTTGAGCATGAGATGAAGAGATTTTAAAGTAAATTGAGATAAAGCTGAACCCAGAAAAAAAGCCTTAAGATGGAAATCCAATAAAAGGGCAATAGAAAAAGAGTTGAAGATTGGCAGTGGTGGTTTGAGAGTCAGTGATCAAGAAATTATAGAAGAATGCAATTTCAAAACAAGAAGAAATGCTTAATAAAGATATTGCCTGCCAAAATGTTATTTTGGAGAATGATATATCCAATTAGGATAAAATGTGAATACCTGAGACCCAAGTGTGTCATCTGATGTGAAGATGGCAAACTTCAACAAGACAATCAGTAACACTTATGTAGGGAGTCACTGTGCATAGAGAAGAATGAGGGAAGAGCTGAAAGGTGTTGCTCCTTCATTTGTACCATTTGCTGCATTGCTTATTTCCATTTCATTCAGAGCCTCAAGAAAGTGAATGTGATTTCAGATTTCCTTCTTGCCCATTATAAAAATTCTAGTTTTAATTTGATTTTGCTGTATTTGAAGGATCAACAGCAATAACAATATGGAACTGCTTTCAGCTATTCACATTTCTTGGAGTAGCTAAAGGTATTTAGACCACTTCAGGCATCTCTCTTACCTTTTAACAGCTTGCATTGTTAGTGGTGGGAGATTACTTCATGTGCTAAGTTGGGCGTTAGTATTAGGGCTAACAGCATTGCAAACTGTAGGGCTTTTGATTAGATATCTGCTTTTTATTTCTTTCAAGTAGACAGTATCTCTGAACCTCTTTCTAAGAGAGAATCGATAGTGCTGCAAGCAGTAAAAGAGGTACACTGAGAAAAGTAACTTTTATGGCAGAATTCCATGGTTCTCAGCCTTTGGCTATAATGAAACCAAAAGGTCTAAATCAATTATGCTGTTTCAGTTGTATTGAAAAATCTGTTTTCTTCTGCAATTATTGCAGACTCTGTAGTAAGACTTAATCTGTTGTTCTGGAAGTAGAACTATGATCACAGACATGCCCTGGAAATAGGAGATCTTATCATGAAGCATGTGGTTGTAACTGATATTTTTTAAAATGCATGTTTATTAATATTCAAGCTGATTAAGAAAGAGACATTTCTTGAGTAAGATCTGATTTTTCACAACAGGAAGAATCTTGGAACTGTAGATTTTCCTTCCTGTCTCTGTGTTATAGTGAAATACTTTACTGCTGTGACTTGCTTACTCTTTGTTACATGCATGCTGCACTGCAGTGCAGGTCTTGGGTGTTGGAATTGTTGACAAACTTCTAATGAATCATTCAGTGTTCTTGGTTTATGTTCTTGTATGTTCCTGTGTCATGAATGAAAGGAGGTTAAAAGTTACATACTCAGTACATTTTCTCAGAAGTGGATTTCTTACAGCATGTTCCCTCTAGATCTGGTATCCACTACAGTGTAGTGTTAGGATATTAAAGAAACATCATTTGCAATCATACTCATGTTCAGAAACTACTTTTTTCATGTCTTTTGTTACCAGCCGTAATGCTTTTAAAATTCTTCTTTATCTTTAGTGTGTACCATGTTCAAATACTCCATCACTTGAATGTTTTTAATATCAGTATGTTTTGACCAAAGTAAATACGTAGCTATTTCAATCTTCCTTTGGAAATCATTCTCCAGTCTCTTAAATATTTCTGTTGTGTTTGCTGTTTTGGTTTTTTTTGTGTAATTTTTTTCTTATTTTGTTTTTTTTTTCTTCTCATCTGAATTCCATGTGATTTCTCCATATCTTTCTGGTATTGAGATGCCTAGGAGTGATTGCAATATTGCAAATATGTAATTACCTGTCCTCTCATTATTCAGAGGTTATAGTTGTTATTGCTGCACATTCAAAATTCATATTTAAATTGCTGTCTACTATACTTGCAGGCTTTTTTTCATTATTACTGCAGCACAGATTTTTATCTACTGGTTTAGATCTGTTTTTCTAATATTTTTATTGCCAGATGCTGTTCCTTGCATTTCCATTTCCTAATTATTGTTTCATTCCACACATTTCTAAACTCGTAAAAGCTGATATTTCCCTTGCTATGACAGATTATCAAGGTTATCTCAAGGTTATCTTGCTTCTTGAGTTTGTTGCCTGTATGATTCTTGCAAAATAATTGTGCTTTAATATCTTCCCCCCCCAAATATTGAATAAAATCTGCTGCTGCCCTGGGGATTGAGTTTGGAGAGTCTCCTTCTTATTTTTGTTAGCTTTCCTAGATTTGGAATAAAAAAAACAACCAAACACTGCCATTATCTCCCTTACTTTATTAAGTGGTCATGAGCACAGAAGCAGCAATTGCTCTATGTGCATGAATTCATTCCTCCATAGGCACAGTCTGAAAATCCCTTGTGGTCTCCTGTNGTGGATGGAGCCCTCCCTGGATCTTCGTTCGCGAAGCCTAGCCATACAGCCATACATTCCTCCATGTGTTAGTGTATGTATGTATGCATATACCTGCTCATATAGCATCCCTTTATCTACTCTGCCAGTTAAACCAATGCTGTTTACCTGCAGGAGGAGGAGGAAGAGACATATGAGCAGACTCTAGAATTCCGCAGAGGAGGTGATGGGCAGCCCAGGCGATCCACACGACCTACTCAACAATTTTATCAACCCCCAAGGGCTAGAAACTGATTCATAAGAAATAAAAGGTAAATATAAGATACTGATATTTTATTTAAGGGTTTAGAGTTCAAGAGAAGTTGATGTAGATTATTCTGTGCTTCACTGTTCTTCAGTCTCTGTGAAGTTTGTAAGAGAACTTTCTACAGCTTTGGCAGTAGTTGGTTGTATCAGAACTCTGAGCATTGGGTTGCAGATGATGAATATTTTGAACAAATTCATGTAAACAACATTTTACAAGCAAACAGACAACTTAAAATTCCTAGAAAAACCTTGTTTCTTATTTAACAGTACTTTTTTTTTTTTAAGCAACAGCACATGTATTGTCTACTTTGTTTTATAATGATAATCTTTATAATGAGTAAGCACAGAGTGGTGATTCATCTTTGATTCTTAAAACACTAGGATCACTCAGGTGGTAAAAGAACCTAGAGAGGCAAGAGCTGCCTTCTATATGTAGAGACTGGGTGGTGCTACTTAAGTGTAGTTTGTTCCTGTATTAGTTCCAGTCAAAACAATCCTTTATTTTGGGTTGTTTCTTTTTTAATCTTAGCCATAGTGTTCTAGTGAATATTTGGAGATTTTATACTGATCTAACTTTTTTCTCTCTTTTTTTTTTCATTTTAAAACTTTCTCCAGGTGGGGGAAATTCACTGGCAGCTCCAACTTGCTGAAGACTTCTAGAAGAAATTCTAGCTTTCTCCAAGCAACAGGACAGAACAAAAAGAGCTTGTGTGAGCAGAAGGAATTTGGACCTGATACTACAAGAGACTTTTTAAAAGTTCTTAGTTACATGAAGCTGAATACTTTTTACATATGAAAGGGGCAAATTGTCTTTGCTGCCATCAATAAAACCACAGTGCACTATTCTATTCTTTGCCTTGTATTCTTTTTACTGAGCCTTTATTGCTAGTTAACATAATACTAATGTATTATGACTTTTATTCATTTGGAATTCATTTTGGTTTTAATATTGTTCCTAGTGAAGTAGAACTTTTTTTTTTGTCAAAAGCAGACAGGATTAGGCCTTTAATTTAGATCTTAGGGTAGCATTAGTGAAATGTGTTAAAAATTTTCAGCTAATTATTGTACAGTGAAATTCTGAATGGGTTTTGACTGTGTTTTCTGTTTTTTTGTTTTCCAAAGTTGCTGAAGGCCAAATTACAGATTTGCCTATTATATTTTTCATGATCTGTGACTGAAAAGGTCAAGGGGGAGGAAAAAAACCCATCACTTTCAATAGATGTTTTATAAATAGTTTTAGGTAAATATTTTCTTTGTAGGAATATTTATACTACAGAAATAGAAACATTTCTAGAAGGTACAGGAAAGTAGTTTAAACAAAAATACTGCAAGGTGCATCTGAGTATTTTAAAGGTAAATATGTGTATACATGCACACATGTGCAACCTGTTGAATGCTAAGTTCTAACTTTCTTATAGCTTTAAGCTCTGCTTTTATTGCTTCATATCATTAGAATTTTTTCAATTATCATTGATGCTTGAAAGAATCTTATGCCAAACTACTTCTCATTCTAAGCTGTATCTTTGAATCTTATATGATTATGATAAATAGATGAAATTTCACTGTTTCTTTAGCTATAAAAGCACTCAGTCTGTGTACCATGCAAATCTCTTCAAAGCTTTATTCTGATCATTTAACTGAGATTGAAATAGCACATATGTTTAGAGGTAGTTCTTTAAAAACAGAATTTTACCTGAGATACATATTGATGGTATATATTGTATAATTAACTCTATTGAATTTCTCTGAGTGCTCATACAAAACTCTGGATAGAACCTGGTTTATTTGGATGAAAAGAAGTTTTATACTGGTGATGTACTTGGAATGTATTTGCAGTACATAATGTGGATTAATGTCCGAAAGCAGTCAGATCTTACCAATCACATAAATAATTGCAGAATAGTAAGGAACCAAATGTTTGGCTGCTTTAATGGATCCTAAGCAGCTTCATGAGAATAATAATGAACTCACTGATAATTCCAAAGGGATTTGGGAGCTTAAAACATGAGCTGTACAATGTTGAAGTTCTTTGTTATCAACTGACACACAACAGATTTTCTGAAGTTTGTTAGATTTGAGTTAGAAATCACTTTCCAAACACTATGAATCATCCTAGTCAGTTCTGCTAAATTGTACCAGCAAATAAAGAAATTGTAGATCTGATACATTGGATGTTGGATGCTTTCCTTCTAGAATTATCACTAAGACCACTGAGAGCAGCTATTCAGCCAGAGCATTATTTCAGAAAGCAGTTTTGATATTTCTTGACGAATAGATTGTACATTAAATGAGAGCTCTACAATCAGTGTACCAAAGCAATTTCTGAAATTAAAATAACTTTCGTGTTCTTTTGAGCTTTCATTCTTGCTGTGAAGTAAATCATAAAATTCAGAGAACTGCAGTCTGATTTAGTGAATGGTAAAAAATAAAGCCTACTTAAGAAAATGGGAAGACTGTAGAAAACTGAGGCAGCATTCCTCTGTAGTGGCTGTGGCAGTCTGGCATTACCACATCTGTGTGCAGCTGTCTATGTGCAAATGAAATATATTTGAGAATGTTGGTTTTATTTGTAAAACAGCAAAGACCACGTCCTGGTCTTTTTTGCTGATGCTGAGGAACTGGAAAGGCAGAATAAGCAAAAGAGCTGGGGAGTCTCCTTGAAAAGACGTGTTATCTTTTGTGTATTTTATGCTCTTCTGGTTTGGTTTCAACTGAAACAACTTCTCTGGAAGGCTCTGTTTAGGATCTGAAGAACAGGTGATTGAGCAGATAGAAACTATTTATATCAACCTGTTTTGAAAGACAAAAATTCATATATTCATGTTCATTGATTCCTATATCTGAAAACAACATGATTAGATAAGCTAGGTATGTATATTATATAAATTATTTTCTTGATTTGTGTAATCCATCAAAACCACAAATATAATAATTTGCCAGTCGTGATGTAGTGACATTTACATGCAAAAGAACAACATCTATTTATTTAGCTTTTATGTTCAGAAAAAAATGATCACAAATGGGTAGATTTTCAGAACTGAGGTAAAAGTTCCCTTCTTATTTGTAAAAAGCAACAGCAAAAGCAAGCTCCTGATCTTTGTGGGGTGACACCTGTGTGCTTAAAACAGACTGACAAGGAGCACTAGATCGTGATCATCCACACTTTATTTACTAGCTTGATTTCTGACCATGTTTTGGAGTCTTCTTGGCAAGCTTTTTCCAATACAAACCTGTCCCAAAGTAACCTTGTCCTTTGCAAAGTGGACATGAACCAGTCTGAGCCTCTTGACCTGTGAAGCAGTAGGTCTCTGGTTCCTGGCCCTCCTTTAGTAGAGTGATAGGTACAGCTTATGAGAATTTCTGTCTGGAATTTAGGAATGCAATTCTAATGAGATGTTTTTCTTGCTATGGACTTTTATGTAGCATTTTTTACTTAATGGAGATTAAAAAAAAGATTTTCTGATTTAAATGATTCTGAATTATCTGGAAGTGCCAAGTTGGTAGTACGATCATTGAATAAAACATTTTTTTTCCACCCCTTTATGTGATTGAGATACAAACCCATTTTGAAACAGACTGGAAATGCTCTGGTTTTATCGTGTATGTTTTCAGAGTTTTGTAACAAAATGTGTTCGAAGTTGTCATATTTTCATTTAAGATTATTTGGACTAAAATCTTCTGATAGATATTCATACATTTTTTAATATATATCTCTGTATAGCTTTTCCTTTTATCACTAACAGGTACTTTCTTATTAAGTCTTTGGCAACAACTGTACAAAGCACTTTGAGGATCACTTGTCAAGGTCACTCTTCCAGGAAACACTGCTGGAACTGTCTCTGCAGAATCTCTGTAATGCTTGGGCCTTATGCAGATGAAAATTGTTGGGAGTGTGACTTTCCAAAGTAGTATTAACAACACGTATTTCTATTGGATCATGGAAGGTTGATACCACAATAAAGACAAATCTCATCCATGAGATGTATTTGCCATTAGATACAGAATGAGGAAAAGCTTAATGGAAGACTAATACTTAGTTTGAGGTAAACCTGAAGAAATATTTGGAAGAGAACACAGGAACATACCATTTGCAATGATTGTCTACAGAGCCTTCGCTGAAAAGGAAAGTAATTGAACAGAGTTAGTTCTGTTCTAACTCAAACCAGAACAATGATGATATGGTAACAGGTTTGCCAAGTAAAGTAGGCCATCTGCAAAGTACTTAGCATCCTGCAATGCAGCCACTAATGGGTAGAAACATGGTATTTATAGAAACAATTGCAAATTTAAGACCCTTTGAATGTGTCTTGGATATTGGCACCATTTGACTTTTCTGTTTTGCAATACTTTGACTGCCTCGATGTGGATGTTAAGGCCTTTTACACTGTTTTACACTGTTTACCAGAGGTGTAGGTGGGATGCTGTTATTTCCTGGTAGGCCAATAAAAATAGTCTGCCACTAGATTATTTGTTCTCTCTTTTCATTGGTGGTTAGCAGTAATGATAGCTATGTATTGTTTCCTTGATACTAATGGAGGCCATTCTTTCAGTAAGAGCAGGCCAGGTGGCCTTTTAAGGAGGAAATTGTGCGTCATATGCTGAAGTCCAGCAGTGTGTATAACTGAACATATGTCCTTATCTGACCAAAACATTGATGTCTTCTCTCATCATTTTTGTCTCCTACTGTAGAGAAAGCATTCATGAGTGATGAGTCAGACTGTTGCTGTGTTCTGTATGATTATGTTCTGTTTGGGCAACAAGTGCCCATGAGGTGATCGGTGTCTCTCTCAAGGAAATGTGTGTCCGTAGTGTTTGTCTGGACCACACTGTTCAGTTGGGCCATTTCTGACCTGCAGTCTGCAAACTTTTAACTAATGCAATGATTATTTCTGTAATGTTTCCCAAGGTAATGTCACACCTACAATTCAGAGCCAGTATAATGCAGAATAATGATGATATTTGGATTGGTTTTGGTATATTTTTTTTCCAGGCAAAAAATCTGTTGTAAAGTAGGGAAAAGTATTCTGGTTCAGGATTGCCTAGGTAGGAGTATTACTACTATGTACTTTTATCTCAGATCTTTTCATCAAAGACTGCTTATGAGTACTACTTTACATTTTAAAATTGCATTTTAAAGGCAATTTTGACTTGCATTGCATAGGCTGTAGACTTTCATTCAGGTATTTCTTCAGCATAGCAAATAGGAATCTCCTGAGTCCTCTGCATATAAGGACATTTTTGGGACATTGATTAACTTACTGCTTTGATAAAGTTCCCTATCTCTTGAAAGCACTTAACTCTGTTATTCCCAATTATTCCTATTACCAGATTGTTCCAGAATTTAATTCCTCAGAAGGCTAAAAATCTTCTAAGTACAGCCTAAATGTGTTCAGTTTTACTTCCCTGGGTTTGTGTTAGCATTGCCTTTCACTTTAAAGAGCTCTCACCTGATCTTTGAGGTATTTGTGGGGAGTTTCTAAACTGTGCTGAATGAGGGCATAGGAGAACAATATTCTGTTGAGTAATGGTTTGCAGTGTTGTGGCATGCTATTGCAGGAGGTCCTGTAACTCACATGGTCCTTCATGTTTATGTTGTGTGCAGTAATTTCAGTTGTGTATGCCTTCATTCCACTGATGAATTCTTTAAACTTGTGCTTTCATGTGCCTGTCTTCTAGGGAGCAGGGGAGAAGACTGTTTACTATAACAGAACAGTGCAGATTAGAAGGGACCTCAGGAAGCATCTCTCTAGGCTAAACTTCTACTCTAAACAAGGTCAGCTGTGAGATCAGATATGATTGTTCAGGAATTTATCCAGTCAGGTCTTGAAAAGGTTCAGGGATATGGATGTATAACCTTTGTGTGCAGCCTGCTCCAATGTTTGACTCTTGTCCTAATGGGGAAAAAAGTCTTGCCTTACACAGAGTCTGAACCAGTCCTGTTTCAATATGTGCTTGTTGTCTTTTGTCCTCCTGCCACTGAGCACTATGAAGAGCCTGGCTCTATCTTGATAAAACTCTCTGCTGCTAGGTCCTGCTACAATGCTCTCTTCTTCAGGCTGAACAAGTCCCATTTCCTTGGTCTTTCCAACCAGACAAGTGCTTCTGCCCTTCACCTTTGCAGTGGTGCTTCAGAAGGACAGGGAAACCATTGCTCAGTAAGAGAGATTTGCATATATGGCAGTAAGTACCTGTTACTACAGCATAGAATGTGCTCTTTATTATTCTAATTAAATTTTCTATGCATTTTTTTCCATCTTGAAATGTCTCATTTTGTAAAATATTAGGAAGATGCAAAAATAGGCTGTTTTAAAAATGATTTAAAGAAAGCAAAGATCAGGGTGTAATTGTGGTAGAAAAAATGACTTGGATGGTGCAGTTTCTAAGCCTGACTGAGCTAATGCTGCTACTATGAATTTGCTTTAATATGTTTCTAAAATATTTTGACTCATACTCCTTGTATGCCAGAGGACTGCTCAACAGATATTAGTATTTAGTGTCACTTTACTCGTGTTTCTTGACAAGGTGTTGACCTGACTGGGTGTTAAACTCAGGACGGAGTTGACCACATATGGGCACACAGACAGTTGTAACTGAGCCTTGGAAAGAAGAGGTTGCTTATTATATTGTTGATGTTTCCAGTATGAAGAAACTACTTCATCATAACTGTGCTGTCTGGGATGCTTTGAAGTAGGGCAGGGAAGCCATCTGCTGACAGCAATATGTTATGTGATATGGTAGTACCCAGAAGCAAAGCAATCTAATGCTGTCAGAGTAAAATCTGTGTACTAGCTACTTGTGTTTCCACTGTGGAATAGAAATGCATGTCTTGGACAATGTCAGGAACAGGGCTAGCCTTGGGCACAAGTTTAACAAATTCTGATGAGCACTGACATGGCAACAGAGAAGCTGGACTAATGTTTCTATTCCCAATAGCAGGACCTGAGGAACAAGAAGCTCCTGGCATGATCTCCAAACTGCCTTCAAAGAAACTTGGAACTGTACGAATCGTAAGGGTAGGCATATCCTGAAGTGCCCATTTAATGAAAAATAAATGCTCATTTCCTCCAGGACTTGCACTCAATGGACATGTTTTATTGCTAGCAGTTACTAGCAGGAGCTATAACTTGTATCTGTTTGTTCCATAAAACCCAGGATAGATTGAGCCAGTCACAGAGTAATCTGAACTATCAGAATATCTTATTCTCCATTAGATTACCACATCACTTTAAGTACATCTCTTTCTCTGTATTTGCCTGTGGACTGCAGAATTAAAGCATCACCTGAGGATTTATGCAAGGGTAAATTTGAAGAGTCTGCATTTTTTGAGCCATTTTTGATCCAATTCCTCCAGCTGCTTATTTGAATGTACCAAATATGAAAGTTGTTAGCATATTTAAAACTCCCCTTTGCATGGAGATTTATACTGTGAGCTCATTTATTATGAGCTATGCTATGCTGTGAAGATAAATAACCCAAAATACGATATAAAAGTCAACATCTATATGTGATTAATTGAAGGAGTTATAGAGGAGAGACCTCAGCTGTGCTTGGAAAATTCAAAAAGTACTTCCAATTTATCTAATGCCAAGTAATACATAGTGAACAGGATCAAATTATAATGCTATGGTCCATTGAGCACAGTTGATGAAGATCGTTGTTCATTCACCTAAAACCTGTCATTGAATATGCAAACCTGGGCCTAGAATAGATTGAAATGTGTTCTCTGCCTGAGGACTAGATCATGTAAGGATATACTTTTTCCTTCCTGAGCTAATTATACTGGTAGAAATCCTTCTGTTACAAAGGTCATGATCACTTAGAGTCATTCCCCTTCCCTTAGGGAAACAGATTACAGTAGTATAAACACTATGACTGTACCAGTATAGCCAAAACAGACTGGTTTTGGTGTCCTTGTGTGATGTGTCCGTGTCCTCTGTGATAGGAGCACTGTGAGGACCTGCTCTTGAGAGCTTGTTGGACACTGTTTGAAACTGGCTGGCTCACCAGCTTCAGGAAGTGATAGGAGATACCCAGACCCAGGCAGTGGATATGGCTGCCTCTGCCCTGTGGAAAGACACAGGCCTGTGCTACTCTGCAACAGAGAGAACATGAATGAAAATCATTATCTCTCCATTTCTCCTCCTTACTGTGTAAACAAAGAAGTCCATGCAACCTTTTTCCAGTCAAAATTCTGCCCATACATCACCCCACATATTTTTGGCTGTATGGAAAACAGAAGTCTTAAGAATCAGTGACTCTATCTGTTTTGCCTCATCCACACTGCTGTGTTTCATAGTGTGGACTGTACTAGCACAGGATGATGGTATTATTATTATTTAATTATTCTAGAGAGGCAAACAGTCCTGCAGTTGGCAGTCTTATAATCAATAAGCCTTTTACCTAGTAATTCTTAAGATTTTCTGTTGCAATTAGGGTCTTACTTGGCAATATCTAGAGTGAATATTGGCTATATTTCACTCATTTCCTATTTCAGATAGAAGAGAAACTGCTACTCCTTTTATTACAGCAATTAATGGTAAATCTAGAGCAGCCAGAACTGAAATGTCATTATTCTCTCTGTGCTCCACATATTCTTTGCTATTGTATCTTTGCTATTAGTTTATTTAGAAAGAGCCGTTTGCTATGCTACTTCTGTGCATTGTCTTTGCCCACTTTTTGCTTTTTCCTCAGTCTCTTGAAAGGAATCCAGATTTGCATTAATGAGTTCAAGTGTTCTTTTAAAATCATGCAGAACTGCATTTCTTCTCACAAGCACTGAGGATTAACTTTTTCACCAGACAAATGTTTTAAACCTCTACAGACAGAGCAGAGTTTTGAGTACGTAGAATACTGTGTCAGTAGTAAAGACAATTTTTATTATTACTATTAATTTTTCAGAGCAAATTGCTGTATTGAAAGCCTATACAGTGTGATATAAAAACATACTAAAAAGAATGTCACAATTGCAAACAAGCATCTGTCTGAAAAAAAGTTTAAAAACTCTGCAGATATATTGAAAATGTCACTTCGTACATGAGAATAGAAATTGTTGCTTTCAGAAATAGTTTTTAATTACTTTGAGTCTAGCATCTGTTTTTTGCTCTGGCTTGATGGTAATTCTGATATTCACTATGGTTTATAGTTTACTTTTGTTTTTCTAGGGAGTAAGATTTCTCTGCATGCTGATATTACTAAGTTTCATGCTTAACTCTGTTAAAGTAGAAATTTAGGTCTGTCCAGGATATGCTGAAACACTAATTATTTTTTTTCTTATTTGTATAATAAAAAAAATATGAGAGTTGATTTTGAAAGGAAATCTTAGTGGCTTTTGTAGTCCTCAATCTGCGAGGTCAGCTTGAATGACAGGAAGCTCATGGAATCTCTATGTTGAGCTAGATTAGCTCTAAACTCACATTTCTGTGGTGAAGTAACAAGTAGATAACTTTTTGTCTGAAAACAGACAAGCAAAACAAAACCCCAAGCCAAAACAACTTTCTGTATTGTCCTTTTGTGGCTCCTTCTTGCTTTTGTGGCTTTTAAAATGTATGTTCTAATAAGGCACTTGAAATGAGCTTTCTGTTTGTGCTATGCTCAGAACACAGTGAAAAGGTGTCATTAATTCTGAATGCTGACAGATTCCCTGTGTAAGCTTATAAAATAAAAAAATATTTTATCTCTAATCTTTTACTTAGAAAATAATATTCAAAATAGCTATTCATATGAGGAGAAGCACTGTATGATAATTTCATTTTAAATATCTAATTAGGAAGTGATTAATCCCCTGAGATACATGGTAAATGGAGAAAATGTTGCTGATTCTAGTTCTCAATAACTGTTCTCTGTCAGAATGTATTAAAGACTGGAATAATTATACATAGCTAAGAAGGCTAGAGATATGTGTTTATGTTGGTGTACTGCCAAAAAGTGTGATTTCCAAAACTGGAAAGAGATCTTGCCTGTTCCTATTAACACCCCTGAAACAGCTGAGTTAAGCTAACTGCTAAGTCTTTTATAGGTTGCATGAATTGTTTTCCTCCCATGGTTAAGGTTTCATTATTTGGAAGCTTCTTCAGCAGAGCTGCATTTTAAAATACTTAATCATTCCCTGTTACACTGGAAGACTTTATAACCTAAAAAATTACTGTAATCCTGGATCCCTTTGAGAGATCTAGACCTAAAAAATCATACTACTGAGCACTTGAAGGCTGCATAATGAATACCACTGAATCTGCATGTAATGATAAAAATCCCTTTGCCCTTGGCAATGTAATCACATTAATGTGAGGGCTTAGGATAGTCAATGTTTTCAGGGGTAAAAGAAAGGAGTAATGTTTATTTGAACACAAAACACTTATGTTCAGGCAAATTCATAGGTTTTGCCTCGAATTTCCCAACATAGTATGCTTCACTTTTCCATCTTTGAAGGAAGGAGAATTAATGGACTTTCTAGAGTCAGTAAAAACTGGATCATAATTCTTCAGTGATATTCACAGTAAAAGTATCTAAGCTTCTGTCTCTGATGCATGTTCTTCAAAGTGCTTATGTTGATTACTTGGATTTTTAACACCTCTTGAGAGAGTTTTGTGGTTCTCTGGTAATTGCTTTGAGAAACATCCAGGCAATCTTTCAAACTGCATCCCTCCAGTTCTGAATGAAAAATGTCTAAATCAAAGTTTTACAGATTGTACAGAAATTTAAGAATACACCTTGTTCATTAGGGGTAATTTCAAGCAGATTCTACTAATAATGATAGGGAGGAACATGCCTTACAACTGCAGTTTTCTTCTTATCTCAGATGTTTCTATAATGGCTTTCTGTAAAAGCATCTGACTTCTAGAGCAAACTTCTTTGAAATAGAACATCCAAAACCAAGAATAAAACCCTGGATTTATTTCTGATTAGTTATGTTTATGTTTGTTAATAAATGGAATATGTTAGACCTCTCCTTATCCTTTCATACTGCCCTGTATATTTTAACCAGTGATGCTCAACACTTCTGACTCTGACCTTAGAGGCTTCTGTCTGTTGCTGTATTAGAAAGCTACTCCCAAATTCTTGTAGTCTAGTCATTGTCCTCACTGCATCAGCATATGGTGGTTTGTGACTTCTGCTGATGGTACATACCTACGATGGGGTACATGAAAGGGAAGTTCTTTGTGTTCACCTCTCTTCCTCCTCCTTCCTCTAAACCTGTTTTGTTTTCCAAATTGCTCTGCTGCTGGCTAGCTCTCCTCCCCCAGCAGCCTGACCACTGGAGCCGTAGCAACAAATGGGTGGGTGTGGGGCGGGATAAAGCCGAACCCCGGCCCAGCGCGGCACGCTCCGAGCAGCAGCCGCACTCACACTCAGGTAGCCCGACTTCCAGCACAGACTTCACGGAAGTGGCGTTCATGTGCAAATCACTTGGACAGAAAGAGCCGCGCCGGGGAGCCCTGGGATGCTTCGCGCCCTTTTAAGCTGGGACAGGAGACGCCATCTTTCTCTCTTTGCCTCCGCACCCCACTGTGTGAGCAACCCCAGGAGAGAGGGCTGTCACGTGGCCCTCTGCCATCTTGACTCTATGTGGTGTCCTGCCTTCTATGTCAACCGGGAGCTGCTTCTGTTCAACATCCAGCTCCATCCACGGTTCCTGGCTCATCCATCTACCATCTCAACTCACCTCATCTTTCTTCCCACTCCAACAGGACTATATTTCTTGCAGGTTTTATCGGGGGTGGTGTTGGCGGGACAAACCTCCTGGCACGGTGAGGAGGGAAGGACTGGGAAGATCTCTTACCTATTTCTGTGTTTGCACTGTTATATATATATAGATTTATTTGTTATTCTTTATCACTTTGCCTCAGGCGTGCATGTTTTTTCATTCTTCCTTTCTCCTGGGAGGGGGAGGCTCTTTATCTGGGTCTTTCCTAAAATTGGCTTACCAAACCAAGACATGGGAGCTCACCGATGGATTGCATTTGGAGGCCATATTTTTCCTGGCCATGTCTATTGTGGGGCAGAATGTCCTGGTGGATGTCCATGAGATAGGTCTTAAAAGAGAGTTTTGTGAATTTTCTGCTTCCCACTGCCCATGTTATGTCACTGGGCTTGTTGTTAGCCTGAAAGCTAAGATGAAGTAGTGAAGGCTAATTGACTTTCCAGCATGATTTAACTTCTGAACCTGTTGTAATTTACTGTGAAAGGCAGGACTGTAGTTGCAGGAAGTGATGGACAAAATGGTGAATAAATACTTGTTATGGAATGTCTTCATGTCCAACTGAGGTGTATAATAATACTTTAGGGTCTCAGTTTGAGTGGTCATTATGCATTTTTTACAGAACATTTTATTTGCCACCTTTTTTTTTTATTTTTAAAACACTGATTGTATTTGTGAAGTGATGTAGAGGAGGTGTAGTCCAGTGTAATTCCTAGTTGCTTTATCAATCCTGTATTTAAGATCACTGTCTTTTCTACTAATAGAGCAATACCTCTTACTCCAAGAGAATGTTTATCTTTCTTTGGTATTATTAGTTCCAGGAACCGTATACCTTTCAGATAATTTGCTGGGTTTCTGTTACACAAAATTTTGCTTTTCTCTAGATTCTGTCTCTTTCTGTCCTTAGAGAAAAGGTACTTGTCATAGAACAGTGCCACAGTTTCTGGTTAAATGGGTTGTGAGGAGGAACTGTATCTGTCCTATTTCCATTTTTATTGCACTAGGAATCCATTAATCTATATTTTTATTGGTTTAGAAAATAGAGTGAGATTCAACAGCAAAGGACTCTTTTTTTCCCATTGTCTCTGTTTTTTTCATCTAAAAATTGGTTTTGTTCAAATTTTCTTTTATATTGCAGGGAAAACCTTACCATCTTATTTCATTTGCCTTTTTTGTTTGCATTCCAGTTTGAGTAATAACCTAGTCATGCAAATGGAACTGAGTAATCCTAAGAGAAGATTTGCTAAACTGGTAGTATTAATGTGACTATCACAAATTACTCTGATTTTCCAGATGTTTAGTTAGTACCATCCCATTCTGTTGATGACACCAAGCTATGTGGTGCTGTTGATAANTGGCGGGACAAACCTCCTGGCACGGTGAGGAGGGAAGGACTGGGAAGATCTCTTACCTATTTCTGTGTTTGCACTGTTATATATATAGATTTATTTGTTATTCTTTATCACTTTGCCTCAGGCGTGCATGTTTTTTCATTCTTCCTTTCTCCTGGGAGGGGGAGGCTCTTTATCTGGGTCTTTCCTAAAATTGGCTTACCAAACCAAGACATGGGAGCTCACCGATGGATTGCATTTGGAGGCCATATTTTTCCTGGCCATGTCTATTGTGGGGCAGAATGTCCTGGTGGATGTCCATGAGATAGGTCTTAAAAGAGAGTTTTGTGAATTTTCTGCTTCCCACTGCCTATGTTATGTCACTGGGCTTGTTGTTAGCCTGAAAGCTAAGATGAAGTAGTGAAGGCTAATTGACTTTCCAGCATGATTTAACTTCTGAACCTGTTGTAATTTACTGTGAAAGGCAGGACTGTAGTTGCAGGAAGTGATGGACAAAATGGTGAATAAATACTTGTTATGGAATGTCTTCATGTCCAACTGAGGTGTATTATAATACTTTAGGGCCTCAGTTTGAGTGGTCATTATGCATTTTTACAGAACATTTTATTTGCCACCTTTTTTTTTATTTTTAAAACACTGATTGTATTTGTGAAGTGATGTAGAGGAGGTGTAGTCCAGTGTAATTCCTAGTTGCTTTATCAATCCTGTATTTAAGATCACTGTCTTTTCTACTAATAGAGCAATACCTCTTACTCCAAGAGAATGTTTATCTTTCTTTGGTATTATTAGTTCCAGGAACCGTATACCTTTCAGATAATTTGCTGGGTTTCTGTTACACAAAATTTTGCTTTTCTCTAGATTCTGTCTCTTTCTGTCCTTAGAGAAAAGGTACTTGTCATAGAACAGTGCCACAGTTTCTGGTTAAATGGGTTGTGAGGAGGAACTGTATCTGTCCTATTTCCATTTTTATTGCACTAGGAATCCATTAATCTATATTTTTATTGGTTTAGAAAATAGAGTGAGATTCAACAGCAAAGGACTCTTTTTTTCCCATTGTCTCTGTTTTTTTCATCTAAAAATTGGTTTTGTTCAAATTTTCTTTTATATTGCAGGGAAAACCTTACCATCTTATTTCATTTGCCTTTTTTGTTTGCATTCCAGTTTGAGTAATAACCTAGTCATGCAAATGGAACTGAGTAATCCTAAGAGAAGNTGGTGAGACCTCATCTGGAATACTGTGTCCGGCTCTGGAGCCTTCAATACAGAAAGGACATGGATCTGATGAAGCAGGTCCAGAGGAGGCCACGAGAATGATCAGGGGGCTGCAACACCTCTCCTACAAGGACAGGCTGAGGGAGCTGGGATTGTTCAGCCTGGAAAAGAGGCTTTGGGGGGACCTAATAGCAACCTTCCAGTACCTAAAGGGAACTTACAGGAAGGCTGGAGAGGGCCTGTTTGCAAAGGTCTGTAGTGAAAGGACAAGGGGCAATGGTTTTAAATTAGAGAAGAGTAGATTTAGATTGGATATTAGGAAAAAGTTCCTCCCTACGAGGGTGGTGGAACACTGGACCAGGTTGCCCAGGGAGGTGGTTGAGGTCCCATCCCTGGAGGCACTCAAGATGAGGCTTGACAAGGCACCTCCACTGCCACGAGATGGAGCTCAACCTCAGCTCCTCTCTCATTAAGGTTCTACCCTCCTAGATACTTTTGTTTCTTTTCAGCAACCAGCAGGTATATACATCTGCACATGGCAATACTTGTTAGTCTGAGGACTCCATATACTATATGGAGTTTTTCAATTGGCAAATGGAGATGTACAGATGCATTTTGGATCGTGCTGCTGTTTAATGTACCACAGACAAACATGATGTGGTTTCCTTTGCCCCAGGCTTATCACAACTGTGCTTATCACAACTAATGCTTACTTTCACTCTTTGGCTCAGTGAGTTCATGGGAACAATTTTTGTGCTCTCCAGAACAGGAGAGGACCTGCAGAAACGTGGAGTTTTAGCTTAGGAGTATTCCTGCACATTTATGGCTTAATTGCTGCTTGTGTCATGTATTGCAGGGAAAACCTTACCATCTTATTGGGTCTTACTGATAGAGGCAACTGCAGGAAGAATTAGACCACACACCTCAGAGCAAAGCTGTTCAGCCCTACAGAAGGGAAAATGGAATAATGGATACATTCCATGAAAATACCCCAGTAACATTGCATTTTCTCCATGCGGCTGTATTGGTTTCACACTACCTGGATGTATACGGTGCTCGTGGCTTCAGTAGCTTATTGCTTCTCATCTACTTCTTCCCCTACTTCTAAAGTAGGTAAGAGAAGGATGTGTCCATTTGCTTACCTTCGGTACAGAGAGTGAGACGTTTAGAGGCTCTCCCTGCCTGTTTTTGTTCCTACCTCAGAATCTTGTGTGAGAAGCTGATTTTAATTGTATAATAATTTGAACATTGGCATAGTGATTCCTATATTACTGGATCATTAACTGAATGCAACAACAAATTAATATAAATTGGCTATGACTACATGTAGGCTGGAAACTAGGAATTTTTTTTTTTTAGATCTGCATCTGTCGCATCAGCTCAAAGTACTTATTTCCTTAACACCAAATTACCACCATAATTTAAGGATACTTTCCAATTAGCAGACTCTGTGCATTTAACCAACCATCTGTAAATATAGACACAGAGGTGATACTTGAGCCACCCACACAACACACATTGACCCTTGTAACTCTTATGTGCAGCAGAAGCTCTGGAATAATCCTTATACTGGAATGAATAAAAAGTCAGTTTTTCCTGCATCATTTGAACAAGAAAAAAATGAAGACAATTTTGAAAGAATGAAATAGAATACTTAATAAAATCCATCTGGAGGCTGACAAAGAGTTCAGATAGCTCAGTCCTGGGAAGGTTTTTGCCTCTTCTACATGTACTTTGCTTCCTCTGAGGTAAAGAACTGTGTAATTTTATTTTTCTTCCCATGTTGAGTAATGTATATAGGATGGTTACATTTCATCATACAATGAGATTCCACATTGCAGTAATTTGATTCTATTGTAGTTTGTTTTTTTAATCACATCCCTTTACCTTTTCTAAATCAATATCCAATCACTGTTCCTTCAGGGGAAAGATTTGCAATTCATTAAGTCTCACTTGAAAGAAGAGCGTGAGTTTTATCTCAATAATGTGCATGCCAAAGTTCACTGAATCATTTAAATCTTTTTAATTGTTTTCCACTTCTCATGTGATGGAAATGTCACTTTGGAGTTGTCAGAGAGCAAGATAGCAGAACTAAACCAGAAAACCCATTTATAAAACACATTTTACAGAGCTTCCTATCCCAACAAAATATTTTCCCACTCTTGAGAAGGTTAATCTTTCTGTTATTAACTTAGCAATCGCTAACACATGCTTCTATTTGTGAGTTGAACCTGTCGTTCTCAGTTCTTGTATAACAGTTTTTCAATATTCTGAAGTGTCATGACTGTTGAAAGAGTGATGTTTGCCTTTCTTTTCATCTGTTTCCTGTGCATAAAGTGATCTTTTTAGCTGTATAATAGAAGGAGGACATTTTCCTTCTATAGAGAAGATGAAGCCCAGTACACAGGCAGAGGATGGGAGGCAGTGGACACAAGGTGCCTCAGGGAAAATCCTAATTAGACATTAGTAAAAAAATCATAGTAATGAAATCAGGTATTGGAACAGGTTGCCTCATGAAGTTGTGAAACATGCTTGAAAATACACTGCACTCAATTGGATAAGGTCCTGAGCTACCGTATCTACCTATTTTTTCCTGTTGCACAGCAAGGCTAAGTTGATACAAGTTGTCCCTATCTCCTTAGTCATTGCCACTAATGTACAAACTACTGGTTTTGTCCTACGTCATCTGTTTTTTTGCAGCTACATGGTCAGAGAACTGAAAACATGGTAATTTTTTCAGCTGGGTGAATCTAGGCTATACTGTCACAGATTGGTACGCATAAATAGGAAAAAAATCTGCCTGAGACTAGTTGAAGTCTGAGTCCTTCAGGCTATGAAAACCCTGAAGAATTTAGTAAAGTCCTCTTGCCATATTTTGCCTCTGTTGCTGTCTTTCTTTCGTGGTAAATTTTGATCTAGCAGTGGAATCCAAGTTAGCAACAGAGCTGATTCAGTTCTTTTTGGCATTTTCAGCAAAATTAAGTTCAGTCTTCTAAAAGGGCAAGAAAAATAAGGAGATTTGAGACTTTGTGACATTTAAGGCTATGTGTTATATATGTTTCCCCACATATACAATTTTAAGGCTTCAGGGATCAGTGCGATGAAATATAAAATTATGTGTTGGTATTCATTTCCATTTAAATGTAAGAATAAATGGAAAAATTAAGAAGGTAGACAGAAATAATGTAATAATGAGTTTCTTACTTCATGCTATAAATTCTTGAAGCATAAGCTAATGTATAAGCAATTATAACCTTTGGGGAGAGGAAATAGAGCACCATAGGCTCTATGGCCCTTGTCTGGATTTTGTGGTTTGGCAGTGTGGAGAAGCTGTAGAAAGAAAATCTTGTAAGCTGAGTCCATGCATTTATTTTTAGTTTTATATGAGGCATTTGCTAATGGCAAAATGTCCTTGAGGTCAGGTGAAGTTTTTTTTTTTTGGCACAGTGGAGTTTCTGCATTCCAATTTTATTATGATTTGTTCTTTGCAATTAATAATAAAGCAGTTTGAGATGAAACAAAGGAAAGCAATGAGACTAGAGAGGCCAAGTTGTTAACCCAGTGTTATAACCCAGTATTATAAGCAACAAATATCATCTAGGGCACACAGGTGCCATTTAAGTTTATCCTACAAACCATCTCCTGTTTCCTTCCTTCTACAAATACAGTCTCATATAACCTCCTTGACTTCAAATGATTTCAAAATGCAAAAGCTGCAGGAAGGTGGTGCTAGGATGATCAGGGAATAGAAAGGCAATCTTTTCAGAACAAGGTAAAATAAATAGGCTTGTCTAGTACAGCAAGAGAAGGTCTGATTTTTCTAGTAGAAACATATCCAGGGTAAATGCTAAGAATCAGGAGTTAAAGGAGAAGAGCAGAAGAGGAGCATATGTTTTCATTTTACTATGGGTAAAGTTGGGTTAGAAACTAGAAGAAGGTTACTAACCTTCAGAAAGGCATAGGCTTTGGATGCAGTTACTGAATGTGAAATAGCTTCGTTGACTCCATTAGGAGACATTGGCCTTGATTCAAGAGGTCCTTCTAATCCATGCCCATGGGATTTACAGGAGGGTATGGAGCAGTGGGTGACATTTCTTACCTCTCTTCAGAGTCTTTTGCAGTTTAAAGAAATTTCAGTCTGTATGAGAACTTTTTCCTGCCTTTGATACACTGTTGGTTATTTGTTTTATGGGGGATGTGATTTAAATAGTATAATGCCTACAGGTGATTCAAACTGCAAAACTGTATTTTGTTTTGGCAGAAAGCTTTTAAGTATGTTCATTTGCCTAAACCAGTCAATATCTCTAGGTCTGAGATGATTTCCTATTTTTTTCCTGAAAATTTCAAGTTACTTTTAAAGTATTTCTGTAGCATTTTTTGTATTTTATAGCATTTTTTTCTATTTGTCAGTCTCACTAAGACTGAGCTAGTATAAATTTCTAAGCTTTATCTTTTTATATTATTGTCTTTTACTTCTTGCCTCCTTACCATTCAGAAAGAAAATATGCTTCCCATAAATGCACTAGTGGAATGACTTCATACTATTTTTAAGCTGGTTTTGCACTGATCACTTCACTGTTTGTCTTCTAGTAGTTTTGTTTTTTTTTGTGACTTTCTATCTTTTAATTCATTTCTTTGTCTCCTGGGATGCAAATGGGCATTTGTGATCTTTGGGTTGAAAACATGCCATGAACTTGAGCTTTCATCTGCTTTCTAGTCCTTATTTAAGCATCCTGACATATTGTTAGTAAGGATGCAAGCTTCCTGTGGAATAGCTGGCAACAGCACTGATTCTACTGTTATATTTATTTATGAGATATCACAGTCAATAGAATCATCACTTTGTTCACTGAAATCATTGTAAATCAGGAAGAATAAATCTCCTTCCATGCAGAGAAACCCTGTCGTTCCCATTCTGATCCAAAGAGATGATGTAGGAGGGACTGGCCTGAAAAGTTTGGGGAAAATTACCAGGAGAACTTGGTATGTATTTTAAAGAACTTCAAGAGTAAATGAAACACATCAGGGCAGATTCTCAGCTGGTGTAAATTAGCATCAATCCACTGAAGTGAGTATAGCAAAAGCAGCTTAACCAACTGACAGTCCCTCAGGTTATGCATTTCTTTCTTGTTCTGTGCCTGATTTTGAAATGAGAGGACTCCAAGTGAACTTTTTGACCAAATTGTTCTATCGAGGGTCAGAGCAGGTCATGAATAAAATAAGAGTACAGATCAACTCCGAGCTCTTTCCACATGAGTTATACACTAATCATGGCCTCATGCACTCCCAGAACTTGATTCCCTGCAGCCTCTCTCCTGCTCCTGCCTGACCCTGATCTGGAATTAAATTGTTAACAGAATCACTGTAGCATGTATTGTGTATAGCAAATAAAAGTTGGAAGCTTGGCATGTTCAAGACTAGGAATCATCTCATCTACCTTAAAGCACTTTCAGAGAGCAGTTCACCCAGTGAAAGCACCAGCATCAACAAAATGCTCCTACTAAGAGGACTAAAGTTTAATATTAATAAATTGATGAAGTATTAAGGCAACATAGGATATAACTGTTCAGTCTGCAAGTGAGTTAGCTCCTACCAGCAGTCCTTCTCAGATTTCCCAATGGGGAATGCTGTGCTTTGTCAGATGACTGCCATCCTTAGTGTTCAAACCCAACATTCTGGGGTTTTGTGGCATACTTTGTTATGTTTAAAACATGAAGTTTTTCTTCTTTTAGAAAAAAAATTTCTCTTCATCTGGAAAACATTTAAAAACAGATGCTGCAAGCTTCCATTCAAATTTATCTCTTAATGGTACAAAGCCTGGAAAAACTGTTCTAGTTGCTAAATTAAATAAATGGGATAAATGAAATTAGCTTCTAGAAACATTTTTTTCAAAGCAGCTTCATCCTTTAATAAATTAAATTCATGTAAATAGCATCTGAAACTTAAATATCTACCTGAATTAGGCCTATGCTTCCACCTCTTAGTGTGAGAAATGTTTCAGGGTGAGACATTTCTTGTTCGCAGCAGGCGAAGAGTCTGAACCTTAAATTTATGCTGAACTACTTCCTTCTGGTTGTGTAGGGACAGGACATCTTTATGTACAGACCCCACAACAGGTAAAGCCAAAATATCATTCAGGACCATGTCACAATATGATTTTACCAGGTGCTGCTGAATTTTGGAAGGAAAGAGAGTGAAATTTGAGGTTAGTCCTTAAAGGACCAGACCCATCTAGGCCACACTTCCCTTCCTTGTTCTGTACCCACATGACAGGTGGGTTCAGTAGCTTCAAGAAGTTAAACATTTTTGGTATTTTTGGTTGAATGATGGTTTTCCCCCTAAGGTTAGAGAGTCTATGTGCTTATCCATGCTCATTTTCTTCTGGGACTGATAGCAGAATGGGGCCACCCTGGTTCCCCTCCTCTTCCTCAAACAGACAGGTCACTCTTTGAAACTAATCAGACACTTCTTATTGTGAGATTCATTTAAAAATTAGCTAGCCAGGATGTTCATCTCTCTCCCTTCAATAATGCATATATTTACCTTCATTTTTGTGTTAAATGCTCTTCTATTAGAGTACAATCTTTTGTTATAAGAGTCTACTCTATGTTAGAGTACTCTTCCATTTGAGTAATACTGAGAAGCCACATAGCATAACCATCCATTAAAAGCTATGAATGATTCTGTAAATTAAAGCTATGGACAGGACTAATGTTGTATGCACATGGTAAGAGTATGATAAGAAATAAGTTCATGCTATACAGTGAAATAAGGCTCTTTTATTTTCTCTATAAATTACATTTTCTGTATTTCTTTGGAGCTTGGTTTAGTTTGGAAGAGATTAATTATATAAATCTAGTTTTTTATGTGCTCTAGTTTAATATTAGTAAATTGATACAGCTTAAAACAACATGATGCAACCATTCATTTTTGTTAAGCATAAATGAAAGAAAAGCTTCTTTTTTTCTTTCTCTGTAATTAAAATGATTACTTTCTAATTATTTTTTCCTGTTGTGTGAACATTTAAACACTGAACATCTTGTTTCAACCTATGAAAATTTAAAGCTTAATGAAATATTTTGGTACATTCAGCTCTAGTTCTTGATGAATGGAAGAGAATGAAAGTGCAGAAGAAACCTATATTTTTCCTTTGACTTCTTAGTAATTCTTCTTTTTGAAATGCAGATGTTCTGCCACTTTGTTCTTAGAATTTAACAGGTTTTTTTTCAGTGCTTTACAAAAAATTGCAAATGATTGAGCCAAGCCTAGTTTCTTCATAATTTGTGCATTTTAGAAATACAACATTCAGGAATAATTTCATATGGTTTTCTACTTTGGAAAGTGTTCAATTTAAACTGTAACAACAGATTGCCACTTGATTATACTTGTACTTGACATTGAAGTCAAGAGGATGTCTGCCTGAGGACTCAAAGTTGTGTGATGCACACTAGTGGAAGGTTTTATTTTCTGAAGTGACTAAAGAACTTAGAGGTCAAACTGAAATACCTGAAAGTACAGAAGAAATGGAGCAGAAAAAACTAGATTGATAGTACTGCACAGACTATTTTATGAAAGCATCATGCTTCCAAACATGTAAAAACCATTCTGTTTCTTTGATCTAGTTTATTCTTGAATATTTAGACACAGATTACCTCCTGCCCCAAGTCAGTATGAAGCAAAGTCAAAGTTGAGTGGGAACAGATTGACCAACCAGAAGTATCAAGTTTGCTTTGTGATGAAATATCCTCACAAAAACACTCTTCCCTTGCACTGTAAACACTGTCAATTTACCTGGTAATGCCAGCTGACTGAAATGGTCTCTTGGTATCTCTAGTGAAGATTCCCTTGTTGCTGGGGATCTCTCTTCTACAGCTGGACCTCCATCCTTCAGCAGAGAGGAAGGGTTCTGGCATAACCCCATTGTAGATCACCCAATGAGTTGCCTAACCCCATGGTGGATCAGGGACTTGAACTTGGCTTTCGTGAAGGCAAAGGCATTCTCTAACCAAAGAGCTTGCATTCCTGATAGAGCTTACAGCTTCAAAGTAAATGGGTGGTTTTGTTTCTTTTTCAGTGTTGGTTTCAACATGTGCTGGACAATCCCCTTTGTGATTTGGAACAATGCCTTTATTGTTCCAGATGAGATTTTCTCCCCAGGGAGTTCATCTGCACAGCAAACATCAGTGTACTTTAAGTTGGAGCCAGAGGCAGTGGAGAAATCGCTATAATAACTCTGTCCCACTGGAGGGCTCTCCAGCACTTGAAGTAATCCTCATTTTTAATGGCTATCTCAATTTTAGGGCTGTCTCGTGCCTGCAGTGTAATGCAGAGCTGCTCCTTGCAGCAGAAGAAATGGGTTTAAAGACGTGTGTGTGTGGGGGGGGGCAACACTCATACTTGCGCTCCCTTCTTTGTATTTTTACTCACTGCCCTCAATACTGTTATCAAGCAAATGATGTGCTAAATACAACTCAGAATCTGGTGTTGCTCATTACATTTTTAATCTTGTGTTGATTTCTGAATAAGGTTGGCTAAATACCTTCACTGCTTTTTAACTGGTTCCAGCTTTAGAAAGGTAACGGCAATTACTCTTGAATCGTTCCCTTTACTGTAGTTTAGTTTTTAATAGATGCCTTCAGTACAATCCAACTACTTAGAAGTGCTCTAAAGGGAAAGTGACTACCCTTGAAGTTGGCTGCTTTGTTCTTTCTCAGTCATGTTACATTTAATTCCATTCAGAGTTAAAATAAAATAATTGCTCAATTTAACTCATGAACAGTTTTAAGCTTCTGTTGAGATTTCAGGTGGTGGCTGAATCCCAAGGAATCAAGTGCTTTGGAAGGATACTCTGACTAGAAAGCTCAAGTGATTTTGCAGGAAAGTATGAAGGCAAGTCAGTGGTCTGTTTTGTGTATAGCAATGGATTAGATTTCAGCAGCCCTTCATTTCATCTGAAATGAGTTAAATGTGGCAGGACCTGCTGGAAAACTTCAGCAACTGCAAATGAACTTTCATGACTATTGTTACTTCTCAGCTGCTCTTAAAAATGTTAGTCCTTGACAATTTCTGTATTTTCTTTACAAATACATTATTGTTTTCACATTGGATTTTATACTGGCTTATCTTGTAATTTAGCCAACGTACCCAGTTACTTTTGAATTCCTGATGGTTTTTTTCCTACAGTAGTTGCATAGTGTTTCATATTTTAAGTTGGATGCAAATATCAGTACTTTCAAGAGAGTCTCTTTACTTGGTGAAGTATTCTAGGTCATCTTTGGTCTTGAGACAGCAATACTCACCTGAGCCCAGTACATTCTTACTGACTGGCAGCTGATGGAAAAACGTTTCCCCTGGGGCTGTTGGCTCTAGATCACGATTCTTTCCCATAGAAACTCACTACAACAAGTTGCCTGGAGATACCCAGAAATAAGCTTTCAGATGGATCTTTTTTAACCACAATGACAATTTATTTTAAACCATCAATGGTACATCTTTCTTCTTACTTCCCAAAGCAACTTTCTGCTGCCTTACCCTCTCTCTAACCCACTGCAAATATTGAGGCTTATTCTGGGATTTAATAAGAATTATCCTTTTTAAGTGCATTGTCTGTTACTTGAAAGGGGCTTCAAACCATAATTTAAAAAATCTCCACTTGTACCAGGAGCTGTATAGCTGTGAGGAAAATTATTATTATTGGTGAAACTTTCCCATTCAGCCAAGTTTTTAGCCAAAGGATATTTTATGAGTTTATGTGAATGAATTTTTGTTCATCCTTCTTAATGCTCTATTGTGATTTCCTACTTCCAGTTTGTCCTGACAAAGGAAATTATGCACAGCAAGGTACAGTGAAGCTATCAAAATGTTTAATGTTCCTTACTTAGAAAGAGCCAGCCATGTAGATAACATGTCCTAATTATTCTGAGCATGAAGATACTAAAATCATGTATTAAATAAAATTGTACCACTGTGGCTTGTCTGATGAATATCATCTGAGGAGCACTTTTTTTGGTTGGTGAAGACTATGTGCTGGTTCCCATTTCATCCTAATAGGCCACTAGAAATGCAACAGCTCCTGTTGACCCTTTAGTGTTGGAGAAGAGTACCCGTGTGATCTGGAAACCCTGTTAAAATTCCTGTGGCAGTGGAAGTATCAGAATTCCTTTCATTAGAGACATTGTAATGCCAGTGAAGTGTAGTGTGCAAAACAATAATGGACGGACTGTATGGCTTATAGTTTCTCAGCTGCACAGAATGTTAGCTCTACAGATATATTTAAAAAGACCTACCAGCAAATATTTTAAAATAATTGCAAATTCTTCAGTGATGTAGACACATAAATGAAGGAATTTTGCTGAGGCAATTATAGTGTCGCCTGCTGCTGTGCCAAAAGTACTAGCATGATACATGAGACCTCTCACTGTTTGTGGATCTCTGCAGTAACCATAGATTTAAGGTTTAGAACTTGGAGGGGAGCCGAAAAGATGATGTAAATAACTGCACAGGTTCCAAATCTAACAAGATGACTGTGGTGCTCTAATACTGCTGTGCTTGTCCAAGAGGATCTGCTGCTCTCTAGAAAAGCTTTGGGATGGTTTGTCTTTGTTTGCATTGCAGGAATGGACTGTAACCAAAATATTCAGGCAGGTGCTTGGTAATGTGCCTATGAACTAAAGAGGTGTATTCTCCAGAGCTTGAACAGTAGTTGATGTCACTTAATTTAGAGAACAAAGTAGGGAGAAAAAAGTCTTCTCCTGTTAGAAACTAGCCTTGCTTCATCTTTTTTGTTTGTTTGTTTGTTTGTGGTTTTTTTGGTTTTTTTCCCTCTAACATGATGAATTTGTTGCCTGTTGTTTCTGAACATCTCATGATACCATTCTACAGGAGGACAGCAGGGAACCTTGTCAGGGGTCACAAAGGCAGTGAACAGCACAGCCAGAAACAGAACCTGACATCCTTGCTCCCAGCCCCATGTAACATTCTTTTCCTTGCTGGCAAGCTGAGTGTACCAGGGATAGGAGTAAATAAAGAAAGCCTGGTAAGCCACTTAATCCAAATATCTGTAACTTCTAAGTTTGTATATACTTACCTGAAATTAAGAAGGTATTCAGAATTGTGCACTACTTTTTAAAGCTATTTGTGCCTTATATATCTTATTTTTTCTATATTTACTAAACTTGATTCAAGTGTTGATTATGTGAATCATCATTTCCATAGTTTCTAGATAGGATTCAGATTATGAGATTGGAAGAATTTCTCTGAGAAAGTGAAAATATATATTGTCTTGGAATTTTTTCTTCAATAGCCATTAAAAATTAAGCAAAATATCTCTATGTATCAGGTACTTTAATACTCAATTTTATGCGTGAAGTTTAAAAATGTAAAGAATTATTATCTTCAAGTATACCTAGGTGATACTTAAATCATGCCTTTTCTTTTTTGGAGGTCCTTTGTAGGTGTTTCTGATTCCATAAATATCAATTATGGTATGTGACTATATCCAAAGCTTGTGAATATTTGGATATCTGTTTATGGCTTAGGACCATCCCATTTTCCCTAGGTTATTGCTACTTTAGATGACCTGGAAACAGACTTTTAGAGATGGTCAAAGTGTACTCTCACATCTGTAAATAAATTCAACCTATGTGTGCAGGCAAAGTCTTACCATGTGGATGCAGGTGTCAGACTACTCTTGTTCCTACCCTGTAATGCTGAAATTCTGAGTTGAGCAGGAGTATGAAAATGCATCTGACTGTGCTGAAAAATCACACCCTAAAGATTATATTGTTTACCAAGATTTTAGTTTTTAGTAGGTTCTGATATAATAAAAACCAAGTTAAACATTTTTATTCTTATTAGTGTTTAATTTTATAGGAAGAAACAGTTACTTCCCCATTTATTTTTGACATTGTTAAAGCAGAGAGTTGGTCCAGCTCTAAGTTTATCAGCTGTAAACAAACGTTTTTGCCTTTGGCCAAGTTTTAGTCCCCTAGTGTTTTCATTTTGCCTGGAGTGAATGTCTGTGACCAACAAATCCCTGAAAATAAGAACATATAATGGGAGAGCTGACAAGACCCTTAAGAACAGCAGAGCCATGGGCTTTGGTATAAACAACATAGTAACAGAGTGGATTTAAATGTCATCCTGGAATGTCACTCTTTTGTTGCCCTTCTTGTCCAATTGCCTGCATGACTATTTCGCAGTAATACTTCCTGGGATATTCCAAAAGCCATGGTTTATTCATCTGCAGGCTCCTGTATAACCCAGCAATAAAATGTGCATTGAGATGTTAACAGCTCTTGTTTTTATAATAGAAACAAGAAAACCCAAGGTGGCTATGGGATAAGGAAGTAGTTAAATTAAGCCCAAACAGTTCTCTGTTTGCAGTGTGCTGTGATATTGAGGCTTGCCAGCATGAGGTGCTGTGATAGTGCCTAGCTGTGTGCCAATGAGTTACCGTGTAAAGCTTCAAGAGCAGCATAATCCTCTTCCTTTTTTCTTCTCTTTTGGACTAGATGCACATATAACTACTCAAAGGAGTCCTAGTGCCAAAACAGGTATCTGGGCTTCCCTCTACAACATGTTATGCAACCACAGGAAAAGAGGACTATTAATTGACAGCATTCTCTACGTTATTTCTTTTCCTTCATTCGTATTCTCAAAGCTACCCTGCTAATAAATTGGAAATAAAAGGTTAAGATTCCAGACTTGGGGAGATTCATATCATAATGAAATGTATTAAACATAGACTTATTAATAGAATTTCCTGTTTTCAATAACATGCTCTCATACTTCACCTGTCCTTGACTGAGTAAGATACAAGCAAGCCCCATCTGCAGTTGTGAGGTTGCAATTCAGTAAATAATCCAATTATATGCCTTTCTGAAGCTAGATCAAAATCACATAGAGAATTGTATTGATTACATTTTAATGCCTGCATTGTCATGGCAGCAGAATGGCAAAACACCAGTCAGCTGCCCCAGAGGAGATGAGCTACCAACAACATGGGATATACACGTAAAGGAAACTAGGCAGTTTAACTCAGATATTTAGCATGCCATGTCCCTGAACGGTGATGACTTAGCCACCGACTTAACTTGCTGGTTAGCTTATATCTATCCTAATGCCCTAACTTGATGCTGTGCATTTCAGTGTAGAGTTCTGATGAATGCTGTGGTTTGCTAAGGTGGGAGACTCACAAAGGTTGAGATGCAAAGAAAAACCTTCATTTATGCTAAAGCTGTAGTGAAATTTCAGCATTGAAGTGAAGCCTTATAATCCATTCATCTGCTGCCTGATGTGAAAGGACTTTGGGGTTTGGCTAGTGCCTAAATTTCAAATATGCCCAGAAAAGTCTTAGTCTTGGTTTTTACACTAGTACCTACCACTTGCAAAAGGTATCTGCAGAATGAACTACTGAGAGATCTGGTGGGCTGAAAGAAAAGCTGTGTTCCTTTCTGGAGTTACAGAGCCATGGTGTACATTGCTGGAAGCTGTCGTCTATTGTTGGTGCAGCTTCTTCCATGGATGCCCCCTTCTATCCACATTGTCTGGAAAAGAATGTTAATCCAGTGGTACTCCAGATGAATTTTGCTAGCTGCCTTTGGAAAAGACAGTTCTATGTACTGCTTTAGTGCAAATTCATAGGAAACCATCATCATCATCGTGGCTAGGCTTTGCGAACGAAGATCTGGGAATAGGTTTAAACTTCCATTGTGGTGATGAAAGTGATTTTAGTGTTTTTCTGGGAAACAGCTAGAGCTGTATCATTCTAATAGTTGAGGGTTCACTTGTTTGCTTTAAAGAAGTTATCTCATTCAGATTCATGGAAGTTTTGGTAGATTCTTTCTGTAGGGGAAAGGAGGAAATTATAAATTGTATGAACTACAGAGATCCTTGTGTGTGCATATATGTGTATATACACACATGTAAGTGTGTGTATCAGTGTATGTATGTATGTTTATACACACACTTACATATAGAAGTGTGTATATTCCTTTTTCATATTGTAGTCAAAGTTGTAATCTTGAAAAATTATATTTTCAAATCTGCCAATGAGATAAATTTAAATCTTTTGAAATTGAAGTTACAAAAATCTAAACCAGAAATTAAGAACTTATTTACCATTTGAGAAGCAACATTGCTTGGAGAATACTCAAGAGATATGACTCTTATCATCTCAAAATAGAGATACTTTGCCATTTCCTGTACATATACAATAATATGGTATTTGGTAGGCTACTACTTGAGGACTGTTATGATTTATTCTTGAAATTCTATTTTGAAATATTTTCCTTGGTGTTAACTTCTGGTAACATTTTTTTAAATCATCTTTTCTATTATTGCTTTCTGTACCTGTAGTAGATTCTGAAAGATCTTTTGGAACTGTTAGCTGCTTAAGATCAAGAGTCTAGCATGTGTTTGATAGATTTCACTTGGCAGACTGGAAGGATGATATCCTAGAGGGGCTCAGATGATGGACTAAGACAGCTTTATCTCTCCTTTCTCCTTCATACTATGCAGTATGATATATGCTCAGTAAACTCGGCTTTTAGGGGAAAAAAAGAAAGGAAGAAAAATAAAGATGGAGCACTAATCATTTCTGCTCATAGTCCATCTCTCTCTTTCCATTCAAAGCTAAATGGCCTCATTTTCCTGAGTATCCAGCATGAATGGTTCAGGTAGCCACGGGTATGAAATCTCCCTCTGCCTGGCTGCTTTGCAACATGAAGTTTGGATATTATTTATCTAATGCATTCAATCTCATGGGTTATGGAGAGAGAAAAGCAATGGCTGTGAAGTTAATCGCTGCAATCTCTTCTAGAGAAATAGCCTGAGAAGTGGTGGGCTCTGCTACACTGAAAACAGAAAGAAATCTGTGCAATGGAGAAAGGAAGATATTTAAAGGTGAATTAGTTCAAAAAAACAAGGCTGTCTTCCAGAGAAAGTCCTGACAACAGCAAGGGAAGAGTCCAGAAAAGACCTTTTATTACTCTCTGCTACAGCTTTAGGCTGTCTTTCATATCGTCACTTGAAGGTTATCTCTTAGAGTCTTATAGATTGAAGTAAAAATTTTACATCAAAATCCAACAGGTTTACTGAGAAACTAATTGGAAAGCAGACCTCCTGAGCAGTGAGTTCACTTAAACCAAACTGCAGTAATTTGTACTACTTACAGGTTCAGACTAGCCTTGTGTTCTGAGGCAAATCAAATTCTGTTTGGAAAGACCCAGATACTCTTCTTTCCAGGAGAAAAACGTATTCTTTTCCATTCCATCATTTGGATGTGAAGAAGCAGCCCCAGATATAGCATCCAATTCCACATCTGCTTTAGTTTAGTTAAACATAATGTTCACAAGAGGATACTTAATGATTTTTCCAGATTTTTGATATGCTTTTTGCAAAAAGGTGGGAAGATTATGGTCCAGTGTGGACAGTTTCTCTCCAAAGTTCTCTGTGACTAATGTGAACATATTATCCCTATGGCTGCATGGTGAAGTGTCTGTAGTTAAACTTCAGTGGGGAAATTGTTTAATTGGTTGCTTAGATATTTTAGTACCTGCTTTGCACCAGTGTCTCATCCATCTCACAAAGTAAAGAATTGCTGATATTAATATGATGATTTGTGCATAAGCAA
>VWZO01012053.1:642797-717220 GCA_013396975.1 Bucco capensis
CCCCCCCTTGCTGGTACTAGTTGTTATATTATGTTAAGCTTCAGATTTCTTTTAAAAATAGAATTGATTATATATCACTTGCACAAGGGGAAGTTATTTAACGCTTAGAAAATGTTGTCCCTTACTCTTTTAACAGTATGTTAGGACCCAT
This sequence comes from Bucco capensis, assembly GCA_013396975.1. Classification (NCBI taxonomy): domain Eukaryota; kingdom Metazoa; phylum Chordata; class Aves; order Piciformes; family Bucconidae; genus Bucco; species Bucco capensis. The sequence continues at coordinate 642,949 of VWZO01012053.1, forward strand.
ATTGTGGTATGCAGGCTGAAAAGCATTTTGATAATTGTGTAAAACTTATTATGGGATATTTTCAGGGAATTTTGGCAGTGTGTGAGACTTACACATGGAGAGGGGAGGAATGGTGTGAGGATATAGAAGAAAGGGTTAAAGGACCTGATTGAGTCTAATTAGATTGTTGGTCAGCACCCTTGTCTGACTGAGCCTTGTGCTTAGTTATCACAGTTTGGCATATATTCCTGTTAAACCCTAATTTTACTCTCTGTGTGGGTGAGCCCTCCATCCTGAGTGTGTGAGTGTGTTTGTGTGTGTATGTGAATATTAATGAATTTTAAATGGGACTAAGCAGTGAGTAGGAGAAGAGGTCTTACTGCCAGCAACTGGCGTTGGATTATGAGCTACAGGGGATCACAGGTCTGTGTGCCCACAGCTGGGGAAACCAGCTACTGGATAGACTCAGTCTCTAGGCCAGCTGCTGGAGGGATTTGGATTGCACATGCATGTACAATAAATATGTATGTTTATAACTGTGTGTATGGAGACATACCTACTGACACACTTCAATCCTGATCTGCTGGAGAGGAGGAACAGTGATCAGACTGCCTGTTTGTGTGAGTGCTGTGTGGTTTCTGTCTGTTGATGTGTGTGATGCAGGTGAATATGGATATATCTGTGTACATACACTATATAATGTGCAAGAGTGCTTACTGGGAATGAATGCTCAACTTCACTACTGGCCAAAGATGGGGACATAGAGGTGCAGCAACCTTGCATCTATCAGGCTGTGTGATTTGGCAGCTTCTAAGAGACAACTCCAGTCTGATCAAGCAGGGCTTTTTAATTTTTGTTTTCTTTAATATTAAAAAACCCCAACACAAACCCATATATTTTTGAAGATGACTCTATTACTGCTCAGCAGGTTTAAAGCTCCTGCTTGTAGAGGGTGGTTCATTCATATATGCACTAACATTGCTCTGTAATCCTTAGAGACTTTCCTTTAAGATTGTGTCACAAGCTATTTTCATAAAGTAAGACAACTTCAGAATGAAGTGACAAGCAGAAGAATCACAAGTCATAAAAGATAAAGAATAGAGGAACTCACTTTATTAAACTGCCTTTTTTGAACAACACCACACGAAAAAATTCTCTTTACACATAATACTGTAGCAATAATCACTTTGCTATTACAAATCAGTTCTGCAGCTGGGGAAATGACTAGTTGAGGTTCATTTTCTGGAGTGTGGGGATGAAGTGGGAGGCTGCATGCTAACTCAGGCCACCTTCAACTTGTTTTCCTGGGACTAAAGGCAGAGTATGTTCCTGTGAAACAGGAAAAAATATTCAATGACCTTTCTATTTTAAGCACAATTATACATCCCTTCCTGTAGTTATACCCAGACACTGATATTGCAAATGGAGTCTACTCTTCTCAGTGCTTATAGAGTATTTCATGGTTTTAATTATCAAAATTTAAATCATGGTACATAGAAAATTTTGACTGCAATTATTCAATTTGTTGAAGTCATAAAAAGCCAAACCCCAAATTGTTATAATAGAAAGTATTGCAAACCTGAGTCCTCAGTGCTGTTACAGTCATGCGGGAGCTGTAATTCCATGACTATTTAGATCTGAATTGAATTAAAAATTCTTTTGCTAATGAAGTAAATTGTCTGAGGGGCAGGTACCTGTTACTCAGTTAAACTGTCAAGGGAAGACAGGCTTTAACAAACAAAAAAAAGAAGCACTGATAGTAGCCACAGATCTGTCTTTGAATGGGAGAAAAAGTTGCTAGTCTGAGACACAAAGTTACAGTGATCATGTAGGTAATTAAATTATAGTTAATATAAGTAATTATATATATTCAATTATGACATAATTCAGCACAGTTAGACTCAGTCATGAAATGTTTGGTGTCTTGCCCATAGAGAAGGAATACTCTCAGGCACAGCTTGTCTATATTTTGTGTGAGCCACTGCATCCAAAACTGGCTCGGAGTCACTAGTGCTGTTCACACAGCTGGAAGCTCATGGAAGGACAAGTAATGGAACTACAGAAAAGAAGCTACTCACCTTGCCTTCCAGCCTGTGAAGACTTGTCCTGGGAGTGCTTTTTCTAACATTATATTTGGTAGAGTTTAAAATTCCTAAGTGCTATTCTGCTTTTTATTATTTTCTCCAAATATTATGAGACAGTTTAATAATTCCTATTATTAGAATATTTTTTCTAACAATGATTTTCATTTTCAATAGTGTAATCATATGTACTTTTTACTAATTATAGCTACTATTTTTCTTATTTGTCTAAACCAGAGGATTATTTTCTCCTTACTTTAGTGATGCAATACCTCAATTGGAATTCCGTTGCCTTTTTGTTTTTCTATCATATTAGGTAGTAATCTAATTAATTCCCAATAAAAATTTCCGGATCTCTTTCCACCCAGAGGATAATAGTTAAATTCTTATTTCCAGAGGTATTAAACTCTAATCCTACACAGAAATTTATGCAACTGTTCTATGTTATCCTTTATAACTATTCCTATTGAATGGGATAGGATTATTCAGAGTAGTAAACAGAAACACACATACAAATCTTTGATATTGGGCTTTCATCAAGATGATTCTTAACTGAAAGTAAAACTGATGTTATTAATGTCAATTTTCAGATCTCTTAACCCTTTGCAGAACAGTTTTTACAGTTTATCTTAGTTAAATATGTTTTATCAATAATTTCTAGATAAAACCAGAATGAATTGTTTACATCAGCATCGATTGCTTTAGTGTAAGAATATTTCGTATCTCTCAGTGCATTTTTATTTTTCTGAAATGAGATTTTAAAGTTTAGAATTCTACAAAAATTTGGTTGTTTTTCTATGGAAGTGAAAATATATTTTTTTTTTCCACCTTCATGCATTATTCAAAGTAGCCAGATGCTTTGGATATTCTGGTTGCCTGTGGAAGGAAGCTAACATTTCCATTTTAGGGTTATAATTTAAACTGAAATATCTAGGTCCAGCATGGTTAGTGTACTTTATTGCTTTCTGACTGACTGACTACATGAGACTGAATTATCTTTACAACTCTCCAGTTTTGAGTTCTGTCATGTTCTGGACTTCTTTGTTGAAACACATTGTATTCTGTGTCTCCAAGAACTGTCATTTCCAAGCAGCTTTGAAAAGTTTAGTATTTTGGCCCCATTTCCTTTTTAATTCTTTCTTCCTGAAACTTTTTTTTACATGCTCTGGCTCAACCAGAGTTACTGATTTCAAAGAGGGATTTAATACCCATTGCCTGTGTTACACAGCAAAATTGACTTTGTTATAGAAATGGTGCCTCTTTTAATCTTCTCTGAATCTCAGAGCTTATGTAAAAGCTCTGATTTGTAAAGAAGTGTGGCTGTTTGAACCCTGATTCAACCAACCACCTTCACTTTCCAAATCTCTAAAGCATGTGTGTATAGCAGAATGCTTGCTGAATGGAGAAGGATGAAAGGATGTACTTATGTTTTATTGAGCTCCTGTACAGGAAAGGTTAGAATAGCTGAATGTTAACAGATGTGGGAATCTTTTGGTATTTTTGGTAGTTCTTTGGAATGTCTGAGCTTTTGCTTCTTAAAACATTTTAGATGACCAGATAAAGAACATGACTTAACAGGGAATTGAACAAGTTGGGTAGCTAGTCCTGAATCCAGGAATTTGCTTTTGTATCTTCACTCTGATTGTGAAAGTCAGTATAAGAGATACAGACTAAATTTCTGCCTGCTGATCTGTTTGCTTGCTGCAAGGGCAATTTTCTATCTCCTCTGTGCCTATGGAAGGAAACAAATGCTTCATCTTCTGTTCTCTTTGGAGCAGCTTGATCAAGCAAGACTTTTCTTTCAAACACTCCTGTTTTCCCATCATCCTTATCTAGGCTCACTGTAGATGGTGACAGTGACAGATTTGCTAGCAAGTGAGGGAGAACCCCAATCTGCTTAAGAGTTTTTAAGAGTATGACAAGAAACATAAAATGTCCCTAGTGTGTCAGAGTGAATATCTGCTTGCCAACAATAGCCTAAGGAAGACTATGTGAGGAAAGTCAGCTTTGGATATTTTCCAGAATATTTTCCCAAATTCCAGTTGTTCTTTACCAACAGATTTATGGTTTGAGGAGTGTCTTTGCATTTAACAGCCTTTGTTGACTATCTTTTCTCATGATGTTGTCCTGTCAGTTCTGAACCTACCTAGACGTTTAGCATTGGCACCCCTCAGTAGCAAGGAATTCTACACTCTGGGGTCACACACAGGGTGTAAAGAAAGGTGTTTTATTCATTCTGACACCTCCAGGCTCTTGTCTTTCTTGACAGGCATTTTGGGTTCCTCTGGAGGAGATCAACCCTTCATCTTTTGGTACAATTTTAACACTGTTCCACTGCTGCAGTCTTTGTATGAACACACCCACGCTCTCACACATCACTTCCCCATGGTATTCACACAAAACTTGCCATGCTTTGGTGGCCAGTGATCAATTTCAATCAGCTCTGTCTGTCCAAATCTGCTCATATCAGATTGCAAGCCTTGGTCTGTCAGCTGCTAGATGAATTCTCCTGCACAGCTGAAGGAGAAATGAGCCAGCTGCTGGCCCTGCCCTGTTAGAGACCAGGTTATTTTGCTGTGATTCAAAGCCAATGACTTCTTTCCCAGTGCAAAACTGTCTCTGTGAGCACAGAAACTCAAAGTGGATTTTGCCTTTTGTTATTTCAAAAATAAGAAATGTACAGGTGTTGTAGGCCAGACTGAATTTGTATTGAGTTGCCTAATTTTAGAGACTTAAACTAGGATCATTGTCACTGGCCTCTCCCCAATCAGTAGAGTGAGTTAATCTGCTCAAGGGAAAGCTGGACATCTTCCATTTAGGCTCCTCTTCCAAATTACTCTGTAGAAGCTTGCCTTTTCCCACTGGCAATAAAGGGAGTGTGAGGAAACTGAACAACTAACTTGAATGTTAAACTCTCTTAGCTAAAATTAGGCATAAATACATGTGGGCAGGGGAGGACATAGGATATTGACCATGACAGTCAATGGGAAGCTATCAAATGCATTAATTATCAGAGCTGGGTCACTAGATATGGGATGCAAAACTACTAGTATGTTAATGACCAAAGCTGACTTTTAGCTTCTTCTGTAGAAACTTATGACTTCAAGTCTGAATTCCTTCATTTGGTTCTGCTCTGCTGTCCAGAAGTGGACCTGTCTTGTTAAGATAAATCTGAAATAATTTAATCATGTGTAACTGTCTTCTCTGCTGCCAGCAAAACATCATGAGCTTTTTTTTTTTACTGTGCTCGTAGACCAAAATTTCTTTGAAAGCAGAGCCCTACTCATTTGGTACTGTGGTGCTTTGATATTCTGCTCTCAATACTGTCTCCTTTATCCTTTTAATAATACATTATGATGCAATTTATAGGTGGTATGAAAAAGAAGTGAGATCATAGCACAATGACAATTTAGAAATTTAAAGTTTAATTACTATTCATTCTCTGTACATTAAGTCTACTGAAAGGCAGTATACTGGATTGATTGTTCTCTATTAATCTGTGTAGGATAAAAAGTTTAGGCAAGTACAGTTGAGCCTTGTTCTGACTTTCAACATTATGCCATAAATTAGCTGTACTGTGTGATGCTGCAGATGGTATATGTGCTATTTTTATTGTCACATTTTTACTCTTTAGCTTTAATTTTCTTATTGCCCTTTATAATCACTAGGCAATTGATAGGAAACAAAAGTCCCACTTAATCCCACAGAAGGATTTTTTTTTAATGGGTTATATTTTTGCTAGGATGAGCTGATCAAAGGAAATGAGAAATAAAACTTGGGAATGAGAAGCATACCTCAGCTTAAGAAGGCAATCATTCTGCAGTTATCTGGTGCTGTTGGCAGGGGAAGACATGTGCAAGTTATTTCTTTGGTAATTATACCTTTCTTCTAAACAGCCAAAATCTTGGTACTGTTCATCCATGAGCATCCCACTGAAAAAGCATTACTGTCACAAGAAAGAAGAGCTGGAAAATAGACAAGAAGTACCTTGTAATTTTGTGATATATAAAATGCAGCAGATAAAAAAATATGACTCACAAGCTGTCAGCAGCAAGCTATACATTTCTTCAATATCTTTGTCCAGTTACACAAACCATTATCTTTGTGTTGCTAAGCTCTTTGCATTTTCTACTTTTTGATGTACTAGTGCTATTTGGTATTTCTGGTCACTGCTATGTCAATGCAGCTGGAAAGCTGCCTGGATGAAAGGAACCTGGGGCTGTTAGTTGACAGCCAGCTCAACAGGAGCCAGCAGTGTGCCCAGGATCCTGGCTTGGATCAGAAATAGTGTGGCCAGGAGGACTAGGGAAGTGATTGTCCCTCTTTACTCAGCACTGGTGAGGCTGCACCAAGAATACTGTGTTCAGTTTTGGGCCCCTCACTACAAGGAGGATACTGAGGTGCTGGAGCATGTCCAAAACAGGGCAATGAAGCTGGTGAGGGGTCTGGAGCACAAGTCTTACAAGAAGCAGCTGAGAGAACTGAGGTTGTTTAGTCTGGAGGAAAAGAGGCTGAGGGGAGAGCTTTATGGACCAGTTTGATCCATGGTGCACACTTGAGTCACCTCTGCCCTGCTGCAGCAGCTCTCTATGTAAGGAACTGTTATGTCTCAACTAAGGGTACCACAAGGAATGAATCTGTCAAAACATTGTCTTCCCTAAGCACCATGTTTGTTTTATATCTTTGAACATCTAATTACTGCTGGAGATGCATTTCTTTTGCTACTTGCCTTCATGTAAAAAGGCATTATCAGCTGAATTGTGCATCCTTTAAGAAGAGGTCAGAACTGATCTGTCCAGTTTGAATGATAATATAGAGCATCAGACATCTTGCCAATAAATTGCAGGAAAAACATATTTTCTTTTTAAAATGTTTGTTTTTCATTAATTTAAATTCCATCTCAAACTTTTTTTATATCCAGCACCTGACTGAGAACATGCTGCAGATGGAAATCTGAAAAAGGTCATTTAGCTGAAACATTTGTTAGTAGGTGTTTGGGCTTTTTTTTTGTAGTACTTAATATATAACAAGATGCCACCTTATCATATGAAAGTGCCAGAACTGAAAGTGCATACAGTAATATGAAATAGAGGTGTAGTATGTGAATCATGTCTTTGTCAGACAGTAAATTAATTGTTAAGACCTTTTCCAGAATGCTCTGCATGTCTAGATAGCTCTTCATTTTTTCCCTTCCCCCAGGTTGACTCAAGGAATCTTTTTTCTTCAAAGCAACATCTATAATTCCACTATAACTGGTAGAGGTTTAGAGAATACTAAACTGTGCTTTGAAATGAGAAGGCAGTAGGAAAAGGAAAAAATAAAAAGAAATCAAATATTATAGCAGCACAAGCAACTTAGAAGCTTTTCACTTTTTGTCAGTGAGAAGTGATTGAACTTGCATCAAGAACCTAACACATTGATGTGGCACACTGATATATTAAGAGTATAGGAAAAAACAAACCCTGTTGTGGATCCCAGTGATCAGCACAATCAGATTTTTGTAGTTTCTCCTGTGCTGGCGGAGAATGCTGCATCAGTTTCTTCATTAGTATGCATTGCTGTATGAACTGATTCCCTATTGTAGCTGTAGACTGTCACTGGCAACCACAGGTGGTCTAGGAAATTATACAAATATGGATCACAGAATGATTTTTAATTAAGTGTGACAAATAACAAGAAATTTATGGTTTACTTTGATTGATTTCCATTATGGTACTATAACTCTATTGATAATTCAATGACATTAATTGAAATTTTAAGAATTTTTGTCTAGTAATTCAGATTTTTCATCTGCTGAAATATCTGTTCAAGTAACCTATATATAGTTAGTTCTATCTGAATTTTCCATTGTTAGAGGTTCATTCACCTACAAAACAAAAAGACGTTTTGGTTTCTCTGTTTTTGTGATATTCCTATGGGAATATTCTTAAGAACTGCATGTTCTGTGCATGCCTGACTCTGTTTATTTTGCCTCCAACATTATCCTTCATGAGAAAGTCTTTTGATTCATTCTTGTGGCATTTACTTCTGAAAATTTGTTAACAAATATGAATATGAGTCTACTAGAAGAAAAATCCACATGGCATGTAAAATATGCAAAGAGTAACAATTCTTATAGACATTTTAATACTTAACACTGTCATGTTGACTGTTGAATGTTACTTTTAATCAAGCACTTAAGAATTTTTGTCTTGTGTTTTGGTGAGAGAACTAACCTAAGCCATGGTGAGTTTCATGTTGTAAACTTCTATTCTCAGGACTTTTGTTCAGATATGCATACATGCATATGCATATATAAAAATGTATGTATCTCTGTGTCTTAAAGGAAAATAATTTAAGAAGACTGTCTTACTCCTACTCAAATTGATGGTGAAACTTCTGTTTTGTTGTTATGTTTGAGCAGGAGGAGCCATAGGGTCTCACAGTGACTTCCTTGCAATTTAAGATGAGCCATGTATTTTTAAGAGTGGAGGTATAAACATTTCTTTGACTTCTCTGCTTTCATCCCATTGATTTTCCAGATACAAATTGACTATGTAAAGCAAGTGAAACAGCAGCAAAAACTGTCACTGTACCTTTGTAATCCTTAATTTTCCATGCAGTTGGTGTTACTGAAACACAGTTATGCACCACTTCCTAGGAATAATCTTTCACATGGAAGGCTGTCCTGCTGTGATCATGCATATACACTCTATGGGAGATAATAGCAATGTCAAGAATTCTGCTACAGTGTATTCTGTCAATTGGTATCTGTCAGTCTGTCAACAGAAACTTGAAACATGACCAAATATACTCCGTGGTGTGTGTCTGTAAAACACATTAGCAATAGTTTACATTCAGTATTTGCAGCATTCCCAGTCATCGCAGTGTGTGTTGTGAATGCATATTAAGAATAATGTGTTATGCTCTGCTAATTTTTAACATGCTGGTTGACATATTCCTCACCCTCAAACATCTTCTAAAAGCAGCTTCCTTTTATTTCTCCAGCACAAGATACAAAATGCCATGACCTATGTTCACAAAATGTTACCGGTTTGATTTAGAGTCTCAAAACCTATATACTGTCTGTGTTGCTCAGTGCTTTTTTTAATAGGAATACCAATTCTTCAGTTGGCAGTAGTCACTTTAATTTATTGCCATCTGAAGTCTGCACAGTAGTCCATGTAAATTGGGTTGGTAGCTCCAGTCCTGTTCCCAGGGGACAGATATCCACATCATAAAACTGCCTCCACAGTTGGTACTGGGCAAGTTTATTGAAATTCAACTGGAAATAGATGATCTTTATGTTCCCTTCAAACCCAAACCATTTGATGATTCTGTGGGAGCCATTCACTTGTAGTTGTCTGACTACCTTCAGGGATGGATGATAGGTATTTTATTTTCTGCAGCTACTAGTCCACACATTTGAGTAGATCCATTTTGATGCAGGAAGCATGCTCAAGTGCTTGGATCTTGATTGTCCATGGTGCTTGTTCTATCACCCTGCTGTGAACTCCCTTGGTCACCATTTTTCAGGTCAAATCTACTTTTGCAAAAGGTGAGGAGAAAGGCTAACCCTAAGACGACATATGAGCTTTCCTGTGGCACACAGCTGTGTAACCAGAAATCAAGCTTTATTGGTTAAAACGAAACAAAAATCTGCTGGCACTTCTGTGACACACTTGTTAAATGCTGCATTCTTATTTCTCTTTAATTTTTTACAGAGGCCATAGCTGCTTTTTGCATGGGAACAGTGTTCTGTGAGCTCCACAGAAGTCTTAAGATCCTTCTGTCCTCTTAGTGTCAGTAAAGATGATCATCCACCAGTCCAAAAGGATGAAGCTAGAACAGCAACTGTCTGATGCTTTGAGGTCTTTTCCCCTTCTCTCCCACTCATGCACTTCAGGTCACTCCAGAGCTGGGAACAAATTTGAATTCAATGCCCAGTGCTGTTGAGTTCTAACACCTTTCTTTGACTCTGCATTTTCACTGTTCTGCTTGTCTAATTGTAATTTTTCATTTTCTTACATCCTGTCCTTCATTTCCTTGCAGTTTCATGGCATGTGACACCTGTTATTAATAGGGGACTTCTTCCCTTGTGCTGTCTTGAGCATTAGATAATATGCATGGCTGTCAATTGTGCCCTGGGAATCTGGAAGTTGCAGAGACAGAATGATAGCAGATTGTTCTGGAGCATAAAGGAGATTACAGTTTCTGCTATTACTACTTGTAATATTCCAACAAAAGCCATTTTGATAGATAGCATAGTTTCTAGATACAGTGCTGTAAGGGTAGAAGAGATAACATCTTTTCTGAACAGATTTTCATTACATGATGAGTTTAGGTTAAAACAATTATTTGTGTGATTTTTTTAACTCAGTTCAGTGAAATCAGCTTTATGTATTGTTATCTAATTCAGGTGGTGCTCATGTTGTTGATTTAGATGAACTCTAGATGTTGCTAAAGGATGGTAAAAGGAAAGGCATAATCTGAAGATAGATGATGAATATCTTTAAACTCTTTTATGGTGCAGGATTGTGGTTCAAAATGCAGCCTTCTTTAAAACACAGTGACTTATCAACATTAAAAAGAATCCAGTCCAGTTCTTTACGAGATAGGTTCTATATCATTTGCTATATTCAGGATTGAAACTGAGCCCATGTGACTGAGTGGCTGTGGTATGGATCTTCCCCAATTAAATGAACTGTGGCCAGAGATCATGTTATATTGACTCCCAAGATGTGAGTTTGGCATTTTGGTGAGTTGTCTTCTGAATGAGAAATATAAGTGGAAATTGAGTAGCAATGTCCAAAAGGTATTTGCTGGCTATTTTGTATTATTGTGAAATACATGATTAATGACCATAACCAGTGAGAGGGTATCTAATATTTATGAACTGTCTTTGAGTGCTATTTATTTCAAAATTAGAATACTGATTTAAAAACTCAGAACTTACTTTCTTATTTTAAATGAACTTGGTTTCCACCATTCAGTTCTAACAATGAGAGAAAACGCCCATACCCAAAGAGAGAAAAACTAGCATTTGGAATGGTAACCAGATGTTGGTTGTGGTGTCTGTGGTTTTGGAAATAATTTATGACCAGTTTTACTGGCCTTAAAATGAGAAGGTTCCTGTGAAGCCTAGGTGGGAGTGAATTTACTCTCTAGATAGCTTAGTAGCAGTAGGTAAATAAACTGTAGTAGTTTCCTGCTTTTGGAGATCAGTCTTGTAATTGCTTAAATACTTCTCCTAGTGGAATTCTGTATAGGATATATATTGAATCAATTTAGATCTCATTGGAAAAATGGCCATAAACTTGTAATGTGCTAGCAGTTTCTTCCTGTGGTACTGGAACTGTGTTCTATTCCTCCCTCTCTTGCTTTTCTAACTGCGATGAGCTATCATCTATCATGTTGTTCTTGGTGAGTTTCTACTCAGTGTTCCTCAGCTTGTAATGAAAATGAATGTATAGCTAACCTGAGAGGTACCTATCAGGCTTTAATACATTTTTAGTTTACATAAGTTTATTGATACTGGCCTTGAGTCTCTTTGATTTATCTATGTGTGCCTCAGCAGACAGATTGACCATTTCAGCATGTGTCCTGTTCACTCAGAAAAAGACCTCATTACTTGGGAAATCTTCAGGAGCCGTCAGTGCTTTAAATGGTGTAGGGGGGTTAGTGAAAAGAGCTTTGCAATTAACATGACAAATTGCAACAAGGATACATAACTATGGTCATGCAGCCTTGAGAAGTACAGTATCTTAAAGAAAGTTAGCAGTAATGTGTTTTCAATGGGACAGATTTATGGACATAAGAGGGCTTACTAAATTTAGTAAGGGAGAGATGAAACAGACACGTTCAGGCTTGCAGGGACTTCTGTTAGGTTAGCCAAATATTAATGAAAGTATTTATCAGTGTGTTAGTAGGCTTCATGTACCTTGTTCAGGTTTTTTTGGGGTATTTGTATCCCCTCCTTCCATAGAGTCACAGAATTACAGAAAGATTGGGATTGGAAGGGATGTCTGGAGGTCATCTGGTTCAACTTCTCTGCTCAAGCAGGGCTACCTAGAGCCAATGGCCCAGGACCAAATCCAAACAGCTATTGAATATCTCTAAGGATGGAGACTCCAAGACCTCCCTGGCCAACCTGTTCTCAGTTACCTGCTCTATCTGTAATAACCCAGCCTGTTTTGTTTGGGACTTTTTTTTTGTTTGTTTGGGGTTTTGTTTGTTTGCTTGATTTTGTTCTTTTTGTTTTTGTTTGGTGAGTTTTTTTGTGTGTGTGTTCTCTTTCTACTTGCTGCAATGCGTTGTGGTTAAGCTGCTTGTATTGGGGCTTTTTGAATCTTTGTAAAAACCAAACAGTATTTGGGACGTATCTATGGCCTATTGGCACCGAAACAGGGAAATTACAGGAGTGAGAGATGATATATTTGGAGGCACCAACCAAGTAAAGCTTGAATGTGCTACATTTAAATATGAGTGGTACTTCTGAGGAATGGCATTTCATACCTTACCTGACTGTTTCCCATATATACATGGGAGCCTATGTGTTCATTATTTCAATGCACATATCTTCATGTACTTTGCTTTTAATTAACAGACCATTTCAAATTGTTCTACCTTTTTAATGGGTGAATTTCATTGTGACTTGCTGAGTCAGTCATTAAGGTGTCCTGGACTATCAAACACTTCTTGTTTCTCACTTTATGGGATGTTGGATTTTGTGCTTGGGTGGGCAATAGACAGCTTTAACTCAGTTTAAAACATGGCATTACAGAAGTTACTACATCTTATCCAGCAGGTTACCTTTTCTGGTTTTGTCACTTCCCTGACAATCATTTTTGTTACCTCATCAGTCTGTCTGATTTTTATCTGACATTGTAGATCAGATACTATTAAAAGAGGTCAATATATTGATCCATTACACTAACTTGATGGAAGACCTCAAACTAAACCTCCCTGATATGGTGATTTTCTTGTGCAAAATAAAACCATGAGAAGTCTTAGGAACTCTGTAAACTCTATCCTCAACTTATATGCATGGTGTGACTTTTTTTGATTTTTTAAATAGTAGAAATTCATCCACCCTATAAGGCATATGAAAGGGAAACAAAAATAATCAATTTGTTTTTATACAAGCTTCATAAATGAAGTCAAGGGCTATGTGCTTTCTTCACATCAGTGGACCTTGCAAGTACCATTGTCAGCACTGTTGTGCTTTGTTGACAGTAGTCATGACTTGATCTCACAGTACAGCTCAGCTCTTAAAAGCACAATTAGATTGCATATTAAAAGTAAATCTTTCTTCTTTGGAAATCTCACTTTGTATTTCTTTGGAATCTAACTGCCAAAGATTAGATGGATTGTAAACCTTTTTGAAGGTACATATATAAGATTTCTGAACTGCATGTTTCATTACTAAGCTGCAAATTCTTTTATCATATACCTCTCTGGAAGTTACTTCTCTTGCTCTTTACTTTGGCTAGCATTTTGAGCTGGGAAAGAAAAATAGTATGGAAATGAAGACTCTGAAGAGATTGCTAGTTGGTAGGATGTCCAATGATACGTGATTCCTATATTCTTCCATATAGGGATCTTCAGTCACTGGAGATACTATGTACTTATCAGAATGGGGATTGCACTTGGTAATGCCAAATTTTAATGATGCCAAATTTATGTAGTTGAAGAGTGAGAAATGGGAGTTAATGAGCTGTGTAATAGGATGATAGGATTAGAGTTTTTTCTAGATGCTAGAAAACGAGAAATCTTTCTGACTCAAGTCTGATGTGTAGTCAGGTGGGGTTTATTAGCAGGTTCACTAGAAAGGTTACTGTGTAGTAAAGGGAGTTAGGAGAGGGAAAACAGGGTTTCTGTAAAACAATACTGAATAGCTAAGCTTGGGAAAAAGCTTACACAGAGATTTATATTGCAGTCATTTAAGTTAGCCATAAGGCAAAACATAGGAATTCTGGGCAATCTCTGTTAGTTTCGATGTTAGAAACAGGGTTAAAGCAACATCTGCTTAGAGCTACTCAGTGCTTAGCAGGGAAGAAGTTTTATTTTTGGCCCAAAGCATGTAAAAACAATCAAATATGATCAACATGGAATGGAGGAATGCCTGTGGACTAATAGTTGAAGTTCCATTTGCACAGAAATTTGTTTAATATATTCTCAGTCCAATGGATAGATGAAAAGAGGAAGCAAACAACTCTGATCCTCACTCTAGAGATTTTCAGCATGTTAAGATTGGGTTTTTCCCCATTCTGTACATGGGGAAAGTCTTTATAATATTCTCTTGGAAATTAAAAAAGAGAAGATACTGAGTGTAGCTGACCCGAATAAATACATGGATGACTATTTTTTCCTGTGGTCATTCTCATTAACTCAGAGAGAAGCAAAATCCTGCCTGGTGAGGACAGTACTAAAACACATACACCTAGTTTAGGTGTTAGGGTGATCTTGTAGCATGAGCAATTGAGGTCACCTCCATGCTGAAAAGCTAGCACTGTGTCTGGTTTAGGATCCCACTAACTAAAAGTTGTCTTCCCATATGGAGGAATCTGCAGAACTATCCTACATTCAGCACTTCATGTGAGGGACAATTGGCTCAAACTGGATAAAATCTGTGTAAAATGTTAACTGAATCAGAAAAAAATGTGGCAAATTTCACACAGAAGTTTCAGCTTTAAGTACAATTAGTTGTGCATTCAAGTATCCAAGTCTCAAAGGACTTCTGAGAATTTTTCAGCTGTCTGTAGCTTGCATAACTGCCAGCTGCTGCAGAGATCAAAGTGTGGTATCTAAAGACAATACATGGATGTGTCATCTTAGATTACTTGGTCTGTAATCTACAAGGAGGCATCAGTACAAGTTTAATATTTGCAGAAGATGCACTGGTTGAGCAGTGTTTAATTTTTAAAATTCTGTATTAATTTTACTCAGACACAACATTTCTAAATTTCAGAATAAATAAGTACTTTCTAAAATTCCTATAATGATTAATTAGGCATCTTCTTAGTAAAGCTAATGTGTTTCATATGAGTAAAAAGCATAGTCATCTTTTCTTTTCTTTTGTCTGTCTTTTAAGTGTTATATCCTGAGTGACCATCTAAAGCAGAAATTCTTCTCTTCTCCAGGATAAAGAGTGCTTTAAGTTTTTCCTTGAAAAGATTAGTGTTCCAGTCTCCTCATCATCTTTGTAGCCTTCCAGTAGAGACTCTATCCAACAGTCCTTGTCTCTCTTGAACTGGGTAGCCCAGAATTGGACACAGTACTCCACTTCTTTGAGTATGTTTACAAATGCAGAGGGATCAGCTATATGAGAAAACTTCTAATGATTGCATTAGACTCAACTGTCAGTGCTCTTTAATAACCATTTCATTAAAAGAGAAAAAAAAAGTACTGACATGTTTTTGCTGTTTGCTACTAACTGTATGTGCTGAGTTTTTCTCAGCTTATGATGACATTTTGTCTTGGAAAACAATTGTTGGTCACTATCCCTCACTGATGAAGCATGTTGCTTGTTCTGTTATTTCCTGCACCTTGCTAGCTGAGGGGAAGGTTTTGATTAAACTTAGATTAGTCATTTAGTTTGTAACTATCACTGTGCTCATTGCTGTCTTACCAGGAAAGGATTCTGATGAATTTAGATATCCAGGGGCAAGGACTGAACAGATTATATACTGACTTTAATGGATGACTAATAATCAGTTTTAAGCTAGTATATGATGGACAACTCTTTATCTCTAAATACAAAGTTTCCCCCTTTGCTGCTAGTTCATCCTGCTGGGTATATTAAGCTTGAACATGTAAGAATTACAAACCATTCCTTCTGTTGGAAGTGCTGTTTCCCTGGACATGTCTCTGAATGTTGTAGCTGTGTGGAATAGTTGTTTTAGCTATTTTTACACAGAAGAATTTGGAGGAGGAAGAGGAGGTGAGGAAGGACTCAGAGATTTTGGGGAAAAAGGTGTTCTATAAAACAAGTTACTGCTGAAAAACTTTCTAAACTAAAAATTAAACCTTCCTTCCTGAGCAAACTTCACAAGAGGAAAAAAAAAGCACTTTAAATGACACATAAATTCTGTAATCAAATAGGAAAAGATCAGATCTAACTGTTTATATAAAAGTAAGGCATGTCACATTGTTCTGCAGAGTTTATGAAACCATAGCTGTCAAAAATATTTTTTGAAGGACACATTTTGACATTACAAATTGCCAAAATTTGCATCATGTATGAGTACTGTTATCTTGTTTATAAAAATCTTCTCCCATGCTAGTCTTCCCTCTATTTTCTTCCTACAAGGTCTTTGTCTTAGCCCATTTTTTAACTGCTGAACAGGATGATAAGCTACCAATGTTCTCAGACAGATAATCAGGAATCACAGAGTAACACATCCATCAAATATGTCAATTATGCATGTGTTTTCCCAGTGATTTTTCACCCTTGTTTGTAATTGGGAAAGAAATGAAGAGGATAAGAATAGTTGATTTTGGCCCTAAGTCTTGCTGCAACATGGGACTTAACAGAAATTAGGCAGAAATGGATCTGGAAAGCTTTTGTTGACAACTATTGGCAGCTGCTCAGTGAGGAAAATAATAAAAGCTTTACAATATTTTCTTCAGTTGTCAAACCCCTGTGTTGATTAGATTTAACACCTGGTTTACATGGATTTCCCAAGGCAAGATCCCTGAGAAGTGCTCTTTGGCTCTGGCTACCTAACTTCAGAACTGAGTACTTCAGCTTCCAAAGGCTGTTATCTCCTTTCTAGTGGTTCTGGGAAGTGGATTTCACTTGCCTCCATATCTCTTCTATTCAGTTCCACTTGTAGGTCTCTACTGCCTCACATCTTTTGCTAATTCCTTTGCACCAGTGGTCAGAGTTAACAGATGCCTTTGCCTTATTGCAGTGATTTGGATTTTGCATACTTGTATGATTTTGCTGGATTAGATGCCCCGTGGGACCAAGTTCCTGATCTGAAGATTTTAGGCATGATGATAGGTATGTTGTGAATACCTAAGCTAGAGAGCAGGCCATATCTAAATTAGATGGATGCAGTGCAAATAAAAGATGAAGCAGAGGGATGGGAGCCATGGTGTGAGGGTGTACTGCCAGGGCACAGTCTCATATGCCAAGCTAACTCTTTTCCAAGTGTAAATTGGCTCTATATCTGTAAGCTTTTTTATTCAAGTCAATCTCAAACCTACATCTGCATCTTTTGTATTTAGGCAGTACACTGAAGAAATAAAATATTGTGCATTACTAATCAATTTAGTTATTTATATGTCTTCTGATCATAGGCCTGTTAGTTCTTTGCTAAACTAAAGCTGTAAGAAGAAATTCAGAAAAAAGTCTATAATACTATTTAAGGCCAATTTAGATGAAAGTTATTGTTGTTTGTTTTTAGATTAAAAATGTTTGGGTGTTTTTTGTAGGAATAAGCTTTGTGTAAAGGAATCAAACTTTAAACTTTTAGAGAGAAATTGATTTTTTTTTTCCCCTCTAAGGAGCAGAAAACATTAAAATCCATTTATTACTCATATACACTGACATTCATTATTAATTTTATGGCCCACTTTATTGCTTTCTTCAGGGCAAACCTAACATTCATTTGTTGATCAGTGATATACAGTCAACACAAGGTGTATGGCTACTGATTAAATAACAAGCACAGTAGGATATTTATTTTTTTCTTTTTTATGGGTGCTGGCAGTAGTTGCTGTTTGACAGTTACTTAAGGGCAGTTTGCTTGCTCCTCAAGTGAACAAGCATTGCTCAGTGTGTACTTTCTGCCAACAGCCCAGAAGTCTTTGAAAATGATGAAGAATGGCCTCCTCTCTCCATGATTAGAAGTTAGCAGTATGGAAGTTTTTTTTCCAGGCTTGATAATGAAAAGCTAAGTTGCACATTTAACCCATCTCAGCTAGTCATCTTTGTTAGAAGAGAGGTCATGTCTCCTGTAGGCTGAGGAGGAGGAGAAGACAGAAAGAGAGTGGAAGAGAGAGATGGCTTCAGAGGGCAGTTCAGCTCTTATGTGTGACTGAAGTGTTTCCTGCAGATGCTTTCTGCTGTCAGTGGGTTGAAAAGGTTGTGTCAAAGTTGGCTGGAAAGATTACAGCTCCTACTTTGTGCTTCAGGTACTGGAAATGAAGTGGGGCTAAGACTGTATCTGAGCCTCTGTACCAAACAGCTCAGGACACAGATGTGGTGACTGTGTCTGCTCTGTATTATTGAGTGTGATACCTGCATGGGCCAAAGCAGCTTTGAGCCCAGGTTAAGATAACTCCCTCTCCAGCAAGGCTTCTAGCTCAGCCACAGCCCTGTACTGCTCTGCCTCACCACCTTCCAGCTCTGGCAGAGCTTTCCTAGGAGCATGGAGCTCCTGTTGCCACATAGGCTACACTGCAATGTAGGCCTTACAGGGGATGTCCCTCTTGTTACTGGAAAACCAGCTATGGAAGGTGGCAAAGACTCCTTTTTCTCCTTGACTAAGTCCGTCTGTATTCAGACACTTTATGCCAGGTTGTGTTGCTACTTCAGTGAAAACTTGACCTCACGTAGGCAGAATCAATTTGGCTTTATGATCTCTTGTGCTATAAAGCCTTGTTTTATGCTGATAAATGCTCATATGCATTATTAAGTCCTTGGAGATAAGGCTGTACCTGATGCAGTGCAAGTGATTCTTCTGAGGTATAAGGATGGAGTAACTAATCTTAAAATCAGCTTCACTCTAATGTGGCATTTTATAGCAGAGATTGGTGTTTGGTTCAGGTTTATACTAATTAGGTGAAATATTGAATATTCCACTCTATGGCATATTTGGACTCTATTTTGGTAAATATGCAACCTCATGCTTAGATGAGGCTTGCTATTTTCCTCTCCCCATTTAAAATAATTTACTTCAAATGGACTTGCTGCAGTGAATGGATTACTTCTGATGCCCCATTTTAACAAATGGGGTCTCTTCTTTTTCAGGAGGCATATTTATGCCCTCAAAGAGTAGTATTTCACTGTTTACACCTATCTGTTGTGTATTTCATTACTCCTGTTGATCAAGAGGAATGACAAACTATGTATTTCTCATAATATATATTGATCTTGGAGATGATTTAAATGTCTATCAATACTCTCTACTGGCCTCCACATAAGATAAAATGCTATATCTTCTCTCCATCTCCATGGTGGTGTGAAATCCTCACACAATTCTTTTAATTCTCTTTAGCAATAATTCAAAAATAGTTATTTATTTTAGCAGTTAATCAATTAATAGAAAACCACTGCACTGGATTTAGGTTGTTTTTCTGATGTTAACTTCACTGTTATTGTCCAGCTTCTCTTTTGTTGTGTGTAGTTTCACTACAACGTTTTCTTGTTTTCAGCAGTAGGACTCAGTCAGTCTCTTTGATACTGTTTGTCTAATGAATAGACCAGAATAAAATGTTGATAAATTTTACTTTTCTGTGACTAAAGTATAGCTTATGATGGATTAACTATGATCTAGATTTTGAATGCAATGATGGGCTTTTATCATTCTGTTTCAAACACCTAACATTCAATTAGCCTCCAATTCTCTTTGCTACTAATTTGGAAATTGTGTCTGGATGACTGCATTCATAACTGCATCATCTAAACAGTGTAAATACTCACAATAGGAAAGGAGTCCTGACCTTCAACTCTGCTCCAGCAGCTCCACAGGAACCACTTAGTTTCCTTCATTGCTCCGTGTTGGGTATTGTTCACTTGGATGTTTTCACTGTTTTGGAACCTATTTTAATATAATTGATTAAAGCACCTCTATATAATTTGAATTTCCCATGTGGACTCTACAAGCCTCTGGAACCTGATAAGGTTTTATAACAGCAGAAGAAATATTTCATGTGACTTGAAATCCTGCTTGCATAAAGGAGTGTTTCATGAGCCACCGTCTGCTCTGCTAGCTCTGCTGGCGCAGTGACACCTGAATCCCATAGTCGAACTCCAACTAGCTTTTTTTTGTCCTTGCCTCAGGGTAAGAGATTCAAGAAAGTTGTTTTGTTGTTCAGCAACAGAAGATACTGCTGAGCCATTGCATTAAAATAACATAAAAGCTTCTCTCTATTTGGAGAGGACTTTGCATAAACTTGTGAAGGGTATGCCAGTCTCTGTAGGGCTCTTTGGATACAGTTATTTAAAAAACTTGGAGTAACTACCAAAGCATTGAGAATCTAAGTTGATATAAGAAAACAGGGGAAAAAAACCTTATTTAACATCTCAAGTTAAATTAAAACTCAGAAAAAAGATAGCTTAAGCTTCAAACTCCTGATCTCCTGGCTGATTTAGTGTTTCCAGCAACAATGACAATCAACAGGTAAGGATGAAAGAACAAGAATGTTTTCCACTCCTGTAACTTTAAAATATGCCCATTTCTGTGTCTGATCTGAAGCCATGAAGTGGAAGGTGTGCACATTTTAGAGTTGCAGAAAGGAACTGTAATTATGTTCTTGAAAGAACATTATGTTTTTCTTATCTTTGCAGGAGTCAGATTTTCTTAAACATCCTCAACTGCTATAGCAAAACTCAATCAAAAAGACATCTTGTCTCCCCTTTCATTTCTTTAAAACTTGAGACAATGGAGAAAAGATATCGAGAAGTTGCAAGTGCAGATTTATGTTTCTTTTATTTTGTGAGTATAAGATGCTTACATTTGGTAACTCTCTAAAATCTGAGAAGCAATGATTAGTTAAGCAGACAGAGCTATGTGATGTACAAGTGTTCTTGATGGATTAACAGGAACCAAACACATTTTAACCAGTACTGGAAGAGAGACCATAGCTTGATTTGAAATCATAAAGCTTTAAAATTTTCTAAACTTACCTTGTTGTTCTTTCATGTCTTATGAACTAAATAGACTTGAATTAGTTCAATACTTGATTGGGAGCCACACGTAGGTTTTTCACTACCAGTCAAGCAATACAACTCTCTCAGCTAGTATTAGCCAGCATAACAACATGGTCTTAAAGCACATTTCAGTGTAGGGAATGTGAGGATGTCTGCTGCATGGTGGGAAAATGTCCTCTGAATCCCCTTGTGAGCTCACACTTTTTCACAGAGACCATGCCTCTAAGTGCCTTTCAAAGCAGATGACATCTCAAAGCACAGCTGCAGAGCAAGTACCCTTTTCCTCTTTTACCACACAGGACAGAACTAATTCTTCAGTTTTGCCCTATTGATTATCATTTTAACTGAAACAGAAAAAAATGTCTATGTCTCTTCTAGGAATGAGAGTGGATGCTGCAGAGTGCTCCTTCAGTTTCCCTTGCTATGACCTAAATGCACGCTTCACACCATGAGTCCACTTCTTTCCCTGTTACTGATTTTATCCTATCAGTGCAAATTCCTCTGCAGCAGGAGTAGTCAATGATATCCTTGCTTATTAAGTTATCAAGCAGTAAAATCTATTATTTCACCGTTGTTCAGATAGGGAGGAGATGAGAAAAAGAGAAAATGGCATGCACAGTATTTTTGTACACATAATAAACATAAACCAAGCGAAAAATGCACATAAACCAAGAGAAAAACAACATCAACTATGTTCATGGAGTGTCTATATTCAGTGCAAGATAAGACTATTATTTTCTGCTGTGACATGCAGGCAGTACAATACTGTATGACAAAGTTCATTCTCCTGCTTTTGCCACTATTCAGCAACAGTGTATGGCTTCACTGCTTCAATCACTGGGTTACTCATCTGGGTAAGTCATCTTTCATGCAAGAAAGCTATTTCATATTTTGTTCATGTTTCATGTTTTCTGCACCTTTTTTTTTTTTGCACAAAGTAGATATATAGCAGTATGTGTGTTCATCTGATCTAGTGGGTGATAAGTTTTTTGAGTATATCTCCTAGCTTTTGAAATGAAAATGGCTGATAGTTTCTAACCATTAGGTGAAAAATTCAGTTATTGCAAGTAAGCAACTCACAATGTGCTCACCAAAGTTACTATTTTGATGGCAAAGTTTCACTTCACTATGAAGTGGTAAAAGTCCTGCATTACAGGGTTTTTCTTGCAAATCTCTTTGACAGCTGCTCATGTCTCCTCAATAGTGTTCATCTGATATTTTCAAAGCTGCTATTACAAAATATAATCAGCATTTCTAGAAAAAGAAGAATGAAAGAAAAGTTTTGCTATTTTATTTTTTAAATAGAAAAAATTGTTGGCAGCAGTTGAACTCTGACTTACATATATAATTTTGTTCAGATGATGGTTTATTAAATCTGTTATCTACAATTTTAACAGAAGTGCTGCTTTATTATTGAACAGAAATGATATTCCAAAATTACTCTCTTCAAAGAATAAGTGCTATGTAAAGCACTTTGCCAAAACCATACAGGTACAGTGAAAGCAAATGCAAAAACAAGTGCAGCCTTGCTGGAATAAATAAGCACTCTCTGCTGATTAACTTCATAGGTAACTATACTCTAGTCAATCCCATTTTAGAAATGTGGTTTTTTTTCCCTTTCTGCAGTGAATCTTCATACATCCTTTCAATTGGCAGTCATCAGTCAATTCACATTTCTCTACCATTCTTTCTGCAGTTTATAGCAACCATTTAATCACCAACAATGTCTTGCATGAAGAGCTAAGCATAATTTCACTGGTAAGTATGCTACTTTAGGTTTTTTTGTTATTGTTGGTTTGGGTGTTTTTTAGTTAGTAAACTTTTTAAGATATAAAGCTCATGCTTCAGTTTTGTGACAGGCATGCATTTTCTTTCTGTGAATCTACTGGTGAATCATAAGTTTGACAGATAGATGTCTTAAAATATATGTATGTTTTATTTCAATTGCCCTTAAATATTTGATCCTATTGATAACTTCTACAGTCATACATAGTAAAAAAGATTCATTATTTTAGTTCTCATATAATTGATTGTTTTAAAGCTACTATGAATTTATTATCAAAGTTGGCCCACCAGGATCTATGTTAACAACTTTCAACTAATGAATACTTTGAACTATTCCTCAAGAATATTCCATGTTTTAGAAGTTATCACTGAGCACTTGAGTGCCACACAGCATGGGAAATCATTTCAGGTGAATGAATAAACTTGCTTCTGTGCCAGTTCTGCACTGCAGTTCTGTGGAAGCCTGGTCCTGCACTTCAAGTGCAACTGGCTGGCTGCAGTGTGTTTGAGTTAAGCAGGATGCTGGCTTTAGGACTTAATCTTTTTTGTGATGTAAAGGTTAGAATAATTGATGTAAATAACTCCATCATCACCAATAATTTTCTAGACTTTTTGGGCTTGCAGACTAATGTACTTGGAAGAGTTGTAGCAGTAGTTCCTTGAAAATCCTGTGCAATACACTGCAGCAGGCACAGTTAGTTAGAACTGAGCTACAGTTACTAACCTCTGTGGAAGAAGTAGTTCCATTATCTTAAGTGATGTAATTCAGACACAGAAAGATAAAGGAATTCTCCCTTGTTATTTTTAAACCTCTAAGCTTCAGGATCAAAAATGGGAGAGAGATTTTTCTGTGGTATGAACAGGAAAGCCAGAAAGCTCAATGACTAATTTTTTTTTTTTTTTAATGCACATAAGTTTCTTGACATTAATCTGTCATTGCAGCAACTTTTTCAGCTACAGTACTGTATGTCTTCTGTAACTGGAAGTCTTGACTGACTTCAGGAATGTGATGGGTTTGGGGAAAAAATCCCTAATTGGAAAAAAGTATGACAGAAAGAGGTAGAAAGTGATTTAGAGCAGCTGACAAGTGGAGCTCTTAGTTTTGCTTCTATTCTATATGTCTTTGTGCATCTGGTGTTAACTCTATGTTTATCAGTAATTTTAATCAGTTGTCTTTGCATAAAAGCAAGCATCCAAAGTATCATCACACCACCAAAAATGATTGTGATTTATCATATCACAGAGATCTCTGGAGAGACGAGTGACTCTGAAGAAAGGCTGCCATTCTGTGACACTCTGAGAAAGAATATTTTAAAAGTCAGTGAAATTGCAAGGATCACTTCTGCAAAAATCAGTGTTGCACATTGAAAGCTGCAGATGCATCTACTGTTTGCTGAAATCTCTCTTTGCTTGAACACCTAGATATGAAATCCAGTAAAAAAATGCCAAATGGAAACTGGCACTGGCATGTGAAAGCTATTTGAAATTTTATCACTGGAAGAGTCCATCATTATTTAAAGGCATAATTTTGAAAAATGCTTAAAAATGAATCTTTGACAGGACTATCTCCTTTGCATAAAAGAGACTTTGGAGTAGGCAGATGTTGTAGTTATGATTCCTATTCAATTATATTCAGCAGAAAAAAATACTTAGCTTCCTCTCCTACAGAAAATCTAAACCAATGCTTTTAAAAAAAGATATTATCAGACAGGAAATTTTGGTATGGAAGCTTTATTTTTCAAATCTTTTCCATTTTTCAATGAATCTCATGTTATCAAAGGTTCGAGAAGTTCACCAGTGAGAAAAAAAAATTCTTTACAATTTTACAGCAATGGAATATTTGTGGTTTTCTTTTGTTAGTTTCCCCACCAGAAGTTATTCTTTTGTAGGAATGCAAAATAAATACACCTGGTGAGTACCTATGCTTTGTAGACATAAATGACAAAAGTACAGTCATGATATGATCACTGAGGTTTAGAGTCATTTGTAAGTAATGAATTCATCTATATAAGGTTCTTCCTATAGCATATGGGCAGAGATAAATGTCTCTTCTGCTTTTCATGGAGATGAATCATTGTCTGAAGATACCTATCTCTTCCTTATTGCTCAAATGATCACTTACACCAGATTATACCATTTAGACAGTAAAGGTTAGGTGAGATAAATCTTCCTGCAAATAGCTGGAGAGAACAGCCAGCAGATAATGAACTATAGTGTAGCACCTGTAAAACTAAAGAAGTAAAGCCAATGGTTTTAAAAAAAAAGTATAAAAAAAATGATAAAAAGCAATGACATTGATTTTGATTCTTTTTAATGTAGAGAAACTTTATTAAGGCTGTTCTTAACCCAGCCACTTTTGAGTACTTAACAGCTAGATGGGAGTATCATTACTCATTGATCCTCTGCATCCAAAGGTAAAAGGTAAGCTCTGCCAGAGTATGAATCATCTCATGCTTCCTGAATGATTAAAAAAACAGGCAGCTATTTTACAATGTTAGTTAGTGATGTATTGGTGCCAACTGTGAGGGTGATACATAATTCCTCCACAAACAAGTGTATTTTTCACTCCTCCTTTCTCTGCCACCCGCTTCTCAGATCACTATAAATATCACTGTAATAGCTGATAAATAGTAAACTGAATTTGGCTGGAAAGCTCTCTGTACATTGTTGAATGTAACTCATCACTCAAAATTCACTTAAACACAAGAAAGTGCTGTGTATTTTCTAAACAGAAAATTACAGTGCAGCAGTTCTTGAGTGTAACTAGTCATGAAAGGGACAATATATGGTGCAGGTGTACTTGAAACACTGAATGCTTTATGGTTGTCTTGTATGGCTTCTTGAAGACTGTCCTCAGCAGTAACATCTACATCAATACATGCTGACACTGGTCCAGCACCTCAGTGTCCTTGTAGTTAAGGGCACAAACCCAAACACAGTATGGAGTTGTGGCATCACCAATGCCAAGTACAGGAGAACAATCACTGTCCTAATCCTATTGGCCACAATATTTCTGATACAAGGCAAGATGCTATAGGTCTTCTTGGCCACGTGAGCACACTACTCATGTTCAGTCAGCTGCCAATCAACAAGCCCAGGTACTTTTCCTCTGGACAGCTTTCCAGCCATTCTGCCCCAAGCCTGTAGCATTGCATGGGGTGATTGTGACGCAAGTGAAGGACCTGGCATTTGGCCTTGTTGAACCTCACACAACTGACCTTGGCCCATTGATCCAGCCTGTCTAGATCCCTCTGCAGAGCCTCCCTACCCTCAAGCAGCTCAACACTCCTGCCCAAATTGGTGTTATCTGCAAACTTACTGAGGGTGCACTCGATCTCCTCACCCAGATCATTGATAAAGATACTAAAGAGAATTGGCTCCAATAGTGAGCTTTGGGAAAAAGCACTTGTGACGAGCCATCAAATGGAGTGAAATCTATCCACCACCACCCTTTGGCCTCAGCCATCCAGCCAAGATTACACCTGTCCAAGCTGTGAGCTGCCAGTTACTCCAGGAGCATGCTGTGGGAAACAGTGTCAACATCTTCGCTGAAGTCTAGGTAGACAACAACCACAGCCTTTCCCTCATCCATTAAGTGGGTTACTTTATCATAGAAGGAGACATTTGTGAGTCAATACAGAATATAAAAGAATTGACCAAGCCCATGGAGCAAAGAATCAAACTTCTGAGGTTAAGTTGTGGCAAAGAGGCAAATGAAACCATGCACGTGCCCCAGATCCTTACTAAGAAACAAAAGAAGTTGATTCTTTCAATTTTCTGTAAGTATTCAAACTTTAAATGTTACCATGTTGTCTTTTTTCTTTCTTTTTTAAGGAAATGTTAAAAAAATAGTATTTTTTCAGGGCAAATAGATTGCCAACCTGCAGTGATTTTGTTTTCAGAGCATTAAGGCCAAGTTATTTGCATTCATCTATGTGATAAAGGGGAAACAGGATTTGTCAACAAGTCATAAAAAGAACAAATTAGTGTGTCATCACATAATGCACAAGGCTATGCCCTACTATAACAACTTATGATGAGATAATAAAAATAGAGAACAGCATATGAAGAGGACTAATTTCTGTGGAACACTGGTAATAAAAATTTTAATATTAGAAAGTTATTGAAAGACAGAAAATAACTTTGAATGTACTCAGTGACATGATGTCAAAAGCAGTATCTGTAAGAAGAAACTGTATAAAAGAGCTGAGATGTTTACTTGAGTATTAATAAAAATGACTGGTATCCTAAAGACAGAAAAAAATGTGATTTGAGGAGAAGGAAACTGTGATTAAATGAAAGTAAACAAGCTAGAACAAGGAGGAAAGGTCTTTCTATAAATTGCTTTAGTTTGGGAATATGTCCTGAACAAATGAGATGGTTACATAAAACTGTCAAAAGGCACCATTAAACCTATTACCAATAGACTGATCTCAGCTACCATATAATCAAAGTGTGTTAAAGGATTCTTTTTGATAGCACTGACATTACAAGATACCATCAGAGTCAGCTATTATTGTCTTTAACAGAACTACAAGTAACAAGAGGTGAAATGTGCTCACTAAGATCAATGTGTTGCTCCTCATTGCTGAGGTTTGTTCTGTAATGTTGCTTTTAAACAGACTGTTTATTTCATTTAATAGTCATAAAGAAATAGCACATAATGAGAAAGCTCTGATGTATCCTCTGAATAGCTGACAGATAACATGGAATTAAGTCAGTCTTTCATCTCTCAGATCTTTTTTCATCTTTTTTGTTAATATGTCAGTGAATAATAATAAAAAAATCCTAATTCAAATGCAGCTCAAATGCCTTAGCAAGCTGTCATTTATTTCCACTATACCATGTAAACCACTGTATCCAATTAGTCTTGTGGTTTACAATCTCTAGAAGAAAGTGAAAGTTAAAAAAAACCCTCATTACAAGGATAAAGTTATGTTCATCTGTATTCTTTTAATTGTGAAAAGTGAATCCACAGCAATTAGCAATGAAGCATTAAAGAATTGCAAGCATTTCAACCAAATTACCTCTGCAAATAGATTCAAAGCTGAAGATGTTGAAACTGAACTACAGCAACCTTTTGAGTGAATTAGTGCAGATAATGTGCTAATGGGAGATCTTGGAAGATAAATGAATACCAAGAACATTGGTTGATAAGTAATTGATTTTTAGTTTTGTAATCAAAGAATTAGTCTTATTAGAAGCAAAACCCCCTCATTTTACTAAAATGTAAAGGTTAACAGATTTCAGATGGCATACAATGGTTTCTTTTATTCTATTATTTTGGGGATGTATTTTAAAACATGGCAAAATAAAATTATTTGTCTAATTAGCTCTGAACCATAGTATAGGTTTATTTTCTGTATTGGCTATAATCTCCTTTGACTTAAATATGAACTTAAGTTCCTAGCTGGTATGTTGACATATGTATTTAGACATGACTTATATGTGAACTGTACCTTGTATTTTTGTCATACACAAATCTAGTAGGATAGCTACATCCCATTCCTACTTTAAGATGGAATGAATTGCTCTTTGGAGGTTCTTCTATTTACTTCTATGGCTAGATGTTAAGTGGGATCTCACAAGTAACTCATTTCCCTATCAGGATGAACATTGCATTCATTTTCCTGCTCCAGGCTACATGTAATTACTATTGATACAACTTCATTTTGTATATGAGAGAAATTGAACACAACCCTTTTCAGAATGTTCCAAGAAGCAGGGATAAAAGCATTTATCTGAACAGTGGGCCTAAACATCAAGAAGCAAGGAAAGATCCTGAACCCTGATCTTGTATATACTAGCTGAATACTTTGGTTATTGAGTAACTGGGAAAAAGACTGGAACCATCATATCAATATCTTTAAATACATAATTTTGCAGAAAAATAAAGACTGTTGATAGTTTTCAGTGAATCTAACTTCCTTTCCCTCACATTTCTAGATGATCAAGCACAATTTTTTTTGGCTGAAGAAAATGTTATTTTGAAAAAAACTAGTATTAGTCAGAAATATTGCAATACTAAATCAGAATAGTTTATCTGTTGTTTCATTTTTGCTCCATGTGATAAAAGTTTTTGCAGTTGGTAACCTGTCACTTAACTATTACTACTGAAAGATGATTCCACTGTGCATCAGCAAAATATTTCATAAGATCAGCTCACCAAAAAACATTTGACAAAATAATTTTTTTGCATGATTTAGGTTCATTTGTTCCCATTGGACATGGAAGAGTTTGATTAGAACTCATGTGAACTGATGCCTGCTTGAAAGTCATGAAAATCTATACTGGCAGAAAATAATTAGCAAAGGTAAGACAAGCTTCTTGCTTTGAATAAGTTATTCTAAACCAATTTTTGCTTCATATACTGATGAAAATTTGCAAGCAGTCACCCTTTTTATTGCATTTGGATGCTTGCTCAAAGAAAAAGACCATGCCATGAATTGCTAGCATCACTTCCTGCAGTAACTGTGGCTCCTTGGAGTTCTTCTGGCCAAGCATCAAATCAGATCATCTCTGCTCTGCTTGTGACATTCTGTTTGATCACATCATAAAGTGGTAAGGGAGTGGAATGTATACATGGCACTATACACTAATGAAGTATTTATCCTTTAGTGTCTCCCAGATGCTTGCCTGTAGTTTTTTGCAATAGTAAAGACAAAGTGTTGGCTTGATGCAATCTTGTCTTTATATTGTCTGCTGGGTTTATGTGATAAGTCACATTCTTTCCTCCTTTACTTTTGTAGAATCAGTAAAGCAAGTTTTGCCTTAAAGCTCTGTTCCTCTATGTGTAACACATGCTAGGTCCATTAAACAGCTAGGATCAAACGATAATGAAAACAGGTTAGAAGGACATCTTTGAGGGAAAAGCAGTCAATAATTTCTGTGTTATGTGAAATCACAGATTCCATGGGGCTGATGATGCTTAGCTCCAGGGTCTTCTGGCCTATTAGAATGAACAGAAGATTTCCCAGATTTAGGAGAACACCCAAGACTCAACAGGTTTATTCTGCCATTGAGAAAGAGTGGCTGAGGGAACTGGGGTTTTTTTAGTCTGGAGAAGAGGAGGCTCAGGGGTGACATTCTTGCTTTTTACAACTAACTGAAAGGAGCTTGTAATGTGGTGATCGTCAGTCTCTTCTCCCAGGTGTCTAGGAAATGGACTCAAGTTGTACAGCAGGGAATTCAGGTTGGATATTAGGACAAATTTCTTCGCTGAAAGAGTGAGTAGGCACTGGAATAGTCTCTCCAGGGAAGTGGTGGAGTAACCATCCCTGGAGATGTTCAGAAAACATGTAGATGTGGCAGTTAGTGACATGGTTTAATGGACATGGTGGTGTTGGGTCCATGGTTAGATATGATGATCTTAGAGGTCTTTTCCAACCTTAAAGACTTTATATATGAGTCTATGCTTGTGATCTGATTCTTTGTTGCTTACCATTTGATGATGTTATTTATGGTATTTAAGTCTGGTGCAAACAGCAAGTGCTCTGACTACCTTTTTACTTATATTTTGCAAATCACCACGTGAATCAACATGTACCTCAGGGCAGTAGATAAATGAAACTCTGGCTTTTTTACCTAGGTAGAATTGCCTGTTGAGCTAAGGCTTAAAATCAATCAAGAAAAATCAATTGGAATATTCTAACAAGTTATTAAAGGGAAAATGTAATGTTAGCAGTTTTTCATTGTTTACTCTGTCATGAGATGCTAGGTAAAATTCTTGAAAATGTTTAAATGCCTTTCAGGCCCAAGTACTCTTTTAATAGCAATACAGGCATTTAGGCCCAAACTATTCATGCCTGTCAAAGTGCTTCAGAGTTCACATGATTTATTCTGCCTCTATTATAAAAGCATCTGCCAGCGTAGTGATTGTCATCAAGAACATGATCTTTGGTTTACAGCAGCAGCTCCCATTATACAAACAGTTGTACTGTCAAAAGTGAGCTTTTGCTGAATTAGCTAATTTTGCTTGAAAGGGCAGGAAGAGGTCATGTTAGTGGAGGCACTGCCTTCTCAAGCTGATACAGAATACCACCAGTAGGACTGAATTTTTCCTAGGCCAAACCTAGCTTTAGTGGTGAGCATCCTGTTTCTACAAAAGTGCAGAACTGCAAAGGCTCACTATGCAAGAGCCAGTCGGAGCTGTGGACCTTCAAATTTACCTCTGGAATGCCTAGATGTTATGGTCATGATCTTACAGAGTCCCACATCCCATGATAGCATAGTTCTCCATGTGCACTTTCTGAGGCACTTTGGAAGGAAATGCACACAGATAGCACCTTGAACAGGTTGTAGTCTGAAGTCAGATTGCTGATGGGAAAACTGTTGTTAGTCACTAAACACCAGGCACAGGGGCAAGCCCCAAAGGTCACCTGCTGCATATCATAGAATCATATCTCAATAAACAATGCAAAAAGATTATTTTGTCAACTGGAGAGCAACAGGTAGGAATGAACAAAAAGCTCATACATTTGTTTTAAAAAAAACACCTTTATGGTGGCAGTAACAGTAGCTTCCTGCTGTTCTGTGGTGAGAAGAACATCAAGGGGACAGGATTAATTTCTCTGTAGTACCTGAGGGAATCAAATCAACTGCTCCTGCCTTTCAAGTGGAAGAGTATAAATGTTTTCCACCCGTTGTACTGAGGCTGTTCAAAGGATAATGACCTTTAAAGAGGAGCATGGCAATCATCTAATGGTCAGGATTGTCAGCAATGAAGGAGAAAGGGAGAGCATGAGCTCTATTTTTATGTGAAATACCTGCATGGGATAGCCACTCATACATTTTGCAGAATCAACTGCCAGAGTAGAAAATAGCACTCAAAACACAGAAATTTGACACTTCTGATTTCTTATCTGTGACCTCTCCATCAATATGTACCTCAGTACAGCCACATACAAATGTCATCATGGCTAGGCTTCATGAACAAAGATCTGGGATCTGGCTTAAAAGGCTGTTAAAGGGCTACAAATGTAGCCCTTTCAAAATGACAAATGCAGAGTTTAGCTAAAATCTGTGGACTACACTTGGAAAGGTTTCTCATATAACCTCTTAAAAGGTCTTCTAGTGATCATAATAAATTAAAAACCGAGTTTGAGCTCCTATTGTGAACCTATGGAGAGGAAAGCCAATAATCCTGAGATGCTATGGATTAGGAATTTTTACTTCTTCCTGTGCTTTAGATGCCTCTGTCTGAAGCAGATAAATAAAAGAGGGCCAGTGATTATGTCTGTGCCCTGGGGTCAAGATGAATTTATTAGTTCACATGTATTGTGCTTAGGATATTCTCTACAACAGTTTTGTCCTGAAGAGAGCTGGTTGGAGCAGCAGAGAGCACAGACAGGAAAGGAATTAGCCATCAGGGTGGGGTGATTTGTGTTCAAGATGATTCCTTGGCCCTCTTTTCTATAATGCAGTGTATAGGTGCACCTGAGACCTTAATTAGAATAGTGAGATCATTTTAGTGCACATAGTTTTAAAAAGGTGCCTGATAATTCTAGAGAGTTCAAAAAAAGTGTCACATAGTTGGAGAGCCAGAAATAATACAAATCAGTGGAACACTTGAGAAGATTAGCTTGTTTACCTTTTCAAAAAGGAGAGTAAGAAAATGATGTGATTATAATGCATAAATACCCAGAGGAGTGAAGCAGACTGTTTTAAAAGACTTTACAAATAAGTGAAAAAAGACACAGCAAGAAGCAGTTATTGGAGGTGAAGCCATACAAACTCAGACACTAAGATATGAATTATTAATAGTAAGCTGATGAACAAGGAGTACATTGCTATTCTACCAAAGGAAGTACTGGATTTTTCACCTTTATGTAGCTTCAGATCAAGACTTTTCAAGAAGATGTGTTGTAGTCTTATGCAAGTTTTTTGTTTAGTTATGAAAAGGGCCAACTGAAATATAATCACCACTCATATTCAGTCAATTTAAATGACCTAACAGATTCCTTTTGGCCTTTATTTCTGTGGCTCTATATGCCAAAATATTAATTGGAATTTATCAGGTCAGTAAGTTCTGTAAGACTTACTTTGTATTGGCCTAAATAACAATTAAATAGAGGTAAAACATTTAAATATATGAAGAACTAAAACCAGTTTTATAAAGTAAGCAATACATTATTTGCATTATGACTTTGTGCTCCTTAAAACACTAGATGTGGACTTTTTAAAAAAGATATTTAATGCTTTTGAAAAGCACTGCCTTGACAGAAA
Source organism: Bucco capensis (assembly GCA_013396975.1). Taxonomy (NCBI): domain Eukaryota; kingdom Metazoa; phylum Chordata; class Aves; order Piciformes; family Bucconidae; genus Bucco; species Bucco capensis. Next base: position 675,880 of record VWZO01012053.1, read on the forward strand.
AAGAGGATTTTTCCTACACAGAGGGTAAGGTAGAAGCTATGATTGACTGGGTTTTATTTAGCATATACTGTATGTCTGATCTGGTGATGAGTGACAGCTTAATTATGTGCTTAATTTTTGGCTTGTATATCTAGTAGAAGAGGCATGTTTTGTGATGTTGTTTTATAGAATGTGAGCAGTCCTTTGTATGAAATGGGATTGATAACCCCAAATCAGTGCAGTTAGCATATTAGTTTAAAAAATAACATAGATGTGGTCTTTTTTTTGGTCATTATTTCTCAAGTCTCATCTTGAATCAATGATCTAGTTTTCAAAAGTCAGAATTGTTTTCAGAATTCTTAAGATTTGTTGAACAATCACTAGTAATTAGGCAGTCTGCTTCTTTTAGTAGCAAGATTCTTAGCCTGGGCAGGAATGGGATTGCACTAGGTGCATATGTACTGTCATACTGGTTTACTTCTTGTTTTAGTTCAGGAACATAGCTCTGCCAATAACCTGCACAATGCACACATTAATTCAGTCAGGGATTCCTAGTAGTGAACTGAGCACTAGAAATATGGGTACAGAAGAAAGACTAGTTTGTTGTGGGGGGTTGCAGCTGGTGCCCTGACTTGTCTTAGTAATCAGGGTTCAATGTGTGCCATCAATAACAAGGCCTGTATAGATGGACTTCAGGCAGCTAAAAATTCAGTCAACAGGGAATGTAATAACTGTATTTAGGGAACATAACTATACTTAGATCTTTGGTGAAATGGTGCAAGACAAAACAATCACATCAATTTAGTTTATAAAAATAAAGAAATAGCCATGAACTTCATTTATTTTAAGATCAGAAGTCACTGTTTGATGTCTTGGTTAATATAGGTCATAGAACTTCCATGAATTAATTAGCATTGATTTCTTTGGGACCAAGACTTTTATTGTTTGGCTTTCCCTGTTGCATGAAGCTACTGAAACCAGCAGATCAGAAAGAAATTTAAGCTATTTTTCAGTTCATTCACTTTGAACTTTTCAATGTTATTTTCAGTCCATTGCCTCAGTGTCATATGCTGCTATAAATGGAGCTCATGTGCCCTTTCTCATCTAGGCTCTGCAAGAGCATAGTTCCTGTTAGCTCCAGGTAACTATGTAACTATGTGAAAGTAAAAATGATAGCAAGCTGATATTTCTACTGAAAAAGGAAGGGAGAGGAAAAGGAATGAGACAGAAAGGAAACAGCATAAACATGTTTGCTTTTGTTTCTGCATCAGTTTGCAGACTAATGGGCTAAATAGGTGAGAAGGAAAACACGCTCATCAGAGCCCACAGATTTATAGGTGTCTAGCTTGCCTAGAGGATCTCTAACCCAATCCTCTTCAATTAAGGGATAGTCTTCCTTCCTTCAGACTTTCTGTCTTACCTCCAGGGTCTGGAGTTCCTGAGGGCCTGTCTTAGCAATAAAGACTGAAGCAAAGAAGGCATTCAGTTTGAATTCTCTGTTCCCTTTGTCAGCAGAGTACCCACCTAATTCAGCAGCAGGCTCACATTTTCCCTGGTCTTCTGCCTACTGATATAGGAAAAGCTTGAAGAAGCCCTTCTTGTTGACATTTCCCCTGCATAAGTTTGTATTTTTCAAGTTAGAACTATATCTGCTGTTAATCTTTTTAAACTCTAAAGTGTCAGGGAACCAAATAGTAACTATAGGATACTCTTGAGAAATACTATTCCTTACCAACAAAGATGATAAATATTACAGAGAAAAAAGAGCTTCAGGAGAGTGAACTTGATTTTCCAGAAAGCTATGACAAGGATATTTTGTGCATAATTAATCTCAGGAAAAACCTTAAATAAGTCATAGTAATTTGTACTGACAAAGGAAGGTGATGTTCCAATTTGTCTTCAAAATATGTGATTTTTATATCAAGAAGCTCTGCATTAGCCAATCCTCTTTCTTCTTTAATCATCTACAAATGAGTGGACAGCCCTGTGACATTAATGAGCAATGTTATGTCTTTGGCTTGAGAGCTATGGTCATTTTAAGCCACATTTTTCTGACACTATTGTCTTGAGTTCAAAGACATATCTAAATACAGATTAGAATGGAAACATACAAGAGATCATACCTCTGAATCACTTTCTCAGGTAAAACAGAGAGGAGCTGAATTTCTCCTTAAAAACTTTTGGTAATTCATTATTAATCATCTAACATATCAGGCCTAAGAAATATGCTGCTGCTAATGCATGTAAAAACATTTCAGATTAGTATTTCAAAAATATTTGAAATTTAGTGGAAACTTATTTAAAAGGAATTTACCTCAACCATTTGTGGTTACTTAACTACTTTTGAAAGAACAGTAATTTATTCTTTTTCCAGAATGGAGGATCAAATCACAGTTAAAAGTCTGGACTGATCAAGAATAAAACTCAAGCCTGTAAGTATGACGGTATTTGCTGAGAAGACCACATATTTTGTTCAGAAGAGCAAAAGGTCAGACAAAGTACGTTGAAAGAGGAGAAAATTTCCCTGGAGTAAGTCTTTATTTGGGATTCTAGAGTAACATATCAAGGGTAGTTATTTCTCTCTTTTATTTTTGTATGTTATTTATTTTTGCTAGTCTATAGGCACTGACACTGTTTCAAGTCTCAGAAGTGTTGCTGTTTTGATAAATGGAATGCAACTCAACAGCTGAAGGGGAGGTGCAAGATATGGGTTGAAAAATAACATGTATTCACAGATCTTCACATTCTTTCCCAAACATATATCCTTAGCCCACAGTGTTTTTCCTCCCTCTCACAATGCATTAAGTCTTTTAAAACAATACGTTGGATATGCCTCATCCTGTGACAAATACATATCAAGGACATAAGGTGCATGGCAATGTAGAATTTGATCATGTGTGCACTGGGAACCCAGATATTTTGTTGCATCTTTTGAGTAAAAAGTGTTATTTAAGTGCATTTAGTGGCACGACTTTCCGCTCTACGTGGTGAATCATGGCAGCCTTTCTGTCATGCTTCCTCCATTTTGCTTGCCTACAAAAACTCTTGGCTGCAACCCAGACACTGCTAAATAAGCCTATTCCTTCCTTCAGGACTCAGCATAGGATGCACATCAAAGATGAAGAAGAAAAGGTAAGAGGCATGTTGTATAGGCTGGCCATACTCAGCTGGTGGCAGCCCGTTGGGATCATTTTCAACTTGTTGCGAGAATTGCCTCCAGGATTCACTTTGATACACATTTGGGGCTTGGCCCAGGAACAGAGGCAGGATGCTGTGAAGTTTATGTTTGATGCCTGTTATCGACTGTGCCCACTGCAAGGCAAGCACAGCAGAAAGTGGGGTCCAGCAGCTTTCTCACTTCTGGGTAAGTACCTGATCAGCTTTCCAGATGATATCTTTCTGGCTTCTCCCTGATAAAACTGTGCCTGTCTGAATCTTACATTTCACTCTGCACTGTAGCTTTCAAGAAGACTTTTTGCCTTTATGATTGTCTAAAACAAAGTAGTTGTGAGACTTGGAAGCAATTTTTGCTTTCTGTTTGCACGTTTTTTTCCCTCCAGGACTACCATATATAGTTATATGGGGCTCAGAGCTGGCAACAAATATGGTGACAAAGTTGCACCCTGAGCAACTCCAGGTTGCTGAATTACCTGCATAATTACCTGTGTTGACTCAAAGTTTGCTGTGCTTTTTCTTTTGTCCTGTCTGGGAGAGTACTGCCCTTTCCTAGTAAGTTTTATACTGCAAGACTTTAAGGTTTTTAGCTTCAAATTGCTTCACTACTGAACTAAAGGAGTGTGACTGAAAGCTCTCATGAAAGGCACAAAACATCTCTAACCACACCTTATTTGACCTGTCTCTTTGTAGAACTTCAAAAAATCAAGCATCTCCTTATCTGAAGTGTAAATGCTTAACTCTTTGCTTCCAAAGCATGTAATGCAGGTCATGCTACTCAGTGCATAGTAAATAGTCACCAGTATCCCTGATTTACCTACGTGTAAAACCATGCCTTCATCTGTGCCACTGAGGTTGATTGCTTCAAGCTCATACTTTCTTGTCCATTTTTCTACAACCCTACTGTGCTATGCAGATGCCACTTCCAGTTGATGAATTTGCAAGAAATTACACTAGGTGTAACTAGGTTTAGATGTTTAAGAAACAGTGAGATGTTCTACTTAAGGACATGGTTTAGTGGTATGTTAGTGTTAAGTGTGGTTGGACTTGATGATCTTAGAGGTCTCTTCCTACCTTAATGATTCTGTGTTTCTGTGATAGAATCTTGAATCTTGTTAGCAGAGCAAATGAGAGATGTCTTGGATGGGCCTGGGGATTTTACTAGTGTGCAGGATGAGGTGATATGCTCTGATTTTTTTTTCTCTGAGGTTTTATGAGTTTTTTCTTCTCCTCGCCCTATTTGAGACTTATTTCTGGAGACACCTAAAGTCGTTATTTTTCTTGAATTATATTTATACAGATATGAAAGTTCTTGGCAATTATAGCAATTTACAGAGAGCTGATAATCCCACTTATGATGTTTTAATGTTTCATTTCTAACTACAGAGCTAAAAGGCAAAGAAAATTAAGCTGAAATATTCCCTTTAACATGCTTAAAACCTCACTGTTCTTTTTAATGACATGAAAATTGTACTTTAGAAATACTTCTATTTATGAACTCTATGCATGGCAGTGTAGTTTTCAATTCAAAACACCATGAAATGACTGCTAGAAATACTTCATTCTGTACTGAGTTTAGATGATTGCTTGTTTTCTACTTTCTTCCAGACACTTGCTAAATGTTGAGAGACCAATTTATCTAAACATTGTTTAGGAAGACTAAAAAATGAACAGTTTATTTTTGTTATGGAATGTACTTTCAGTTTTTAGAAAATGTAGATGTGTGGTTTTTATGCATTACTCTGTTTTTGAATAGAGATAATTAAGCTGCTGTAGTAGAATCTTTTTTGGTTGCTTTACATTGAAATATTTCTTTATATATCAAAAACGCTAGCTTGTAAAATTTAAATGAAATGTAGGAGTCCAATTCTTCAGGTCAGTATAATTTCACTGTCTGCAGTAGAAAGTTACTTGGCTTACCATGGAGGTCTGTTTCTAGCTTTTATTGATAAAAATTGGGACAAAGTAATGGTATTAATCTGACATGAAAGGTATAAAAATTGAAGTTCCCTGAATAGAGAATATCGTTGATGCATGTAATATTAAAGCATAACCAGCTCTAGAGCACTGGATAAAGAACTCATTTGAGAATGCATCCTATCCCAGAATAAATAATTGCTGAAGTAGTTTCAGAATCATTAATAGTAATATTTGAGAAATCATGGAGAAAGAAAGGAAATGGGCTAAAAGTATTACTAGTGCTCAAAAAAAGAGGAAGTTAAAATGACAAGCATGTCAGTTAAACTTGTGCTGTTGTAAATTCTGTAACAAATCATCAGTTATTTCAAGAATTTCGAGACTTATGGAAGATAGCTAAAAGGATAATAACACTCAGGAGAAATCTGTCTAAAATCAGTATATCCAAATTAAAGTAGTACTCCACAGTAACATAATGGGCTTTGCGAGTAAGAGAAAGGGAATGGATAGCTTCTCTTCTTAGGTTTGGGATTTTTTCTCTCTATTTTCTGGGTTTTTTCCCTGTTTTTAGCTTCTATTTTCCCTCCTCTTTTTTGTGTGTGTTTCTCTCTTTTTTTATTTTTCCATTTCTCTATTAAATCAATTCTTTCAGGACTTCCCCCTAATGTTCCTTTCTCCCCTTTAATTTATGAGATTTTTTCTCTTTTTTCTGCGTTGTCATTCTGTACCTAGTTTTTGTCTTGCTTCATCTGATGATGAGTTCTTTGGAACAGATATTGGACTGATTATGTTGAATATGACTGGATTTCTGAAAGGAATAAATCTGGTCCAAGGTATTTAAGGATGTGTTTGTAAAGCACCATGTGAATGCATAACAGTGGCTGTAATTAACACCAATAATATTACTGCTGTCATGATTAATAATAAATCTGATCAATAGCAGTATAAATATAATTTGTCACTAGTGATGTAGTTGTTCAATGAATGTGGTTTTGGTAATAATAAACATTGTTAACAACTAATACTCTTCTTGATTATAGAGGAAGCATTCTATAATTTGCATTTCTCATAATTAACCTGCTGTAGGTAAAATACCAAATGACTCAGTAATTATTAATGTACTTGGAGCTACTCATTTAACGAGAGGAATAATTACTACTTGCTTCTGTTCTTCGACAATCTTGCATTACAGCATGGAAATGTACATATTGGAATAGCAAAGAGAGGCCCACTGGACCCTTGGGGTTTTATTTTCATGTGTCTTAATAGCTTACTTCTGTGTAAGACATAATTTAAACAATTATGAAATTTTTCTTAAAGAGATCTGGAGCCACAAGAGTGAATACTCTAATTATGATCTAAAAGGTGGTGAATGCCTGCATTCATTTTATAATGTCAAAAATAGTTGGAGCTGGAAAAGGACTTATTAATTTTAAAGCACAACTCCACTCCAAAAACTACATAAAACTAAACATCTGGGATGTCCCTGAATTGTGGATTAGCAGAAGAAAGTATGTTTTTCTCTGAGCTTTGCCTTGTTTTGTGTTCTTAAAAACCAAACAAACAAACAAAAACCCCAAACCAAAAACCAAATCCTTTTGTAAAACTTTGGAACTTTTGTGTTTGGGCAAGAAAAAGGGAAGCTTATGTGCCTGGAGACTTGGGAATGCTGGACAGTAACTGGTAGCTGCAATTAAACACTAATTAGGTATTTGCTCTGCTTTATTTAGAATGTTTGTGCCAACTCAGAAATCTCAATTTACTATGGAAATTAGGTAGACTTTCTGCATAAATAAGGCTCTATTAAGACAATTTATGTGGATAATAATTTGTTCATAGACTTGATTCATGATCACTCCTATTTTAGTTAATTACTTATTTTTATATGAGTGATAGGACAGCAATCCAGCTGCACCCCTGCAGCATGTAACTGGGGGACTTCTGCTGAAGTGCTTTTGAATAACAGAGAGAAGTTAATGCTGGTCAGACTGAATTTAAATAGTAAGTGGCATTTTTATGTACCAGTGCAAAAAGAACTCTTTTGATTGTAATAGGACCCACAAAGGTTCCCAAAGGGAAGAAATCTGTTGTTCACTTGTATCCCCTTTCTTATACATGGTAAATATTGTATTTACAAACACATATCAAAGAAATTCTTTCTCTTGGATTAGAAACAGTTTTTATTTCTACTTAACATATCTGCCAGTGTTAGCAACTATCTGATAGGGAATGCTTGTGGGTTTATTTGTATTTATTCAGGCTTACAGTAATTTTTTGAGTTCTTCAGAAGATTAGAATCATAGAAGCATTAAAGTTGGAAAAGACCTTGGAAAAGATTATTGAGTCCAGTCATGAACCTGACACTGGCATGTCCACCACTAAACTATGTCCCTAAATTCAGTAAAGCTCAGCTGTGATTGAAATAGTAGAAAGTGCTAAAAAATATGCTTGATTTTCTCAATCAATACTGCATCAGAAATTTGCCTTCTTCTATTGGATAGTTCAAGCGAACTGTCAAACTGAAACGGAAAAGTGTTTGGTATTTTCATCTTTGTTTTCAGTCTGTAATAAGCCTCACATAATAAGAATCATTACTTTTTATTGTGGGAACATTTTTTATGAACTTGGTACTGCAAACCTGAAGAGAGGCATGGGAGGAAGCTACTCTCTGAAGCTGTGCTTTGCCAGGCTGTCTGTGGGGAAAAGTTTTCCTGACATCCAGAGAGCTTCCACAAAGATGTGTCATAAAGCAGGCAGCTGCAGGCATTAATGTTAATATCCCAGAGGAGTTTATGACTGCAAAATCTAGCTTTTAGGTACATTGCCCCCCTGCCTGAGAAGTTCTCAGGAATTAGATGCACGAGCATAGGAGTGTCACTTCACCCAGTGAGATACTTCCTAATTAGACACACAAAAGCAGAGAGGAAATACTTGTGGTTAAAATAATTCATTTCCAAGAAACTAAGCACATTTTCTGAGACTGCTAGAGGGGCCTATCTCCATCTGGGACTTACTGCTTTGAATCCCTTTTAAAGGGAGACCAGAGACTTTGTACCAAGGTATGCTCATAAAATTACCCTGGACGGAGTGTCTCCTTTTTTTCATGACTTCAGTGATGACAGTGCTCACTTGACATGGGGAAGAATCTTTTTTTTTTTATACCTGTCACAATATAGAGTGCTCAAGCTGCAGACTTTAGCTGTCTGAAGAAATGCAATGGCAAAAGCCTTCAGCACGCACTGTTAGCTGATCCAGGACCTTGACGAGAATGACAACACCTCTAGGGTGAGTTGAGAAGGGGTTAGTGTTTCACTGAGAAAATACAGAAAGTATGAGTTGCATTAGTCATGGAAGGGCTTCTGTACGTGTGAAGTGTAGACAGTTCATGGAGCTGCTGGTTTTTTGGTTTGTTCATTGCTATCTTTTAGTCTCACCATTTTTTTTAGATGTATTGAGCTCAGTAAGTCTACAGAGGGAGGAAAAATAATTCACCTCCTAATTATCATTATGTGAGTTGAGGAGCAAGTATGCAAGAACTTGTAAAAATATTCAGCTCAGATCTGCTCATCCCATATATCTGAAAGTGTGTTTCACAGTGTGCACACCTAGAAGCTGCAGTGTACCTAAAACTAGAGTGTAGTCTTGTTACATCATAATAGAAATTTGAAGCCAACTTTTGAGTTTCAGTTAATGAATTTCACTGGCTTTAAACAAATCTGAGATTCTACAGATTAAGGCACAAATCTTTTTTGTAATTCATGGGGGGTTTTTTGTATATCTTTATAAAGGGTGGAAACGAATGGGTTTCTGTGCCATCTGTATGAAATAGCTTGGTATATATGAGTTCATCACTTATCACCAGTGTAAAAAATGCAGGTTAAAGGAAAGTTCTTCTGGTCTCAGAGTTGGTATTTGTTATGGTCTTACGGACTACTATAAATAGAAAGAAGAAAGGCTATCCCCTCGGAAACAGAAAAAACTTTAGGCAGTCTAGGACCCAGCTTTTCTGCTCTAAGCCCTAGTCTATTCTCTTACACCCAATCAGCTCACTCAGGTGCCCACATTCTGAAAGTAATCAAAAATTCTTACTGAAATCAACTGCATCTGTGAAGAAATACCAGGTAATGTTCCTATACACTTAAATCTGTACTGCATATACTGTTAACTGTACTGTTTTGTAGTATTCAAAAAGACTAGGGACTATTTGAAATAATCTGGTTACTGAGAACATCTTATTTTGAAGGGTTTAGACATTTACTTGTATTATGTAGGCTGTTCTGTATTAGTTATACACTAGAGAACAGCCCTGGACATTTACATTTTTAGTCAAGAGCAAAAGTGGGCAGTTGTTTAACTCAGAGAAATCTGGGAAAAAAAGATACTGTGATGGATCTTATTCCTTTTGGCCAGCTCTAGGGAGACTTCCTGTTCAATATGTGGCCAACTGGATGTCGTGCCATTTGATTCTTATTTTCCTTAAAGCATAATTACTTTTGTTATATAGTATGTAAAACAGTCAAATTAGGGATAATTACCATGCTGAAAAGTTAAAAAAAAAAAAAAAAAAAAGTTGCAGGTTAATTAAAGTCTTTTCTTCTTACATTATCTTTTAATCTGTTATATAAATGCCACAAGCAGCATCCAGTTTAATTACTAGGAAGACAGGTGATGTGATACCCTTTTTCTGCAGTGACGAGTTGCAGTAGCAGATATTGATTGATCAGAGTGTGACCCTCATCATGGAGAGCCAGCACAATAGCTGTAACAGGGCAGGGGAGCAAAGACATTGTGCTCCCTTTGATGAGATGTGACAAAAATGCCAGTAGTGAAAGAAACTGAAGCTGATATCTTTGCCTTTTGCTGCGAGGAGCTGTAGTCATGTAATATTTCATTAAATGCAAGAATTAATTGAGACTCAGGGTTTTTAGTTAGTTAGTTTTAACTGAAGCAATAGGAAGTATTCTGCTTGTTGCTTGGCTTTGTCCAGGATGAAACTGACTGACAGAGTCAGAAATTGTTTCTGCATGAATGTTGATTTTATTCTCAGAAGACTCATCGGCCACACTCCTACACTGGCCAACCAGGTTAGTCTCTCCATCTCAAATACTCTACCTGTATTTTCAACTGCAGCTGCTTTTAATCTGGAATTTAACCTGATGAATCTTGGTCCTTTTAATCCCAGGAAAATGTTGCAATTCAACCTTTATCAAGCAGATCTTTGGAATTTGATTGCTGACTGAACAAACAGGGCTTAGAATCAGTGTTAAGCTGCAAAGCACCATATTTCTTTTGCAAGCCTTTGTATGTGTTTTGTACATTTTTATGTGTATATAGGCAAAAATATATCCATTTTGCTTCTGAATAGAAAATGTGAAGTGTAATCTAAAATACATGCATGCAGCATTAAAGAAGAAAAAGCTCCAATAAATAATTCCATGACTTTTATGTTCCTTGTCTACAGACATTTCTAATTTTGGAATCATCAACACAAGCAAAGGCTGGCAAAATGATTCTTTGAATCAGAAATTACTGATTATGATCAGTGCAGTTGAGTTTAGTAGTGGAACAATTCCAAACAATTCCATTCCCAAGATATATGGGTATTTGCAGCTCTTCTTTCATTCTCATGGACCTTGTCTTATTTCTTCTGCCAAGGAGTTACGTTAGTCAGTATGGCACAGGAATGATTTGTGATGATCACTTTGTGGCTAGTGCTAGTTCACAACAAAACACCTGATGGCCAGAACTTGTCATAGAGAATTTTTTGTATCTAAGACTTGTTGTGAGATTCCCATCTGTAATTATAGGCTTCTGATATCTGCTGTGCTACAAAACCCATCTGGTAAATCTGACAGAGAATTCAGGTGGACACCTTTGACTTTGATTCTGTAGGATACAACAGCTTTAATTAAAATTGCCTTTCTTTCCAAGGTTTTGGAAAGGTTTCATTTATTTTTTGTTTGGTGAGGTCTCTCTGTTCTTTCTGTGGTGCTTACATTCTCATTTTCTTCTGTGTTTACTCTTTCATTGAGGATCCTCTGAGATCTTGTGGTGTGATCCACTTTTCTGGCCAAAGACAACAATCAGAGCAACTCAGAGCTGCTTCATAATAATTGACACTTGTGTTTTCCAACCTAGAAGTGCATTACTGCTAATAGAGAAAGCCAGCCACAAAACCTGTAAGATATAAAGTGGAAACAAACATGTTTCATGCTTGGTAACCAAAACCAAGAAATTCTCCCTTAATAAACAAAAAATCAGCTAACCAAACAAAAAACTCCCCCACAAAATCTAAGGAGCCCAGAACTGGACCCAGCATTTCAGATATAGTGTTACCAGTTTTGTTTGTTTGTTTGTTTTTATGCTGGTGGTGTTGTCACCCTTCCAATGCTCTTCTGGATCCTAAATGAATTCTTTATTCTGATATGTGTTGAGGAATGAACAGTCAGTTGTCAGAAACTCAGACCCTTTGTTGGGAGAAGTATAACCAAAATGATAGTTTCTTCCTTATTCTAGAATCCATTTAAGAACTTGTTCATTTACTTGCTAACAAGCACTACACCTTTCACTTTTGTTTGTGGGCTGCAATTTCACATTGAATGTGAATTCTCTATATATGGTTGTTGTTAGAAAAGTTATGTAGCTGTTTTTTTTTTCTTCTCCTTGTTACTCCTAAACCAGGGTTTTTTTCAGCTTCAAGTTTGCATTTCTTTAACTGACCATAGCCAAGTTGTTTTTAGCCTTCTAATTTCTAGATTTCCACTGCCAACCTGTGCCTATTTTCTTGCTTCTCTGTGACTGTAACCCCTTCACAGTGCATCTTGTGTCCCTAATTCAAGACCCCTGATGTCATGCCATGCCCATATTCCTCTGCACTCCATCATTATCTCAGTGTCATAGATATTTCATTCTGGACAGAGTAACTGCTTGTTATTATTGTCTTTATAAAATTATGGCTATACCATACAGAGATTAACAAAAGTAAAATAAATTAGGTTTAGCCACCTGTTCATTAGGAAAAAAAACCCTGCTACATCTAAACAAACTAGAACAAAGTGGAGGACAGGTCAAAACCAATTTCAGATAAAGCAAGGTGACAATCCTCAGTCCTAAGGAGCAGCAATCACATTATAAAGCCTGTAGCCTGTTGCTAGCTGTGGCAGTATTATATCAGCTCCACTTCAGAGGGAATTTCTGGATTGTGGTAGGAAGTTCTAAATGGTGGAAAAAAATTCTGAAAAAAATATAACATATCTAAAATTCATGATTTTTCTCTGGTTTCAAATCCAAGTTTGCGATGTCTTCTAAAGTAGTGGCTTGCTGAGAGTGTGAAGTTGTTGCTGTGACATTTAGAGAGCAAGCATCCATAATTGAAAGACTAAACTTGATTCTTTTTTCAAGGCAGAACTTGAAGGACTGAAAATCAACAAGACTTGATTAATCAAGTTGACAATGTCAGCAGGAAAGCCTTTTAGGCATCGTGTTTGATGTATGTATGAATCTAAAGCAGAAAAAGGTACATAGAGTTGCAGAAAATGTACAAAAGTCATTGTTTTGAAAGTTATACAGCCTGAAGCACTATCCCAACAGGGCCCTTGTCAAATAACTGTTCTGCAGTGAATTAATTACATGGCTAAGTATGTCAACATATTTATAGGGGTGGTCCTTGGTGTATCTGTTCTAGCACACTCAGTGAAAGAGTTATTAGAAACATCTCCAGAAGCAATCCAAAATTTATATGCCTAGAGGGACTGTTCTCTATCAGTCTGCTTCAGTGGTGTTAAGGCACCATAAGAGCACCTTGACCACACAGGTGAAGAAAACTAAACCCAACATCTCTTGGGTTCACGCTCTTGCAGTCCACAACTTCTTGCCATCAAGATCATAGAATCCTAGAATTCTTTGATTTGGAAGGGACCCTTAAAAGTTATCTAGTTCAACCTCTCTGCAGTGAACTGGGATATCTTTAACTAGATCAGGTTGTTCAGAGCCCTGTCCAGTCTGGCCTTGAATATTTCTCAGGCATAAGGCTTCTACCATTTCTCTGGGCAATGTGTTCCAGTATTTCACCACCCTCATTGTAAAAAAAAAAAAAAAAAAATCTTCCTTATATCTAGTCTGAATCTACTCTCTTCTAGTTTAAAACTATTACCCCCTGTCCTGTTGCAGCAGGCTCTGATAAAAAGATTATCTCCATCTATTTTGAGGTCCCATTTAAGTACTGAAAAGCCACAATAGGATCTACCTTAAGCCTTCTCTTCTCCAGGCTGAACAACCCCAACTCTCTCAGCTTTTCTTCATAGGAGAGGTGTTCCATCATTTTTGTGGCCCTCCTCTGGACCCAGTCCTGCAGACCCATGTCTTTCCTTTGCTGAGGATTCCAGAAGCAGATGCAATACTCCAGGTGGGATCTCATCAAAGCAGAGCAGAGGAGGCAGAACCACTTCCCTCAATCTGTGACTGTTGCTGGCTCTTGTCCATATTTTGGTGCACCAGTAACCTCAAGTCCTTCTTCACAGGGCTGCTCTCAATCCCTTCATCCCTTAGCCTGTATTGATTCTGAGGTGATCTGATCCAGGTGCAGGAACTTGCACCTGGCCTTGTTGTATCTCAGGTAGTTCAGGTCCCTCTGGATGGCATCCCTTCCCTCAGACATATCAACTGCACCACTCAGCATGGTGTCATCTGCAGCCTTGCTGAGGGTGCGCTCAATTCTATTGTTTGTCATTGATGAAGATACTAAACAGCTCGGGTCTCAGTACAGACCCTTGACAGACACCACTTGATCACTACCATCTGGGTGCAGCCATCCAACCCATTCATCACCCATGGAACAGTCTACCATCAAATCCATTTTTCTCCCATTTAGAGAGAAGGATGTTGTGAGTGATGATGTCAAAGGCCTTACGGAAGTCAAGATATATGATACTTGGAAACTTGTATTGAGAATGGATGGCAGTGTTGCCTTTCATAAGGCCATGAGAGAATATTTGACTTACTGGCATTACTTCATGGTTAGACTATTATTTCTTCTTTTGCAAGCAACTTTTCTTTGCCATCAGCTGATAAGGCTGTCTGCAGAGAAGGTCTAACATGATTCTTTGAGCCAGGCTGTAGGCTTTTCTAATGACTAACATTCGTCCTTAGCTGGTGATGCCTTCAAAAATTCATTTTGTGTGCTGCACCTAATCTACCTTCTTGACAGCTCCAAGCTCTTAAATGAGCACAACTTTTCTCTCCGGTGGCTGCAACTGAACCTTTGTTTACATGTAACTTGATAAAAGGATTCATCAGAAAACTTAAGGCAGCTATTTCCTAGGCATATGGAACAAGTTTATCTTGTTTAAGACCTTATTGGTAGAAACCAGAAACAGTGTCTGAGAATGTTATGAACCTGATACTTGGTGTCAGAATTGTTTTCCTGGTGGAATGGGAAAGAAGCGCTTACCCGTTGATTTATCCTAGCTGCTATTGGCTTTATCATATAGGTGAGTCATTTCAAAGGGAATAGTAAATGCTTCCTAACTCTGTACTTACTAGGTGAGTTTTTATTTTGCAGAAGTTCAGAAATATTTATTCTCTCTGAAAAATAAACAATAAATAAACCTGGGGGTTTGTTTGTAAAAGGCCTGGCAATTCACATTCTATTACTGTTTTCTGAATCAGGCTTCTTTTCCATCACAGTGCCAAAGAAGTTATGTTGTTAATGTTTTTGGTCAAAAGTGACTATAGATGAAGTATTCCTGCACATAAATCTTTCTGTAGAGTTTCTTTTACTGTCTGGAAAGATTTATCTATCATTATATTCGTATGCTGTTTTGAAGTGTTTCTCTACCTCCAAAATGCAATGCTACATTTTGTTGTTATTTCCAACATTGTAAGACTCCCAAGAGAATTCCAAGAAAAAAACTCTTTCCTTTACAAACAGAAACTTCCATTTCAAACAACTTGGGAACTCTTGTTCTGCTATAACTACAGTCAGCTTTGTCTTCTACTAGAGCTAATTTAGCATTTAGAGGGCAACCTCTCAGCCTGTGCAAGAGCACAGAAAGAAAATCTGAGGAGGAATGAATCTCCAGGCTCTGACACAGCTGTACTGAATAACTCTTCTGTTCTGCCAGACCAGTTTAGCTATCTTGCTTTTTCTTCTGTGCAGCCCAAATCTAATTAAATAGCAGAGAAACACGAGACATGCAATTGATCTGTGAGAGGAGAAAGGGGAATAAATTAGCATTGAAAAGTTTAAACTAAAAAGTAATTTCAGTATATTTATCAGATTGGCATTTGAGGCAATCCATTTGTTTTGGAAGCCATTTTACCATTAGCCAAGAGATAATCCACCATTCCCCCACCCCGTGCTTCTTCCTTTCAAAAGCAGTAATCAAACACTCTTGCTAAGACTTTAGACTCTATCCTACAGAGAAAAAGAAAAAAGCTTTCCTAATATTCCATTTTCTTGTCCTTGCCATGCATCTAATATTTTCCCACAAGACACATATCCTTGTCAAGACATTTTTTATTCAGCTATATGTAATGTCATTTCTCTTCGTGAAGTACCACCTGACCTCTTAAAATTTGGCTTTGGCAGAGTGCTTTGAATATTCAGACAAAGTATACATAACGCATTGAAGGGCCGTGCCTGAGTTTCATCTTTCTTATTGAGAAGAGGAGAATGAGATTAGAAAGAGCTTGAACTGTCCTTTGTATTACCACATTGTCACATTCAAAGAATATTTAATATGTAAACACAATCCATCTTATTCTGAGTATAGTCTGCAGCATTATCTTTACAAATTATACTAGCAGGTGTACAGTACACTTCATAAGTCTCATTTTAAAAGGGCTGTAATTCCATATCTGTTCAGTGAGTCTCTGCTCTCTCAAAGCACATCAACATGCAAATAAGGACATAAATCTTGAGGAGAAGGAAATGCAACCAAATCTTGGCTGCAGATGAACAAAGTTTCACAATCAGTCAAATATGCTGTATTACTCAATATTTGGTAGATCACAGCTGCTTCTAGTCTCTCTAATCTCAGCATGTTCTATGTCTTCAGAGCTTTTATTGGACTCATGACTTATGATCAGAGATGTCATGAGATGCATTAAACAGTGCAAATGAGCACTGGGTGGTGATGCTGTTAACACTGTGGTAAATCACACTCTTCCAAATGTTTGATAATATCCCCTTGTAGTGTCATAATCTCAGTGTCAAATAGTATCAAATCTTCAGAGCTCTGGGACATGATGGATTGCCTCTGCCTTCCCTTGTGTCTTTTAGAAAAGGCTATTTTGTAGACCTCACAGGCTTTCTTCAGCTGTTTATGCTATGAACACAGCAAGATCTTTTGGTTCCTCAAGTAAGCTACCTGGGCACAGGTATTAAATAATTTTACAGGCCCTGACACCGTTAGAGGTTATAGGGTTGTGTGGAAGAGTAGAGATTTGCCTGGGTAGTTTAGATCATAAAGTAATAACTCTTTCACAAATAACTTTAAAATAGCAAACCCCTCTAATCTCTAAAATAAAGTGGATGATTTATCTTCATGTTATCATTTTACTTATATCAGAGATACTGTAGGTGTGGGAATTTGAGATCAGCCTCTAAGATTGAGTCCCAGAAATGACTAGAAAGACTTAGTTTTTAAGAGATTTTAAGTTTTCCTGCTACTGGAGATTATGAGGGTGGAAACATAAGTTGCAGTACAGCTAAATCTGCAATGAAAATGTAAAAATTAATAGTTGTGATGTTGGTTCCCACCTCTGCCCCATAATGATAAGTGTTTTGGCTTTTTAAATTTCCAGGTGACTTTTTTTTTTACTTTCCTCTCTACTAAAGAGGCAATGATGCCATTTTATATTATCTTGCTCATTACACAAAATAAGAAAAAAAAAAAGACAACCCTGAAGTACTTTTTTTGTCATCTAGTGCTTGTCACATGAGTAACTTGGTTGAAATGAAATGCTTTCATTATGAATGCTTTACAGTGCTAGGATCTCTTTGTTTCATTATCTTATGTAAGGCTCACTGAGACTGAAGAAATGTGATGTGCTTATGCTGTTGTACATATGAGCTCACTTTGCTAGCTTTGGCTCTTGATAACAGTTTCTTTCTTAGGTGATGGTTCAATAGTGAGAAAGGAAAATCTAATGGAAATGTTACATATTGGAGGATTCAACACCAATGACAGAGATTACTTCTTATGGATTCATGTTGATATTGCCAGTATTGTAATGTTACACTATCTAGTTTATAGGTGGTCAGGAATTTATTTTGGTGGAAAATGAAGTTTCTGCAAATACACCTACACAAATAGTATGCAAATTGCAACTTTTCACCACGAGAATTGTTAGAAAATATTTCTTTTTGGTCAATTTGGTGTCAGCATGAAGAAACATGACTTAGAATCATAGAATATTAGGGGCGAGTTGATGCAAAACATTTTGTTTCAAACCACTTAATCAAAACATTAAACTGCATTTTTTCATCAGAATTTATCTCCATCAGATTGTAATTTGGTCATGAGTTCTTTTCAAAAGCCTGAAGCCCCTGAAAAAAAGAGTATCTCTCCATAATGAATGTAGATTTCCCATTCACAAGTGAGAAGTCAGGAGATCCATGAAGCTGTTGGTGGATTTTGAACCTGGCTTTTAGAAGAGCATGGAGAAATTATGCTCCTGTACTGAAGTTTTCCTAAGAAAATATACCAGAATGTTTAACAAAGGAGATGAGATTTTGAGATGAGATTTATTTTTACTAGAAATGTCGTAAATGATATTCTCATGTTTTCAAATCAAATTTTTGAAATTATGGATAAGAAATTTTTTTTTACAGTTTTTGCCTCATATAGGAATAAAACTCCAAGTCAAAATTCTCCCAGTCAAAATTCCTTCAGATATAATTTCTGAATTTTCTCAGAAGAGAAACAGTAGGATGGAAAAATTAAGAAAGGATGAAATTTAGGACACAGAAACATAATGAAGGTAAAGTTTCTATGTAGTTTTTTGTAACTGACAGTTATGTTAAATTTCAACCCTTCACTTTATTCTATTTTAAAGCATCTTTATGTTACTGTTGCTAGCACTATTTAATGATGCATTTCATGAGGCAAAGGAAGAAAAAAAAAAATGGCAGTTCCTATATGCCTGTAAAGAGGGGCCCACCTTTTCTTAGGACAGTGTCCCAGAATGGATCGAGTATTTTTGTGACTAGCTAATAAGACCAAATGAATCAAATGAGAAGCTCAGTCTAACAGATGAGGTTCTGAACAGTACTTAATTTAGGAGTGTGGATCTAATGAAGAGTACACCAATAACATCTCTTGATTAAATGGACTATTTTTGAAAATTAGAGGTCAGACATTCAAAGTAAATGGCATCCAGTTATGTATGTGTAATTTGTGTACCAATTTCTCTCACCCAGTGCAATTGTTAGTCCTCTCTGGTTGAGGAATCATTATATTTTTGTTGTGGTGCTCATTTTAGGGTTTACTTTACAGTAATGCTAGAAACTCCAAAGGAAATTAGGACCTCATTTTGGTTAATATTACACAATAATAATGCAGTCATTAAAAGGAACCTTCTCTTCCCACTGATATTGGAGGAAAAGAATTAGAAAGAAAATCCTTTTCATTAAGTCAATCATAGCATTTCTAATGCAAAAACTTTTCCCTGGTTTTGCCATTGATGGCATTACTTCTGTGTTGAATGTAGAACAGAGGCCTAAGCCATTGCAGCAGTATGGTTCAGGAAGCTGCTTGAAAAATATGCACCTATAGAGAAATATGTAGGAATAATATATAATAAGGCAACACATTCATAACTACATAATTCCATCTTTTGAGATATTAGCAGTCTTTGACCTATGCTTCATTTTGTCTTGGGAAGGGTAACAAACTTTAATAAACTGCTGTAGATGGAAAAAACAGGCATGCTTTCAGGGTTTGATGAGCTTGTGCGTCTGTCAACTGATCTAATAACAGAGGTTATTTTTTCCTATAAACCTGGCCTTACTTATATCCTTAAAGACAGTTATGATAACATTACTAAATTGTTTCTTAGCATGCTAATCGTTTCCTTCAATATCCCAGGTTTGGCTAAGTATTGTACTGAATTTCCAAGTCAGAGATACATTTCTTTTGCAAAGTGTAGCTTTGGTTTAGTAAGCCTGTTGTGTCCCACTATTGACTACAATTACTGAATGGGAATATGGATCATAGTCCATCTTGAATTTCTCTGCTGCAAAGGAAATACTACATAATGTTGTTCTTACATGATTGAACATCTGAATGCCTTGGACAATAATATTTAGCAATAACATTGGGTGGTTCCTTCCCTGTTACATAGAGAAGTGTTTATATACATATCAATACATTTATTGCAAGAAGTAATTTTCATAAACCTTACCATTTGATTTTATTCAGTTTTGAAAGAAGGCATATTGTACTGAGAGAGAGTGTATGTCCTTGGCAGATAATACTGACCTGAAAAATAAATGTTTGAAGAAATAAAACAGAAAGAGGGATCATTAGGGAACCAGCAAGCTGTTGTAAGAACAGTCAGCCAGACACTGTCATAAAGATTTGAAATGCTGCAGTGTTTTCTTTTATGGCAGTTCTCATTCAGAAAGGTCATGATGGTATGGAGGAAGAAGGGTTATCTATTATGATCTCTAGCAATATAAAATAGTGTAAACAAATAAATCCTAAGAATGTGAAAATGTTTATTAGTCTTCAAAGACTTTGCAAGAGTTTTGTTAAGTTTCTGAAGTACTATGCATATCATAGGATGTGATGAGTTCTGTAGCTATTACCATACACTAGGTTTTAATATCTTAGAGAAGTGTTAACACAAATTCCACACAATAATAAAAGCAGAAGTCTAAAATCAAGTTATCATTACATAAAATATTTCCTGAATTAAAATGCAGGTTGGAAAGAGGATAGGGGTTAAAAAATGGGTGACGTTCCTGTGTAGGAAAGGAAGGAAGAATGAGACACTTGATGAACAGGTGGGGTCACACAATCTGTGGAGGGTGTGGTAGTGTTCAATTTATTTAATTTTCCACAGCCTCTCTCTGATAAAACATGACCATGAGTAATACTGGTGGCAGTTTCCTACTTCCAACAATCAGTTAAAAAAATTGTTGGTCATGTTTCAAAGCAGTTGGGATGTGTTATAACAGACTTGGTCTGTATTTAGTCAAGCACTGACAGTTTTCTGTTTGAGGTCACCTCATATCTCTTCTGCTGAATATCTCAGCCTCCTTTACTGTTAAACTGATCCTTACCCTGAATATAAAAATACCATAATGGGTTTTTTTTTTAGTGAACTACTGCTTTTGTTTTCAGCTTAGTGTCATCATACAGTCCTGATGTCAGTGGAACCATGTTCTGAATGTGTTTTAAAGTAAATGCTTGAATTTATACTGAATTGTCATGGCTAATAATTTACCCCAGAACACAGAAAGGATTTTTTTTTTTTTTTTAACTATAGCCATAGTATGTGATAATAATTTTCCCTGACTAGGATCTTTTATGCACCCTCAAGGGAGACTGTGATGTAGTCACTATGTCCCTTCTGTTTCTTCTTCTATTGAGTATAATACTGCTGAATGCACAATTTGCCTTGTTCAATGGAAATTAGTGGAGACATGACCCACTGGTTTTCTTTCTCATGTGTCTTGGAGTTGTCTTGGAGACAACTAAACAGAAATCCACTAAGATGCCTTTCACTGTCTATGCACTTCTATAGTTTTAATTTGGTCAAAAGTTCAACCCAATGTTTTTGCCCATTCCACACCGCTGCCTTATTGATTTCTCTCTATACATTCCTGACAGTATAGTTCTCTGACTTACAGTCATGTGTCAGAAATTGACCCTATTCCATTGAAATCAGTAGTAACTCTCCTATAAATTTAAAATTGAGATGACAATAAGTCTACTAAAAAAGAAAAAACAAAGCCTCTCATGGGGACAAGCACTCTAGCCTGCTTCCTTCAGGCCTACCCTGCAGTACTGACTGTCCTAGTATTGCTTATAGCCATGGAGCAGTCTGAACACAAGACATGGCCCACAAAACTTGTGGCATCTGCAGAAAAGACCTCTTAGGAGCAATTCCACCAGATATATTTTCCTCACATTTGTCATAAGATACATAGAACCTTACTCATTAAGAACGGTTCATGGTTTACTGTAATTATTGTACTTCAAAATCTCACTAATGACTATGGCTGATTTGTGCACAAATGTTGTGGATGCTAGTCATACGCATGATGGCCAAATAGTTTGAACTGCAGGCTCTGTCTCCAGGGCAAAAATGATGCTGTGTTCCCAGTAAACAGTGTTACTGTTCATTGAGTAGGGATACCTCTACCCATATCAGCTAGCTATCCAAGTTGTCTGTGTTCCCATTTTGATGACCAGAGTAGTCATACAGAGTTCAACCATTCTTTCTTGCAAGCTGTCAAATGTACCTTCTGGTGATCAAAGGCCTGCTAGTGCTGTCCGTAAGATCAAGAGAGGCATGAAAGTCACTGTAACATGATGTGCTCTTAAGATCTGTTCAGAGGTTGGCTACAGGGCAGGTATATTACGGGTCCCATTCCTGTGATGCTATGGTTAAATGTAGCTCAAATGTAAGAAAAGCCATGTGCCATCGTCGTC
Organism: Bucco capensis; assembly: GCA_013396975.1. NCBI lineage: Eukaryota > Metazoa > Chordata > Aves > Piciformes > Bucconidae > Bucco > Bucco capensis. The sequence continues at coordinate 697,614 of VWZO01012053.1, forward strand.
GTGGCTAGGCTTCGCGAACAAAGCTCCAGGGAGCGCTCCACCCCCACTCCTCATCAGTGCCTTTTCCAAGCATGCTGATAAAAAGAGGATAGCAGATAGCACCCTCGAGCCTGCGCAATGGATTTTTTTAGGTGAGACACAGCATGCACAGAGCTGGACCCACCCTTTAGTCCTAAGGTTCATCTGCCAGGGCCTAGCAAGCTTGGACGCTGGCAGCGAGATCCTTAGGACAGAGGTTTAACCTCTTAGATGGAAGGCCTTACAGGGCTCAACGAGCTCCATCTGCCCAGGTTTGGAATCAGAGTTGTCCTTCTCCTAGGATGACTGCCAGAAGGCTAATGAGCACATCCTACCCATCCAAGGATTCTAGGAACATGGGTATCACTCCCCACACTTTCCCGTGGGCAATGAGTTTAATGCTCCCTCTGCTGTTGGCACAGTTATCGCACCAGGGGCCACAGGAGACCACAAGGGATTTTCAGACTGTGCCTGCCATGTGCCATCATCACACAACTATTGAGTCACCCATTGCTGCCACTCAGAATTTAGGATCTGCTCCTCCTCCTGAATTGCTAAGAGGTATCCAGGGATTTTGCTTCTGCATGAACCTACAGAGCTGCCACAGCAGAGTGAAAATGCAGCTCATGTAAGTATGAAATCAGTGCCTGGAATATTTTTTGTGTTATAGAAATGAAACTGCATTAAGATTCTCACTATATCTGTTACCAAGTTTGGGGAGGGAAAGAAACCTTAATGTTAAGATTTGTGTGTTTGTAAATATGAGGGATTTTTTTTTTTTGCCACTATGTCTTACATACAAAAATGAGTGCCTAAGATTAATACTTGTAAATAATGAAGCCTGAAGGCTTCTAAACATGATTCGTGAAGAATTATATTTATAGTTTGTAGGCACTTTTAAATAACTCCTCTTCTGCACCTCATATATTTGTTCTGCAGACAGCTGTTAAGAAGACTTAATGCTGCTCTCTGCTTTAATCATATTTCTCCTTGCAGACACAAATTAGTTTAAGTTTTGCAAATAAGTAATCCAATAAGCTTTGGGGAGCTTCCAAGTGCTAACACCAGATGAGTTACTGTTCTTTTAAAATATAAGAGCTCACAATTAATATAAAATTATGTCTTTTTTCCCCCACTTTGAGGATGAACAAAGTGATTTGGGCAAAAGAAAGTGTTTCTGTTCTCTTTTCAAGCCTTCTGCTTGAACATGTTTGGGAATTTTGAGTTGTCCAGATGTGGTACTTCAGCCTCTTTCCCTCCTGGAGCAGAGATGGGAGAAATCTAGCTGTTCATTTCTTCTGGTGAACAATTGTCTGAAACAACTCTGAAGTAGAAACAGGTTCAGGGTGAGATGCTAGGTTGGGAAAAAGAGTTAAGAAAGAAGGATAATTGGGATAAAGAACTAATAGTAAATAAGGAGACAGAGGGGAGAATGGAAGCCATCAAGCTGTATCAGCTGAATCTCCCTGATGGCAGGCATCCCCTGATGGGCCAATTACTTCATCTCAGCAGCAGGAGACTGTGCTCTCAGGCTAGTAATGCTTCAATATTGCTGAAACTTGTTGTCAGGTGGCTGCATATAGCACAGCTGTGTTCAGAGATACGATTTCTGCCTAACAGTGATTGAAAACCACTCATCCATGGATGATGTGGTACAGAAACAGGCCAGGCAAGCCTTCTTTGACAAGCAAAGTAGTGTGCAACAGATAAGCAAATTCTGATTCCTGTATTTGCTGGGAGGCTGAAAGGAGAGGGAAGCACTGACTTTTCTGTGCCTGTACTAGCAAATAAATGAATTCAGGGCCTTGGCAAGGCATATCATGGTAACCATATACCAAAGATCACACAGAAGTAAGGTGACTACACCTAAACCTCCTAATTGAGCAGTGCTTGTCTTCTGCTGTCCTTGAACTGTGCTTGACATTGTCTGGGAATGAGGTAGAGAGCTGTGAGAGAGCAAGAGCTAGAAGGTAAGCAGCATGGATGTCTACAGGTGTGTGCTCTACCTGTGCCCTAGCCATTTTTTGATACAGTCATATAAAGATTTTGAGCAAGTTGAATGACTGCTGTTTTTTTTTCCCCTTAGTGATGGCTGTCTTTGCATTGATTACACGCCCTAAAATACAGACTTGCCATCAATAGTATATTTAAGTGCTTACTTCAATGAAGTGTGAGCAGTATTCTCCCATGCAAGATATAGATGTTAGAAAACATTTTCATTATCTTGCCAGGCTGTTACACCTATTACATCTAGGTGTTTTTTTGCAACATTTAATAAAGGTGAAACAACTTCTTATATACAGGCTGCATGTAGAATAGATGTATATTTATTTATAGCTGTTTATTTTAGTGAAGGGAGTGTTTTGCTTCATCAAAAGCAACTCCTCTGCAATGTTGGATAAATAAAGACATGGAGCTTCAGGAAGAATATGTCCTCCTGGTCCATAAATCTGCACTATTGACTCATATGTCCAATTGTAGTTGCTAGAATGTAGACCTGCAACCTTTATTTAGTTGAAGCAGTCTGTGCAATTTATTTTACAGGGTAGTAAAACTGAATATTTGAATGTATACTTTGTTTGTATGCAGTGCTTGATGATAAGAACTTTTAAGTGTGAGTTATGGCAAAACAACTATTAATTCCTGTATTTCAAACTATTTAATTGAGAAAACAAATTTCCATAAGCAATGGATTACTAAATGACAATAGGTATTACTTCAGCAGGACCTCAGAGAGGAGTAATGTGTATCACAGTTTTCCAAAATGATAGAACAATGAGACAAGAGACTTTTCTCTTTTGGTGTGTCCTTTGTTCACAAAGAAAGCTTCTGTTTTGAGCTGATACAGAAAGTTTTACAAACATTGTAATTGAAAAAGACCTTTTTTAAAAACACTTTACAGTATTTCTGGAAAATACTTTGCTTAAAATATTTTAGTTATTTAATAAATATTTAGAAATATTTTTTGCAGTATTTGTAATTTAATGAACAGTTTCCCTGAACAGATGGTTGGCTAATTTATAAATAAAGTCACTTTATAATATTTATTGGTGTCTAAAATAAGAAACCTCAGTTGAGACTGTTTATTTAAATTGTGGTATGACTGATTATATAGCAACATGAAACAGTTTAGCTAACAAAAAGAAAAAAGTCTTCTCCAAAAATTGTTGAGGGGAATTAGTGCTTTGCCTGTTAAAAGTAAACTTTTCCAACAGTTTAACAGTGAAAAAGAAGCACATTTGCAGCTATGAAACTGAACTTCTATTACCTACCCAAGGCTTATCTCAGCAATGAACTGAATATAAAAAATTGCAGTTCTGGACTGTAAATACTGTGAGACAAGTCACAGCTTGTGTATAGGTTGTACATTAGGAAGCAGAGGGTGATATTATCTCTAATTCCTTCAGGTCAGAGCTACCTGTGGTTCCCTCATGACTTCTTCATGACTGCTTCATTAGCTACACAGTGGCCCAATTTTGAAGGCATAGTATTGTGTTTTCCCTTTTGAGCATGAAAACTGGAAGCCTGTATCAAGGTCCTGCAGGTTTTTAGGCAAGTAATTCTAGGCTATTACATAAAATGTGGAAGCTGTTGATTTTGCCATCTTTGCAAATAACATCTGTACTCAAAAGAGAGTAACATACTTATGATTGCACAGACAGATGTGCTTATCTTTCTTGTTCCTTATAAACCCCTATTCATACTCCACAATGCTTTATTCAGGGAAGAAGAAATGTAGTCACCTAGAGCAGTCAGGTTTGCCTGTAGAAGGTCTCAGCTTCCAGTAAAAGAATACCTAATCTTGTTGGTCTGAGTTGTCCTGCCTAGGTTTCAGAGGCTGTATCTAAATGATATGACAGAAAAACTCTTCCCAGCTACCATCCCACAGTCACACCCTGGCTATATATTGGGATGAAACCTGGTGATAGTCTCTTTTAGTCAATTCTTGAAGCAAACAGGCACAAAGATGAGACAGGAGCCCTGGTGAGCTCCATTAGGCCCTGGTAAGTGCATTCTGCCATCACCTTAGATGTAGTTGAGTGGTACTTATTTCCATTAAGTATACAGAGACCTTAGAATGCTGATCTCAGAAGTAGCAGCTCCAGAACCAACTATCTGTCTTCTATGTCCCAGAAGCTAAGGTATCCTTAAACTGTTACACATTAGTTGCATGATTTTCATTTTCTTCTCTTTATGACAGGTCATTGAGTCTATATTCTGAAGTGGCCCTGCCTGTGTGCTGCAGAGGTGTCCAGCTGTGTTGAGGCATAACCAGGCTTGAAGCTGTTATGATCACAGCTTCTAGGTACAGATTATACTCAGTATTTTTAAGAAGAAAAAAAAGTAATTCCATTTCCAAAACCAAGATAACTGTGAAAGAGGTTTGTACTGTCAATGGCTATGGTGATATCAAGGAGATGCCTCCTCTGCCATGCAACCTAAGTGCTATGCAGCCAAAGAATGTTTCTACCTTCAGATGATCCTCTTGTTGTTGCTTTGTTGTTTTTTCTCACCCTTTTTATTGTACTTGAGATGNACAGCAAATTATGCCAGTTTTGTGGGCAGAATCTGTTGGCAAGGAAGTGAAGTGTTGCCAATAAAACCAAGGTTGGGATTTAATCTAGTGTATTTTTTTTTTGCTCTGGGTTATTTGTTTTGGTTTGATTTTTTGTTTGTTGTTGTTTTGTTGGTTTTTCTCACCCTTTTTATTGTACTTGAGATGCATCAGTGCTGCTAACTGGAAACAGTAAAGGAGAAAAAGCTGTTTATGACACAAATGAAAAGTGACACAATGCAATGATAAACTTGCCTTTTCACTTCTGTAACCAGAAACACAATGCTTTGCTAAGGGTCCATTTTTATTTTATTGCTTAAATATGCAGTGTCAGTGCTTACATAATGTTTTTAACTTTTTATTTTCACAATGGGAATTTCATGCCTTGTGTAAAATTGAAATGTGTAAAATTACTATGAAATCTTATTGAAGCATATGCTGAATTTAATATGCATAGTATTTTCATTTTTCTACTAAGAAAAAATAAAAGGCATTTAGTAGTGTCAGTATGAAACAATAAGGTTTCATACTAAAACAATAACTTAATCCATCTGTACTTCATTTATGGAAGATTATCAATATCCTTATTTTTTATTTGAACTATAAAAATGCTTGCAATATACTTCAATATTCAGATTAGATATTATTGTGGTTTACATTACTATCAAATCTGAAGTGCCAGCTTTGACATCCCAACCCAACATCCCAGAAATGGCAGTGCACATACTCTTGGATGTCTATCTACAATGCCATAGCATTGATCATGTATTCCCTGGGTGGAAATCTGGACTTCAAATATGGATGCAACTCACCCTCTAATTTTCTTATGACTACACTGAAATGCTGTCAACTCCTATTCTTTTTGGATGGTTGCTGTGTTTGCAGCCCTTTTGGGATGCTGCATCTGTTCTTTGTTGTGTTCTGGGAAGGGCAGCAGGTATCAGGGGGGAGCTGAGGACAGTGATAGATAGCATCAGGAGGACTAGCTGCAAGGTATGGCATCTCAAAACAATTTGAAACACAGGCAGGCAGAAAGAGCTGTGAAGAGAATGATGGCAACAGATGACAGTATAGTAGTATGGCTAGGCTTCGCGAACGAAGATCCAGGGAGGGCTCCATCCACACTCCTCNCAGACTGTGCCTTGCAACAGATGACAATGAATGGGAGAAAAGGCCAAGTGTATTGTTTGGATAGAGGCTGGGAAACATGAGAAGACAACATTTGAAAGCTAGCTAAAGGAACAGATTAAGAAAGAGAAGTCAGATGTGAAAAAGGGAAACCAAATCTCTGTACCTCATGTGTCACTCAGGATCTACTGCAAGACATGTGAAGTTAATGAATGTGATTTAACTGGGTCTTTAATGAGAAAACTCAGAATTCAGATAAGCGTTTTCCTTGTATCCATCCTTCAGATGACTGGCAAATAAGAAGCCAGGTATGTTAAAGTTTGATAGAATTACTGGTAGGACATGAGGTGTGAGGAGAAAAACTGCAAGTTTTTGGGAAGTGCATGTGGTTTGTTATGAGTTCTGACTGAGGAAAATAAATGGTGAAATAAGTTTTTGCTAGAAAAGGAATCAGAGAAATATAAAGTCATTTTGGATACAAGAAGGCCGAAGGGTGAAGTTTAGTCTAATTTCCTTTGATTTAAGGGCATGCCTGTTTGCTCAAATAAACTGTTTTTGTTATATCCTTGATTCTGGATTTATATAATTTATATATCAGTTGTACACATTGTTTCCAAGTTAATTAGGTTATTTAACTTGGAGATTGCAGACATTTAAGTCATGATTTATTTAAATTGCCTTATGCATACATAATAAGTTTTACATCTTTATTGTGCTAAAATGAGGGCTAGGCTGTGCACTGTGGGCTTCATTTTAATGACGTTCAGTGGCAGATTTGGAAAACATTCAGATCACAGGGGAAAAGGCTTGGGAGTCCTAAGGTAAAAGCAAGTAAGCCCTCACGTAAGTTTCATTTATAGATGTGATGTGTATGAATGATTTCTCTGCAGTTTACCTCTGTGGTTTTTTTTCTAGCTACATAATATGCTGCCATTTAGGCTGGATGTATGGAGATTTTTTTTTCAGATTAGTATGAATTAGCTCTTTCTTAATATCTTTTAATTTTTTTAAGTCAGAGGGGATGCATCTAATTCTGTGATGATAACTCATGGGACTATATGCCATTTTCAATGCATCTTTTTAACTGTCACTGTATAATTGTCAGCAGCATTCCATTGTACCCCTGGGCTACTAAAAAAAATTACAGACAATACCAAAGGAACATTATTACCCCTGTAGCTTTAAAGTTTTAATTATTGCAAAGTCATAATAGACACATTGATTGCTCTATCTTAACCTGTGCAGATCAAGTCTTACCCATTTTTGTTGTGCAAGTGTTTTGAATCTGCTAATATTTGAGTGGGTTTTTTAATTTCAAAACTAGTTGTAGAATCATAGATCTGTTTTGGTTTAAGAAGAACCATTAATGATTGCCTAGTCTGACTCCCATGCTGTGGGCAGGGACATCTTTCACTAGCTCAGGTTACTCTAGGCCCTGTTCAACCTGACCTTGAAGTTTTCCAGTGATGTGGCAGCCATAACTTCTCTGGGCAACCTGTTGCAATGTCTTAGCACTGTCAATGTGAACAATTTTTTCCAGGTATCCAACCTAAATCTACCCTCTCTAGACTATTCACCAGCTTTGTTGCCCTTCTTGGACACACTCCATCACCTCAGTCAGCGTCTTGTGGTGACCTCCAGGGATGGTGACTCAAGCACCTCCCTGGGCAGCCTGTTCCAATAGCTGACAAGCCTTTCAGGAATGAATTCCTCCTAATGTCTAGCCTGAACCTCCCCTGGTGCAATTTCCATCCATTTCCCCTTGTCCTATCACTCTCCACCAGGGAGAACAGAGCAGTCCCTGCCTCTCTACAACCTCCCTTCAGGTAGTTATAGAGAGCCAGGAGGTCTCCCCTCAACCTTCTCTTCCCCAGGCTAAACAGGCCCAGATCCCTCAGTCTTTCCTCCTCAGGCTTATGTTCTAAGCCCTTTAGCAGCTTGGGAGCCTCTGTCCCCTCTCCAGCACCTCCATGTCCCTCTTGGAGTGAGGGGCCCAAAACTGGATGCAGTACTGGAGGTGAGGCCTCCCCAAAGCTGAGCAAAGGGGCAGCATCACCTCTCTGCTCCTGCTGCCAACACTGTTCCTGCTCCAGGCCTGGATGTCATTGGCCTTCTTGGCCCCCTGGGCACACTGCTAGCTCCTATTCAGCTGTCAATCAGTACCCTTATTACACTAGACAAAAGTAGTTCATCCACCTTGGAGCAGGTACCAGGCAGTATTGAAGTTATATCACCAAAAAGTGATTGGAATTTTTTGAGAAGCCCTCTGTTTACTGGAAACTGAAGCTTTATTGGAACTGAATCTTTCAATTGGAATATGTCTATTTCAAAACGGGAAGAGGCTGAACATAGTATTGTAAGATTTTCTGATTTTGCTAACACTGAGTGTTTTATTTTGGATTCTACATTTTCTATTTAATTAATTTTAGTCAGTCTATTACATGAAATATGTTGTGTGCTGCATTTTGAGATTTTCTGGAAATTTTACATAGACTACTTTGATTTTTATTCCACTGCAATTTACAAAGACATTTTTCCTTTTTCTTTAATATATTAGAATTTTCACCTTCTAATAATGTAATGAAATTCTCAACTCACAGTCATCTTGAGCCTGGCTGTGTATAATTTCAATGAAGATGACTTTTTTCCCAATATTTCTACTTTGGAGTCTTGTCTAGTTCACTCTCAGTTTTACTATCTATGTTCAGTGTACCTGAGTGTCTTTTTTTTTCCTATTAGACACTAGCTGTAAAGGCAGCCTCCTTGATTTTATGTATATATAGCTCTCTATATACACACATACACACACGTGTATGCATACATACAGGCATAGTATGTATATGTGTGTGTTTATTTTCATAGCTTGTTACTGGCATTCAGTGATCTGCATCCCATGATCTGGTCTTGGGTTAAATTAGGAATGTATTGGCTCCCTTTTATCTTTATGTTACTCTATTCCTATTAAAAAAAAAAATCAACAACAAAACTATCTTAATATTTGCATTTACAAGATTTCACACCAAGTCTTCCGTAGTCTCCTTTGGGAAATAAAACTTTATTGAACCCTGGCACAGGATGCTGCCATTGATTTTTATTAAGATTAATATAAAAATCAAAATATCTGTCTCATAATTTTCCTGTAGAAACTTGAAGAGGCTTTTTTTCCTTTTGTTTTTTTTTTTCTTTCCTCCTGAACATTTCTTCTCAGCTGTCTGATTTCAGACAAATACAGGTATGCAGGCAGTGCTAGCAGCCTTCTTTTCATTTTAAGTTATCTCCTGACTCATTTTATTATAAGAAAAATATTTTATTTAGTATAACTTTAGCTACCTAAAAGTCTAGATTGGTCATCCAGACACTCTAAAGTCAGTGGAAAGGAATAAAGACCTGAAAAGTGATTGAGTCCCATGTATTTTAAACATCAGAGATATGATGGGCTGAATCATCCTTGAGTTAATATCTCACTACAGTAATTGTCAATAGCCTAAATGGTAATTTATGGGAAAAAAATGTAAATGGGCTAACTTATGTAAGATAAAAGATAAAGTTGGGGGTTTTTTTGTTTGCAATATAGGTGTTTAAATTGCATTTCCTCCATATTTACTTATACCTCTGAAATTCTAGTATCTATTTATAATGAAATATATTTTTATATAGTATATCTTTTTGATTTTTTGTTTGTTTGTAAACAAATATTTCTAGAATTCCTTATATTCATGTCTAATACATGTGAGAAAAAAGAGTGCATCTGCTACAATTGCATATGAGGTTTTAGCCGAATTCTCTTGAATCTTTTTTAATTCTCTTCCCAAACAAATTTCACACAAGGATAACCTACAAAATTGCATGAAGGCACTCTCAAATCAAAACAGACAAGGCAAATGGAAAAATGCACTTCAGTAAGAATAGCTGGACATATGTTATATTATGAAATATGATAAAATTATGTGCATTTTTAAAGAAAGTTGCATTGAATTTCTTTATAGTCATTCTTCCACTGTACTCCATCATTGTGACTTTTAAAGTAGAAATCACCCTTTGGTGGTTCTGATTAAAGTATCATGATTTGTTTGTGCTTGCTATAAATGAGCCCTTAGCTATCAAACTAATAGGCCTAAGTATATATTCAAATACCAAAATTATCTTGCCTAAAGGCAGATTTCTAACTTTAAGTGTAAAATATGAAAATTGGTTTCCCTAAAATGTATTGTAAAAGCCAGAATTATGATAATATGTTTCACTTTTACTGAAAATATATTTTAAAATGCTGTCTTTTTGGTGTAGATCTCTCACATACTTTGTTGTGCATAAATATGAATTGAAAGTTATGCATAATAATACTTTTGAGAGGCCAGAATGTTTGTTATTCATGTCTCTCACAATCCATTCATGTATAGCAGTTTTTGTGGTAGCTTTTGCATTTAATGAAAGGTGAGATGGGTAATTTTTCAGCCTGTTACTTTATGTAACAAAGCATCCATAATTCAGTGCTAAGGAGCTGTGATGCTTTCCTCTTCATTTCTCCTTTGTCCTGAGGATAATGGTACTGAATACACACACAATTCCAATTACATTGTGTTGGGTTGTCAGTGGTAGCCAGCTTCTCTAGTTTTTACAGTTTAGTGATGTTGCATCAGAGCTATAAAAGATGCCACAAACCCAGACATATGCTCTCTGTTTTCTCATAAGGCAAGAAATAGATGCCTAAATTAGAATCCTTTGCAAACTGGGCAAGGTCTTCTATTACATCTTAAGATTCTGCATCTAACATTGATAAGGAATATGATGAGAGCCTGTATTTTGACTCTAATATTATGTTCATCCTAGGATAAACAAACTGTAGTGATCTGAGCTGAGATTTGACAGAAACTTCCATAATATTACACAACAGCTTTTAAAGGAGTTCTCTTTAGGATTGTGTTTGGTTTGATCCACTTGACAAAAGTGGCAACAAACTCTCAACAAAGCTATTTTTCTGTTTGTTTTCCAGTCTCTTGATGTTATTTCAATTTTTGTATGCCCACTTCACCTCCAGGACTCCTTTTAGATAGCAAATTGTCCCTTTCAGTCTCTTTAGTTTACCATCACTTCACTTGTTGACCAGCAAGGTAGTTCTGTGCCTCTCACCACCCTCCACATTTATCAGTATGTCAACTAATGATTTGGTTGCTGTTTTTTCAGTTTCTTGCTAAACCAGCAATAGCCTTGTGGCTTTCACAGCTGCTGCTATTACTGCAGCAATTATATTTTTTACCAAGAAGCAGAAGATAGGAGAGATGCAGGGAGAAAGGAAATAATGCATGTGCTTTTTCACTGTGCTCCTTTTTTCTTCCTAGGAAATCCAAGGTTTTTCTAGTTTTCAGACAATTGGTCTTTTACTAACATGTCATTCATGCTAAAAAATGTATATGTAAATAAAGAAACGCATTGCATAGATGAAGGTGAGCCATTCACTCTAATAATGTTGCTTCTGTTTTGCAGCACAGGAAATTATCTTGGAAATTCAAAACAAAAGTTCAGCATAAATGATGAAGAATGTATTACAACCATTCTTATTAAACAGTCTGCCCAAGTGTGTAAACCACCTGGAATAATAATTGGAAAATATCTCAATAGAAAATTTTATCAAACCATTTTTTTCACCTGAAATGACTGATTTTCAAATACTTGTTTGTCTTAAAGAAGTTTAATTCACTTATTTTGTTATTTTATATCAGATTATTTTAGTTTCAGTATATTCATTTTTGAGTTATAACTTCTCCCTGATTGTGAATTTTTAAGTAACTGTACTCACTCAAAACATTTATTTAATCCAGGTAAACTATATCTACAAAAACATCCTTCAGTTTTAACTAGATGACAGTTTTTCCAAACACTCATTTTCTGTGTTCGAGTTTTATGTCCTATTAAAGATTGCCCACATCAAGGCTTATTCCATCTAATTTGAGGCACTTATCTGAGGCACTTGTTGTGAATGTGGCATGTAATTAACCATAACAGTCTTCCTGTGTCTCAAAAAGAAACATCTGGAAATGAAGAATACAATATCAGAGTGCTGAATAACCTCCTGTAATTATCTGGTTTTCCAATTACTAACTGAGCTCCTCACTTTAAAACCTTAACCTCTATACAGGACAAGAAAAGTTTGCTTTTGTTGTCACTGTTTTCATCTAGAGAACTCATGTGTCTGGGATTAAAGGAAATAAATATTATTTGAGAGATTTTTGGTATTTCCATAGTTAGGAACACCATAAAGACCTGAGCAATTGTTTTGTTTGATGAACATTGTGCATTTCATCTTAGTTACTGTGAAAGATCCCAGTCTTTAGGTTTATAAAAGATACAAATCTCTAATTCTGGTGAAGGAAAGCAAACGAATGGCTTCAAGATGGGTATCTCTAGACATACATGGGGAAGCAGAATCTATTGGTAGTTGCAGAGTATGATTGCATGGGCTATACAAGTGCACCATATTACAAGATCTTAGAGATCCTACCTTTTCAGTCCATGCTTTGTGATTAATTACATTGTGAAAGACTTAAAATCACACTGATTTTTTTTTTAAATGAAAAACTGGTCATTATGCCTTGATAAACTATAAAGCAACTGAGAAAAAGACATCATTTAAGCTCTGTAAGAGTCATATTGCCATTGTAATCTTGGCAACCAGATATACAGAGGTTGTAACTGTGGAAAATTATCAACTTTCCTTGAGAAGACATATCACTTATCCTTCTATCAAAGGAAAAAACCCACGAGATTGTGACTTTATCTTCTTGTTAAAAAATGTCTTGCAAAACGTTTGTAGTTCCATGATATAATGATAGAAATCCTCTTTAAACTTTACTAGTTGAAGTTATTACCTGTATATTCTTGATATCCCTACATCTTTTCCTTTTACAGTGCCTATTATCAACCTGAGTTTGTGGATTGTCACTGGAAACCAGGATTGGTCATCTTCAACCATTATAAGTAAGATTAATATTTTCTCTCTTTTTTTCCCCCTTTAAATGGAGAAACGTAAAATTTTGTTTATTTATTGGATTCTCTAGCAATTTCTGCAACAACAAATTGAATTTCATATTCTCCATTTACTTTTTCTCCCTGATCTGTTTCATTATTCTTAGCTTCTTGAATTGGTGATTCATCTGCATTTATTTATACATCAAAAAGGGCTAATATTTAGCTTTCTCTGTCTTTATGTAAACACAAGGGACAGTTTTAGGATGCAGTATGAAGATTTTAAGAAGTGGTTCAGTTGAGTTCCTCTACATCTAAGTGGTTCTAGTCTGTCCTACTTTATCTATGGAAAACATCTTACTATGGTTACAAAGGTCTGTAGGCCTCTGTGTTAATAACCTAATTTACTTATTCTGACCTTAATTGGTTAAGAAACCTTGTAATGGCAGAATAATTTAAGTGGTTGCATTAGTCTTTTTTGAAAGAAACATTGATTTTTAATGCTATTACTTCCTAAACTTGTTTTACCAAGGTTTTATTTACCATCAGCTTCTAATCCTTGCATGTTAATACATTTATTAACCTCTGGAATCCTGTGAGAGTCTGTGTTAACAAAAGCAATGAACAAAACTATTTAAGTTTGTCTTGGATTCTGCATGCTTCATGCAAAGCATAATTCAGGAGCATTCATTTTCCATATTTCTGAAATGAAAGAACCTCTGTGTTTCAGGAACACAGATATAAGGAGACTGCAGAGCACTACAGAGAAAGATGGATTTTGCTATATTTTTTTCCCAGTCCTTCCCATTTCTCTTCTCTATTTTGATCTAACCATCAACCAGAGACAGCTGCTAACAGATATTATTCTCTCCCAGTCAATTTTATAATGATTCCTAGTCTGGCACACAGTCAGACTGAAGTTTAAAGAAGGATTGGCTAAGTAGTAAATTCATTCCTCCTCCAATCATCACATTAATCTTCAGCCCATGGAATCACCCTGTAAGAGGTAAAGGTTGTGAATTATTAACTACTTTCAGGATATCTGATCTGGTAACTCTCAGAAGAGAAGGATTACTACTGCAGATTCTTACCATCAATTACAGTTTTCATTAGATTTCATTAGATAACAAGTTCCATGTATTGTGCTGTCAGTAAATATGTCTCACTCTTTACTTAGCAGCATCATACAACCTGTTAGGTCAGTTTTGTTTTGAACATGGTTCTTATTCTCCTCAGAGCAGGAGCCCACCAGACTGTAGTCCACAGTGGAGCCCACCAGACTTGGCTCTTGACAAAAGATTTTTTGGGAGCTCTCATAAATTGCTTTAATAATGGTTGTTATAATTCAATTAGCTTCCTCACTTTTCTCAACAGAGGCATGCTTTCATGTGCTCTTCTCCTTGTCCAAATCCTGCCACGTGGCAGCCATTTGTTTCATTCTGGCAACCCACACAGAGAATCCTTGACAATTAACTGGCAATTGCAGAGAGGCAGTCTGAGAACTGTGGAAGAATATACAGACTCTCTCCACAAGTACTGCTGCTGTACTCTGAAATTGGGTTCCATAAATCTGACATAGGAAAGAAGTCATTTTTGCCAAACCCTGAATACAAGGGAAGGGATGAAATAGCTTTGCCTGGACAACCTGAAAGGCTAGAGTGTGGGATGTGTCTGCTGTTCTCCTGTGCTTTGAAAATTAAAGCCTCTTCTGCAATGTTGATATAAATGTCCACCTGATATTAGCTTTGACTACATTTTTTTTAAATCATTTATCATCCTTTTCATGATAATAGTTTGGTTAAATCCTCTCCTTTGAAATTTTAATCTGAAAATACACATCATTAAAAGAATAGACAAAAAGGTAATACCTTTGCCTGGGAAGTAAAAGAATGGAAGATGTCTTTCACTGCCTCACTCTCCACCTATTTTATGCTGTGAGTCTGGTTTAATTAAAATAGACTGGTGGATTGGAAATCAAAAGTTTACTCTCTTGGAGGGTGACAGAAGTAAGTAACCATGACCTTTCTTGAGTCTGTACTGGGTATTAAAAATCTCTGTTGTTGTCTGGGTTCAACAGATGCATTTCAGCAGAAGGCATAGAAAGAATGGCTGAGTGATCTTTACTTTCAGCTCTTTGGTGGCCTGGATAAGTAATAGTGTAGTATTTTTAGCTGAAGCTAACATAGAACCTGTACATGACATGGTTTTAGTAGAAGCATATTTTCAAGTTAATTATGTTGATTTTGAAGGTAATCTTGAACTCATAATACAGCTAAGACTAAGTCTATGCTAAATAAAAATAAGGGTGGTCCACACTGCCCAATTCTTCCTGCAGTGCCTGGATTGTTCCAAAAAGCTTTCTCCAAACGTAAACTGCTTTAGAAAGGGCGAAGTCCTACATGATGTAAAGCAAGTCAGATCCCATTAGCTTTGACCTCTTTTACTAGGCAGTAAAAACATAGCTTCTGACTCTACAGATGGTACTGACTGGCTTAACTAAGTTGTCTTTTAAACTAATTTGCATTAAATTGGTGGCTGGTTGGACCAAGCTGATATTAACTCATTTTTTTTTTCTTTCAATGAAAGAATAACTGTTGGGATTCAATCTTTCCTGACAGTTCAGAAAGCATCTCATCTGTTAGATTTTACTATTTTTGATTGTCTCATTTATTTCTGTTTATAAGGCTCATTCATAGTGTAAGTTGTCATGTTTCTGCTGTTTTTTTGTTACCATGTTCTGAGGATTTGACAGTTTTCAAATCTAATACCGTATTGATGTGATTTTTTTTCTCATGCATCAGCTTCACAGTTCATGAATTTGTGGTTACTCTTTCTAACTTTTCAGACTGTATAGTATCTAATAAACATTATATAGCAACAGAAAACATAATAATCTGGATTCAGGACCTCTAGTTGTNAACTCTTAGTATTATTGACTGATAGATTTTCAAGTTTCTGTAAAACTGAACTTGCTTTAGTGCCAGATACACAGTGCTCTGAGGTACCCTGAATGCTCTTGGCAGAGATTGGTGTTCAGGACTATTGGGTCAGCTATAGACATTGCTCCAAACTCTGTATCATCACTATCGAAAGGCACACCAGCATGCTCTGAACTTGCACAGTATCAGAGAACAGTAACAGACTTCAGAAAGCCCAGCATCTGTGTGCCAAAGCAGTGCTGATATGGAGAAAAAAAATGAGATAAGCCTCTTTAAAAAAAAACATTAAAAAATTGAATTAGCGCTTCTAAACTTGACACTTTTCTGGGGAGTGTAATGGATTTTAGAATAACAGCATAAGAGCCAAATGTCAGATTTTGAAGTGGTATTCTACAATGCTTTATTTGCTTTTTTAGCATTACAGGAATTTCATTCTTGGTTACTTAGAGATAAGCAGTTACTTGGCTTTCAGAAGTATGCATTGACACACACATCATTGGGCAACAGAAAGAGAAACAAACTGAAAACAGTTTTAATTCTAGTTCTGAAATAAACACTGGGAACAGGAAGGGGAATATATAGAATAAAAATCCCCAAACCAACAAATCCACCTTTTCTTTATCATTTATCAGAGACAACACCTAAAAAAAAATTGAAGCAGTACTTGTTTTATTTTATAGATTATATTTATAAGTAAATTAGACCCAGCCTTTACATTTCGATGCACTTTTTAGTGTTGAAAACTGGGCATCTCAGAATTAGATGACATATATAACAAAAAAATTAAAATACTATGTAAAAACACTATGCAAAAGATCAGCAACAAGGAAATTCTGCCAACAAGCCTTTCATATCTTGGCAGTCACATGTAAGTCAGTAACAGCAGAATGAGGACACTTCAGCTTCTCATTTCTGCAAACTTGGTTACAGAGGAGTGAATATGGCACAGGCCACTGCACAGTCTTGGCACTAGTCCAGTTCACTGGTCAATAAGGCATAACCCCAATTTATCAGCAACATGATCTAATGTTAATATGTCACAAAGTCTGTATGATGACAAGAAATTCAGTATCATTCTAGAAGGGAGCTGTGGTGCTGCATCTGTGGTGATCAAGCTCTGCTTGTTGTTGGAATGACTATTTAGGGCAGCCAAAGTAAAACACAGCTAGAACTTCAGAGAATAGAAGTAGTAGGCTATAGGGAAAATGCTAGAAACTTCTCTCTGTATATACTTTACTAGAGAAACTTAGACCTATTTACTCATGTCTCTAGTAATATAAACAATATGGTTAAAAATGTGATTTTTTTGTATGTGTGTCTGTGTGCTGAAAGCATTATACTCAAGATCTCTTGAGAGAATTTATGACAATATATCAGGCTAGAAATATATGATATTATATAACTTCCCTGCCTTACTCCAATTTATCTGCTGCATTTTATCCAACCTGGACAAACATAATTGCCTCCAAACAGGGAGACTGTGGTGTATAACAATAGCTATGCAGCTAGCATGGTCTAATGTTGGCATATTGAAAATGATTTACAATTGTGAGGTAGGAGAAACTGGGCTAAAATGGACACAATCTCAGTCCAATTAAGAAAAAAGTGAGTAAAAGAAATTTGGTGCATCAGTCTGCTTCTAATTTTTCATCTAGTTAATATGAATGGGCAACAAAAATTCTCACAAAATGTGAGTACAACAATTAATATTCTGCTTTATGTGTTCTTTTTTTTGTGCCTTACTTATTTCTAAACTCACATATTTTTCACCAAGATAAAAGGAGGTAAACCAGGACAGCTGGTTATTTTTGGGGGGAGATGTCTTGTGAATAAAGGTCTTGTATTGTAGATAAAATATCTTTTATGTGGAGAGCAATGAGATAAAGGAAGACTTTAGGCCTATCTAGGGGGTCTCCTGAAAGTAAGGGAAACCAGCAAGTTAATTCATTCTCCTACCCCGAGACAAATTCTGATAAGAAAGAAATCTTATATTTAAGCTAAACTATCTGCCAAAGTCTGAAGCAATTCAGAAGATGGCAATGTAATCATCAAGTATACATCTTTCTGTGACAGATTTTGGTGAATTGCAGTGGTATTCAGAAATATTATTCAGAAAATTTTTGAAGTATTCTAAAACAATCATTTTTTGACAAATGGTGGGTTGGGTATTGTTTTGTGCAGAAATAGGAGCAGGTTCAAAATTTTTCCTTAAAAAGAACACTTGAAACATGGATGGGAGCAAAGGGATTATTTCTAAAACACATTTGGTTTGCGAGTTTGTACATTCTTTGCATGGAGCCAGTTTTAACTCCTTCTAAAACATTTATTTCTCTCTATAATTTCTTATACCATTCCCTTTTTTCTATTGGAACACCTCTCTTACCACATGTCTGAGTTGCAGTGTACTAGTAGCATAATTCGATTTGTTAGTGTAAAAAGAAAACACCATCCAAATTAATTTTCTTCACTATTTGGTCAGTGCTATGGCTGAAATTATGGACTTAATAGAATTTCTGAGATGCATTTCATAGCTGTCTATACAATACTTTACCATAGCATTTATTGCACAACATTTTAACTGGAATTTTTATCTGGTACAAAGACTAGCATTTCCACAGTAGGTAAACTCTTTTGGGGCAACATTTCACAGCTTAAACTTGCATATAGATGAAGATTTACAGAAATAGTAAGGCACCAGGAGAGTAAATGGTGGAGAATGTTAATCCCTGAGGTTCTGACCACTAATTGCAAAAAATCTATTAATTCTACTTTAAGCCTTGCACAGGATGTAAAAGGTCTTTAAGCAGAGCTAGACCTCTATTTCCTTATAATTTGTTTCTAGTTTGTTTTTTTTTCTTCTTAGTCTGAATTTCCAAACAGACATGTATTTTCACCCCTGACAATGTGTATGACTATGGAGGTTATTGGATGTACTTACACTGTCAACCTTTTTGTGTCAAACTGCCTTCAAAAAAAGTGAGGAAATCCAAATGTTTGTCCTTTGGGGCTTTATTTATTATTAGAAATTGCATATTGAAAAAACAACAACAACAAAACCCACAAGAAAAAAAAAGCCACCCCCCACCCTTTCTTGGAAAGTAGTATTTAACATAACTTTCTCTGAAATATCAGTTTCCTGAAAGAATTCAACATTCTGGAAACATTAATGAAATATTTGAAGATATATTTTATTCTCAAGCATAAGAACATTCATGACATGTCATAGCAATGCTCGTGAAATAGTTCATGAAACACTCATGAGAAATCTCTGTGAAATTCTCATGTAAGTTTTATGATATTTTCATGAAATATTAAGCAATGTGTAAAGAAAAAAAAGCACACTGATTTACAACTACAGTTGAAATACCACATGAAACAAAATAGCCACTCATAGAAAGTTCCAGAAGAACTGTTCACAGAGTCATAGAACTGTTGAGGTTGGAAAGGATCTCTGGGAGCTCCTACTGAAGCAGGGCCACTTAAAGCACAATGCCCAGGGCCATGTACAGGTATCTTTTATTTCCAAGGAAGGAGACTTCCTGGGCAACCTGTGCCAATGCTCAGTCATTCTCACAGTTAAGCATTTCCTGATGTTCAGAGGGAACCCCTGGTGTGGCAGTTTGTGCCATTGCCTCTGCTCTTGTCACTAAACACCACTGAAAAGAGCCTGGCTCCCTCCTCTTCACACTCTCCCTGCAGGTATTTATATACATCCAAAAGATCTGCCCTGAGCCTTCTCTCCTCTAGGCTGAACAGTCCCAACTGTCTCAACCTTTCCTGATAGGAAAAATGCTCTAGACCCTTAATTATCTTTGTTGTCCTTCATTGGACTGTCTCCAGTATGTCTGCATCTCTCTTGTACTAGGAAGCTCATAAGAGGACACAGCACTCCATAGAATCATAGAATCCTAGAATGGTTAGGGTTGGAAGGGACCTCTGGAGGTCATCTAGTCCAACCCCCCTGCACTGGGCAGGGACATCCCTAACTAGATCAGGTTGCCCAGAGC